>LFNC01000332.1:0-57429 GCA_001235845.1 Perkinsela sp. CCAP 1560/4 | reverse complement strand
AATGATGCCATTTCAGCAGTTGTGCCAATGAGAAAATTGAGTAAGTACTCGGCAGACCTTCGAAAGATCACAAAAGGCCATGCACACTATTGGTACAAGCTTGATCACTACAGACCCTCGAGGAAGCTGTAGTTTATGACTTGACATCCACAGTTGGTAGTGCCGCTGAAATTGAGTTGAAAGGTATTTTATCAGCTCTCCTGTTTGTAAAATTTTGCTGAGCTCAATATTAGTCAGTGGAATCGAGTCCATACAGTATACCTCTTCACAGTTTTATCATTCGACATCTCGTACATTACATGCAGGTATTCACACAGGCCAAGTCGATTCGTGGGATAAAACGAGAGCCCGATGCATTTCTCCAAGAAGACATCGATCGGAAGCAGCCCGTCAATATATCATGGAAACATTTATATGCGCATCCCCCTGCGATTGCCGATTTCACAGTGACTCGACTCGATAATCAATTAAAGCCACAAACCGCCGTCCATCAAAAGGCGGACGTGAACCATGATGAGGTACATCAGCTTGTCCACGCCCGTCTGAAGATTTTGAGATTCATTCATAGCCTCCTCAATGGCACACGTTCGAGTACAGGTGGGGATGATCGTCGCTATTCCGCTGGTCTCGCCGAAGAAGAGGAAATTTTGATCCGCTGGAGAAACGAGTCTGTGCTCTCCCAGAGTGAAAGTCGAGATGGACTTTCATTTTACTTGTGTGCTTTGGNCAAACTGCAGTTTAATCTTTACACCTCGCCCAGCCAGGCTGTTGAGCATCTCGACACACTCCGCGGATGTGGAGGTCGTCTCGCATGCTGCATGGCTTTTAAGTGCCATTAGGAGCGACTGACTGTCTGTGGCGATTAGGAGACGCTGACCACGGTGGAGGCGCTTGTCGGCGATAACGCGACGTAAGCCGGCATGTAGAGCCAGGCATTCTGAGCGGAAGCTCGAGCGCCCCTTTCCACCGACAGAGACTGTTTGGTAATTCGCTCTGCCCTTCTTGAAGATAAGGGCGGCCCCGGCGACCGAAGATGTGTCTTCAATGTATGACCCGTCGGTCCATACCTCATAGTCGGCCGGGTGGCGGTGAGCGACGGCTTCGCCTGAGACCTTTTTCTTTACGGCATCATCCATTTCTTTGGTGACTGCCTCAAGGGTCCAGGGACGGATAATTATCCGATGGTTGAGCGTTGGAGCATCCGCGAGCGGCTCCACTGACCCATATGCTGCAGTTATCTCCGTGTGGAGCCTGCCGATCTCACTGGACGGCGGAAAGCAGCGGGCGACGTTTGCGGCTCGAGGGCCGCCACGAAGGGAAGACAACAGGAAGGCCTTAAAAGTAAGATACTTGGCCTTTTCGGACATTGATGGCACGTTGGCCTCTAGCAACGAATCGTATGTGTTGGTTGTTGCGGGCAGTCCACATGCGAGGCGGGCGCCGCGGGCTTGCACACTGTCCATGGTGGCTAGGTCCGTGTCCGACGCTATGCCAAACCATGCCGGGCAAGCGTACTGCATGGACGACGAAACGAGTGCTAGGTGAAAGCACCGGATCGCGTCGCGCGACGCCCCAAGCAGTGTGTTAGAGACCGCCGAGAGCTTGATGAGCGTCTTCAGACTCTTGTTTTTCATGCTTTTCGTGTGGTGACCGAAGCCGCGATGCTTGCTGAAAGTGACGCCCAAGAGTTTGGGGGTTTCAACATTTTCGAGTTCCATGCCTCGGTAACGAAGCACGGGGGCATCACGGCGGCTACGGAAGTGGCACACATTTGTTTTGCCCACGTTCACGTCCATAAAATGGGTGCGTGACCAGTGGCTGAGCATGTCAAGAGCCTGGTTCAGGACCAACTCCCGATCTCGTCCGCGGGCGACGATCGTCAGGTCATCCGCATAGAAGTAATGCAGTGCCCCTGAGCGATTTAAGTCAGCGGAGAGGTCCTCCATGAATATGTTGAAGAGGAGTGGTCCGAGGACTGTACCTTGTGGGACACCGCACGTGAAGACTTCAGTGCGCGAATAGTGTCTGTGCCCCATTCTGACACGCACTTGGCGGTCAGTGAGAAAGTTAAGGGTCCAGCGAGCTAAGTGTGGATCCACGTTGAGCTTTTGCAAGCGCTGCAAGAGCAGATCGTGGTCCACCGAGTCGAAGGCCCTGCTAAAGTCCACAAAGACAGCGGACGTCCGTGGCGTTTTACTGGCGCTGGTGGGTTGCACCTGGGCGCGCAGCCACATTAGGACGTCCGTGGCGCTCATGCCCGCGCGGAAGCCAGCCTGGTTCTCGGATGTAACTAGGTGCCGGAGGCGACCATGGATAATCCGCTCCATCAGCTTTGCGATGGTGCTGGTCAGCGTGATGGGCCTATACGATTCCACCTTACCGGCAGGTTTGCCGGGCTTCAGGAAGGGGACTATAGTTCCGCTCTTCCACTCGCGAGGGACGATCCCGCGCGAGAGAGACCGGTTGAACGTACGGAGGAGCGCTGTGCGCGCCGCCCGTGGTAGTTGCAACAGGGCCTCGTTGTATACGTCGTCCGGACCGCACGCTCGGTGACACTTAATGTTCCGAAGCGCATCGACGAGTTCCTGCCGCGTTATAGCGCGGAACATACTGGTTGGGCGCGGTGGCGCTTGTGGCTCTTTGGCCTCCGGGTGTTTGACGGCCTTCTTCTTGAAGAAGGAAACAAGGTGGTTCGCCGCGGTTGTTAAGGGTACCTCACGGCCGCCCTCTACGACGAGGTTCGTCGGTGTCGGTCTTGCCGACACGATATTCTGAAGCGTTCTCCACGTGGTGGAGTTTGCTGGCTTCATGTCCGCACACATCTTTCCCCACTCCTTCTTACAGTGTAAGTCTAGGAGGTTCTTCCTCTCTTGCGTTGCAGCAAGCAGCTGCCGTCGCTGGGTGGGGGTTGCGCCCTCTAACGGGCTCAACAGTCTTTCGCATTTGCGGGTTGCATCCTCTAAGGCTGCAGACCAGCTGATGGGGATGTGTGAAGCCCCCTTGGGGACTACTTCCGCTGTCGCCTTTGCGATGCTCCGTGAAAGGAACTTCGCTTGTTGGTCAGGGGTGCCTTTCTTTGGGAACTCTTTACAGTCCTCTGTAACGCGGCGGCGGAATTCTTTCCAATCCGCTCTGTCCCATGAGTAATAGGACCGTTTAGGCACTTGGCTCCCCAATGGCTCGGCGTCTCCGATCACGATATCGAAAGTGATAAAGAAGTGATCGCTGTCAGGGTCAGGCTTGGCCTGCCATCTTCGGCCTATACAGCCGCGAGCGAGAGTGACGTCGGGCGCTGAGAGCTGCCCTCTTTGTATGGTTAAGCTCCGACGTGTCGGTTCACCGGTGTTCAGGATCGTATACGCCTGGTCGATGCAGAAATCGACGACATATGTCCCGCCGGGATTCGGAGCCACGTATCTGTCCCAATCTTCGTGATGACAGTTAGTGTCAGCCCCAATTATATGGGTTCTCCTGTCATCCTGTGACAGTCTGCTGAGTGCCGCTGCACTAACTTTGTGTCCACGGGGGAAGTACGCCGAGGTGAAGTAGGAGAGTTCGTCTCCCACTTTCACACAGACGGTGGTGTGTTCTACCACTTCGGAGACCGACTGGGAGGTCAGAGAGCATTGTAGAGCATCTCTGACGAGGACGGCTACGCCTCCTCCCTTCGCATCACGGGCTACCGCGAAGCAATGAAAGCCGGGTATCGCTAGCCTGGAAGCTTCGTCTTCCGTCACGTGTAATTCCTGCAAGAGGACCACGTCAAGAGCAAGCATTTTGGCCTTGTGTAAAAGGCTAATCTTTTTCCCAGGAGAGAATCCTAGAACATTGAACTGGGCTACATGGAGGCTCGGCCCCGGATTCGGGTGCACGTCCCCAGCCCGCAAAAGCAGAGCAATCAGATTGATAGCTCTCACGGCACGCATGCGCGCGCTCTGTGGTGACAGTTTCTGTTTCTTCGCGGCCACTGACGCCGGTATTCCACAGCAGTGGTGGATGACAAAAGCTCTTGCCGATACCCGATGCCACCCGGGCGGATCCCAGTAGTATCGGGTGGCGCCTGGCTTCCCCTTTGACTGGGTACTAATCCGACCCACCACGTAGAGGTGGCCATCCATCGGGTCGGCACTTCTTGTTCGACGAGCAATTGGAAACACACTGAGTACTATCGATGAAACCACGAAAGCAAAAGTATACCCTTGTCAAGGTGTGCACCTGCATTTGCAGTAAAGTCAAAGGAGTGGTTGTCAGTGGATTTGCATCCTGCTGTCACCCAAAGTAAGTAAACGAAGGTTGAGGTGAAATATCAAAATATACGCGGCTTTGATAATGTCGCCCTGCACTGACTTGGTCCACACGTACTCTTTTATGCCGCTTCAAAGTTCGAGTTTGTCATTGAATTCCAATGGTAATGCATCGTGAAAGACCTCTGATGACTGTCGTGCTCGTGGTCGGCGTGCCTGCTTCGGGAAAATCAACCATGTGTCGAAGGATTGGGAGCTACCTGCAGAGTTTGCATTCGCTAAGTAAAAACCCAAATGTATCAGAAATCAATGGGAGTCAAAATGAGAAACTTGAAATTGAAGTGTCTCAGTTCTCTTTCGATGAGGCATTTCCGCCAAGTAGGTATTGTATCGCTGATGGGAAGTCTGTTGACCGAGATGCGTATCGAAAATGCCAGGAGGAATTCCTTGAGTGCTTTTCTCGGGAGCTTCATCGGATTTCACATGATCAATCATTATGCCAGGATACGCATTTCAGACGATCGAACGTTTTTCTAGTCGAAGATGTGATGAATAATGCTGCGACGCGAAAAGCTTACCGAGACCGAATCGCTAAGGTCTCTGTGAATGCGGTGGTAGAACCAACACTTATGATTTTGCACATGCTACCCTCAGCTTTCATTCGTGGTAAAAAGGAGCTGCGTGAGAGATGCGTACTCTCTCATGCTCCAAGTGATGATCTCTCCGATCTATCTGTCATATTGAAGCGTAACCGTCTTCGGGGGAAAAGCTGTCACATTCCCGAAGACAAACTGCTTCAAATATTTCACGAGTGGAATTTGCCTAGCAAAAAATGGGAAAGCAAGATATGGAAATCGGTTCGACCGAGGCGAGAGCTACGTAATTCTGTAAACATACGGAGTCCGGGGAATAGAATGAACCCCCTTGAACAGTCGATACTGGAAGCAATTAATGAAGTTTACTTGGTGAGAGATTACAGCAAGGGTGAGAAGTTTCATCAATTGCACGACTAGATCCCCGGCTTCAACAGATCCAAATGTAGCGCTGCCTGGGAATATTTAGGAATGGGTTTACCGTTACGAAAAGGTAAACGACACAAACCAGTGAGCGCGTAGGCTTATACTGGCCGTGTATTATTCACCTTCAGATTCGGAAGAAGTCGCGCTCTCTTACTGGTTTATACTTTCCAGTTCATATAATACAATTTGAATGCCTAAGGTAAACTAATTTCCTACTGTCCTTTGTGAAGGTTGCACCCCATTCAAGTGCACAGATAAAATCTATCGATCATTATACTGATGAAGAAGCCTGGTTCAAAAATCATAAGCTTACGTACTCGGAAGTCCATTGCGCGTTTGGTCATTCCAAGACAAGAACAAAGAGTACACACAAAAACACATGGACAAGTATAAGAAATACCACCACCGTACCTTTAACACAGACTATGTTGCTTTCTCTTGTCTTCGTTAAAAAAAACGCTGATCAACTGAATTGAACAAAGCAGAACATCAATCCACACGAGCTCACTGACTGTCAAGCAAGCCGGCGCAGACTTCCCTAGATGCAGTGGCTGCATCCTCTCACGGATGATGTCTACGTGTTCATACTGCCTTTTGTTTATAAACTATTCGTACACCCTGTTTTATTATGTTCAATGCCTACGCGGACATTTTTTACCCGTTTTGCGGGTAAGAGCCTCAATAACGCCGACAAACCGAATTGTGCTAAACAGAATTTCAATCCACATTTCAATCCAGTTCATTAGCGATTATCTACACTCAATCCCCCTTCGGAGGGGGTAGAGGATCTACACTCAATCAAAACGCCAAGAGATCAAGCTTTCTCATACCAAAGCAAGTGCAGAAACTGAACTATTATATCCAGGTCTTCTTAATTTCTTCATTTTTCGAGCCCTTAGCGAAAAGAGACAAGTAAAAGTAAGACAAGATTGAAATGTTACAAACCCATAGCTTGTCTACCAACCAGCGTTTTGGCCGACCCTACATCTCACTCAGTTTAGTAGTTAAGGATTCACGCCAGTTAAAACGGCTTATGCTCTCGACGTCATCCTTCTACAGGAGTTGCACATCGTAGAAAACGAAGCTTGCCGGGTATCAGTGCTTCGCAATAGCTCGCGACGCGAAAGGCGGAGGAGTGGCAGTCCTCATAAGAAAAGGGATCAAGTGCTCGCTGACTTCTCAATCAGTGTCAGAGGTAGTGGAGCAAGCCACTGTTTGTGTCAAAGTGGGCGCCCATTTGTGCCAGTTTACCTCAGCGTACTTCCCTCGCGGCAACAAGGTCACTTCCGCTGCGGTCCACAGCCTTTCACAAGCTGATTGGACAACCCACGTCATTTGTGCGGACGCCAACTGCCATCTCGCCAATTGGGACAAGCACGTTGCCCCCAATCCCGGTGGTTCACATATCGTCGATTTCTGCATCGACGAGGGCTACACGCTCCTCAACACCGGTGACCCCACCCGTCGGAGCTTGACGATAGAGCGAGGGCAGCTCTCCGCACCAGATGTCACCCTGGCTCGCGGATGTACCACTCAACGATGGTAAGCCGGACGTATCAATCATGCCACGGCATGCCGTCTGAACGACGTATACAATGAAGCCCTCGTACACCTACCGAAAGTGGCGCGGACTGCGCTGCGTCACACGTTCAGCTGATCTCTTTCTTGTGAACGGTATGTGGTTGGGCTGCACAAAGTGCGGAGTTTGTGGCTCATGGCACTCGTTTTCGAATGCCAAATGCCATGGTTTCCGCTGTTTCCAATATCATGGAAGCCCCTCATTTCCATAGTTGCATGGAAGGCTTCGGTCTCGTAGACTGGCAGACATTACATCATCTACGAAATGACACTGCTGGAAATATCATTGAGAATGGCACCGCGGTTACCCAACGATGCACGGGGAAATGGCAGGCAATCGATGGTTGAATACTTGCCGAGCAGTGAAAGCCTACCTGCCTTATCTCGCCAAATGTGCTGTCACCGAAAGATGAAAGTCATAAAGCATGTGAAGAACGGACGAGTTGGCCTTCCATTAATTGCGATTTACGAAAAAGCTTATACGGAAGCCGCAATTATTTTCGGAAACGTACAGTTCGGAGAATATTCTATTCTATTCATTTTACAGCTGCTTCGAATGCTGTGGAGAATTCATTGACGTCACGGAGGGCACTTTGTGTTGCCCGCAAGAGCGCGTTCTTTGGTCCATCAATAGCATCCCCAAGTCCCGCGCTTAGATTCAAATTGTCAGCGGAAACCGTCTGAATCTTCAGATCAACAAGGGCCTCTGTCGGATGGGGTATTTGATAGGCTGCGAACACAACGTCTTCTTCGGCATTCAGTTTCATTCGTAATACGTTTGCAAGGGTGTGATCTTCTTTGTGGATACGCACATGTATTGTATTCGGCATCTTGTTGTCGGGTACAATGAGGATTTTCGGTTTATCCCCAGGCTGGTCAATGTAACTCTTGGGATCTATTTCGTTCGCCCAAACGCGATCAGCGTGAAGGCTCATTATTCGTCAGTTAGTTAAATGTCCAAAACACTTCGAAAGAAAAGTGGAGATTACATGTCTCAAAATTGAAATTTTACAGTGTTGATCTGCTGAGATTCAAGAACCTGCCGTACTCCAGATCTACAAAAAAAGGAACATACACGCGAATACTGGTCGTCGCTTCTGTTGACCGAGAATAAACATTGTCTATTCTAACTTCCGCTTGTTGAATTTCTTTTTCTTTTTCATTGTAGCCTTGCTTTTCGGAAGCTTACGTGAAATGACACTGCTCAAGTTTGAAGGGAGATCTTCTTGACTGAGTGCGGATGAGCCTAGCTCGATAATATCCCTCGTTCCCACCATCCCTGGAATTTCCTTGAGCTTATCGGATTTCATCCATTCATCATACAATGATTTACCTTGTTTTGATTTCATTAGGTTCCTACTGGAGACCAATTCATCGCATACAACAGTTCCAATTTCAGCGAAACGCGGGAGATCATTTTTCTCTGGTCGACGATAGAGTCGATCGTTGACAAGAAAATTCCTGTATTGTAGAAGTTCCAAATCTTTTTCTATACACCCATCTCTCTTTGTATCAATTTTACGCATATTGTACCAACCATCAAGGTGGTTTGCACGATGTTGACGTTTCTCCTTTTTCAGGGCTCGGTCTTCCTCCCGTGACGGTGCGAACTTGCGATTTTGAAACGCTGGGTCAGCGAGCACACTCTTTTTCAGGAGACTTTCAATGTCTGACTGAATCATTCAAAGTGATCGATACTGTAATATGTATGAATTGAAATTATGATGTAAATACGGCACCGATCCGCTCAGTTATCAACTCAGTGAAGTGTGGTGACTGAACTAATCGATTCGTTACATAGAATTACTGGGTTAAAATCAAGCATGGTGTTAACTATGTGTGTTGATCGAACAGTTGCTATTTGTATCAAGCAATACAGTGATTTCTGATTTGTTGAACTGGTGGCCACAGTGAAGAGTTATTGTTTTTTCCCTAACCTTAAAACTTCCCAAACAGAAGCATGAAATAGGTGTTGCGGTGACAATTTGATTTTGCCACATAGTGAGCCGGTATTCGGAATCATATTGTGCGAAGTCCCGCGGAATTCGAAGTGGCAGCTGAATGAAAACCCCATCTCCTGTTCGGGTAGATTGATGTTAATGCGCCACGCGTTGCTTCATGTTTTGGCAGACGGGGAAAAGTACGATAAAACTCTTTCTGGCTGAGGTTTGTTATATTCAGATGTTTTATATAGCGCTACGAGAAACTCGTTGAAACAACAAACTTGCTGTCTTTTCCTTTGGGTGAAACGATACACAGTCAAAAGGAAATAATACACGAAAGCTAAAGAAGCTGTGAGCACTGTATCTTTGCAGCGTGGTGTAAGAAGGAAGCAATGCTTTTTATGGACATGAATACATCCAAAAGAGGCTGTCGCAAGCCTTGTTCGAGAAAGTGGGAAATTATTTTGGCAATGGTCAAATGTTGCACCTGGAGAGATGTACTCGGCAACTATGTATACCGGATGTGCCAACTAGTTCTTGGTGATCCAAAACAGTGATTCTCAGAAATACCTCGATAAAATATGTGACGGTACCAGATAACATATACGGGAAGCTACATATTTTTTCTGTATGGGCTGAAATATATCGTGTTAAACGATATGCAAACGAAAACTATTTTCACAAAGATAAATGGGCCTCTGATTACACAAGAAAATCATGCTGGTGTCACTTCAAGTTTCCGAAATTTTGCCGTCACGGTAAAAAAAGTCAGGGTCAATCGAATGGACAAGCTGAGCTGAAGTAAAGCCATATGTATTTACCTTTGTGTGTATTCGAATTGAGTGGCCATTTCTTCCCATCTGTACTTCCTAGCTTCCGCCTTCACCAGTTTGGCTATATCTCCTAACAAAGGTACACGAAAAGATGATCGTTTGTGTACCTTTGCTCGACAAAGGGGACAACAGCCCATTCTTTCCACGCTTTCTTCCATGCAACTATAACAGAGCGTATGTCCGCAAGAGAACGAGAACGGATCGTTGATGAACACATTGGTGCATACTGGACACTTCAGTTCTCGCGAAATTAGAAGTAAAAGTTCGCTCTCGGAGGTACTACATACCATTTTACACGTTAAACTGATATCAAAGAGAATTTTAGTGATGATAATAGCTCTTTCAATGCAGTGAAAACTAAAATCAAACAAACTACTCACAGTGAATTCACGGTTCCAATGATCACCCGATAAGGCAACTTCCAATACATCGGCCTTTCTAAGCAACATATCGATGTAGCTTAGTGAACCTGTCATTTAGTCTTTGCTTCATAGTCATGACGTGTCTTATTACTGGACGCGCAACAGGAGGAGAATGAATTTTGGACTGTAATGTTTGTAGTCGATTCTTTGCCTCTGTAGACTTCATATCGTAAAGCTCCGATCCTAGTGCGCAATTAACAGCTGCTTGACCATATTGATCTACCAGGCTCGCTTGATCTTGTAATGTCTTACGGATTTCATATTGCATGTACCCATTAAAGGAACGATTAAGCAATCTTTGCCGCCGTCGAATATAAAAAAGTCGGTCTTCCCTCAGTCGATCTGACGTAGGACCCCACCTGATGCGGCGATACATCACCCACTGTCGAATACCAGTTTCCATTACGTAATTCAACATTTCTCGATCTACGCTCAACGGATTGGTGTGCTGGCCCATTTTCTGTGACATTGTGGTCTTGTAACCAAATCTTTTATAACCCCAATTCCCCCACCAACCACGCTTTCTTGTTAGCGGCAAGGCCTTTTGATGATAAAGTGGATATTTCCCAAGAGTAACCTGCGAACTTTTCAGCATGTCTAATAGTATAAGTTCATTCTAACTACTACAATGGACGTACGCGAAAGTTGTCCTGTTTAGAAAAGAGTCGTTTAACATGTGATCTCAGGGCAATTCTTTCCTGGTTTTGTGCTATACAGCGTGCAGGTAAGTTCATCTAACAAGCAGCTAAAACACGTTGAACTTCATTGATTTACACAGCTGTGTAGAAAAGCAAGCGTGATTGCCGTTTAACCTTGTATAACTAAATGCTAAACACACAGTATTTAAGAAGGAAAACAAGCTTGGTGAGAAGGAAAAGTGTCAGCACTTAATAGGTTTCATCGAAGATCAAGGTATATTAATGTTGCTCAAAGTGAAAATCATCATGAAGGATATGAGAGTCTCCACGTATGAAGAAAACGCATGTGAGGAATAAGGCAATAACCAGGTGGAAATGTGTCAGTACTTAATTGGTTTCATCGAATGTCAAGGTATATTAATGTTGCTCAAAGTCGAAATCATCAGAAGGGATACGAGAGTTTCTACTCTTGAAGAAGGTGCTGTCCAGTCAAATTTATTTCTGACTGCCGTTCCATGGGGCCTTTCTTTTCGAATAGAAACTATTCTATAGTGGCGGTGACTGCAGCCTCGAAAAATTGGAAGACCTCCTCCATTGAACTATTTAGATTTTCTGCAAAAACAGCCTGAATAGAAAGCTATCTCTGTACTCTCTATACCGACAAATTCTGTCAGCTTGTGGATCGTTAAGAGTAGTTTTTCAATTATAGACCTATATTACGCACATATTTAAAGGACTGGCTTTATATGCACTCTTTTACAGATCTTTCTATAGAATTTTATGGCACGTAGAAAGGGAGTACTTTCACTCGAAGAAATAGGACTGCAGCAAAGTCAGGAGTCGCTAATTACTAATACAATGACGTTGCAAGTCGAACTCCGAATTTGTCCTGATGGAGAAAATGAACAAGAACAACCTGCAGTGACGGAGAGAATCAGAGTAAAAGAAAATGGCGTAGAAAATATAAGAGGAGATCGGGTAAAAGTACCGTTCCAAAGTCTTAAGGTGGGTCCTATACTTGGAGAAGGCTCTCAAGCAAAAGTAAGAAAGGCATTACACTTTGAATCTGGCAAGCTGTACGCTCTGAAGCAATTCACAGGAACGGGATGCATTGATTCAATGAAAAAACTTTTCGAAATTGAGCTCCGAAAAGTTGTCACAATACCCTTTCATGAAAACCTGGTGAACTCGGTAGAAGCGTTTTTTCGAAATGGGCATTTCATGATTTTAATGGAATACGTGAAGCATGGCACATTGCGAGAAATCTATTTGCGAAGAAACTGCTTGACTGAGGATGAGCTTCAGATTGTTAGCCGACACCTTTTTCGGGGTCTTTGCTATCTCGAGAAGTGTGGAATTGTTCACCGCGATATAAAGCCCAGCAACATTCTTATTTCAGAGGATGGAATAGCAAAGATATCTGATTTCGGCATCAGTACATACGTAAATGCTTCTTTTCTTCAGAGTACAATCGCGTCTGTTGGGTCTCATCCCTATATGGCACCCGAGAGAATGAGGGGGGATCCATACTCTTTTAACTCTGATGTGTGGTCAGCAGGTCTCACTATAGCAGAATGTTACCTCGGTGAGTATGCTTTTGGTGGAAAATACAAAGCCGATTCATTTAGCTTGTGTAACCAACTTACTAACGGAAAACCACTTATTCAATGGAAACCCGGCACGTCACGAAACTTCATTGATTTCGTGGAGAAGTGCCTTATACATGACCCAAGGCTGCGTCCATCAGCAGCAACTTTACTGAACCATCCTTTTATTGCCACATGTAGCTCAGACAATGCATTGCGTGATCTTGTGAGTACATTATGAAACCGCAGGTAAGCCAGTGGTATATGATTCTTCAGTAAAAGATCAGCTTTCCTACTAGCTTGTCCACGTGCAGTTATTGATTAAGGGGACGGAGATTCGACATTCACCTTTTTCACTACCGATGTCAGTTGTTTTCGAAGTGCGTGATCGGAGTTTCCCAACGGATGCTCTTCTCTGTCATTCTAGCATATCACTTTATCTACAATCGAGCCCGAAAGTCGTAGCCACAAGCTGCATTCTGCACCTAGTGCGTTAATGCGAAAAATGTGAAAAAAATCCATGTATGTACAAGAATGGAAAGTACCTTTATTTGAACGTCTAACATATTCAACAAGCGAATAGACTACCTATGTAACATTTCACAATGCTTACGTTGATCGAGATTAGATAGCACGAGTCACATTTCTTATCCATGAGCCCTCAGACGTTAAGACCAATATTCAGCGTCATCTTTCCCTTTTCTTCATTTAGGCATTCATCTGAACGGCCAGTAAAGAAAGTTGAGCAACATTACCGCCTCAATAATCGCCTGGTAAGCCTTTCTTCACAGGATTCAGCGGAGAATATCCAGATGCTAGCTAAAGCATTTGTGGGCCTGCCTCAGAAGGCTGTACTACAGGGCCCGTCCGATAAAGTTCTTCAGAAGGCTAACAAGGAGGGGGCTGATTCCAAGTAAAATTTTATTTCCAATGAGACCTACCCGACAAAACATGACTATATTCGCATGTTTTTTTTTAAGAATTTTTGATTTGTTGATGCGGATAGTGGAGTTTTACATCCCTCGTGAGCTTGGCGACCTTGAAAAAAAGCCTGATGATCAGTCAGAGTGCACTCGCTATTTTGTAGAATGTGTTATGGATGTGAGTCAGATGTCAGAATCAGAACAGGTGAGTACACTGCAAGCCATTCTCAACGAAATGGGGACCGCCCGTGGGTCAGCAAAGGGCAGTGGACCGATAGGAATATTTGATTCTTCAAAGTTTGATGCCCTGTACAGCTATATCAAAAATACGGAGCACCTCACCCGTGAGTCTAAATTTATGCTTGGAAATGAACTGCCACAACTCCTTAAGAAGTTATGCAAACAAGTTGTGCACATTCTCTCGAGAAGAGAAGCTGGCACCGTCGATACTGGAGATCGATCACCTTCGCCTTCATTAGAAATAGATAAAGACTTCGATATAATTGCTCGAAGTGCACTCAAAATGTATTGCTTCTTGATATGCAATCTCATTCTTCGTGTTGAGTTTCCACCGGCGCAAAGCAACTCCGGAAATCTGACTGGTGAGAGCAATCCTCAGCAATTCCGGTCAAGGCAAAAGTCACGAGGTACAAATGTTTTGGGTGTTAATGGCGAGACATTGTGTATGGACCTCAGTGCCAAGGAGCTTGCTCTTACAGCTCTTCTGGACATGCTTTCTTCTGACCTCGATCAAATTTGGAGCAAATCATTACAATCTACTGGCGGGGCAGTTCCATTGTTACCATGCAATATATTTGAAACTTCTCTGGCCGAACAATCTGGCAATGCTCCACATAAAGGGCATATTCGAGATCGTCGGGCGCAAGTCGATGATGCAGTCCTCCAGATAATATTCAACATTGTACTGCGAATGATGACGAGCAAAGGCAATCTTTTTGAATCTGCTAATAACTCATCGAGAAAAGAGGATCTCACCGCCGTCGGGCATGGTATACATATGCTTCTTCTTGCGATAGGGCATCGGCTCGTTACTTCCCATGACTTAAGCACCGACGCCCAATTTTTTGAGGAATCATTATCGCAAATGGGCGATCACCAAATGTATGACAGAACTTCTCAATCGATGAACTTGGAATCTCGAAAAAACTTGGCGAAAACATATTTTCGCCAGTGTAGCGTCACCCCAAGCATGAAGGAAGACTTCTTATCCCCTGTCGGTGAGCTGGTAATAAAATATGAATTTGTTGCGAAGTACATCGCATTGTTCATACAAACTATGAATCTGGAGAGCCTTCAGCAAGACGCTAAAAACCCTGGGAATGTATCAGCTGGGGAGAATCAGGAAAGAGTGGACATGGCTACTAGCGACAGACAGCATACTGGTTCATCTAGCCCCGTCGAAAAAAATTGGCCGATTCGTTTAGTTCGCGGTATATTTGAAACTGTCACTGAATACTGTGGAATTGTTCCAGATATTGTGGAGGATACTGCAAGCGAAAAAGAAGAAGATAATCAAACACTTGATCGTGTGGGGGGAGAAGAAACTGTTGATGCCACCGAAGACTCAAACGAAATTCCCGTGACCGAGCCTTCCACTACTGCTCAAGCTTCTTCCGTCGAAATCAATCAAAAGCCAAAGTCTTGGAAAATTGTATATTTGGCATCCTCCAATTTGACAGTCGACGCAGGATCTTGCAAAAATCTTGTTGCTTTTTTCGATGTTTTGACAGAAGGTAGCGTTGCAATTATCGCTCAAAACTTTGATCTTCTCAAGCCTCTCCTCACCAACTGCGAAAATTATGATGTTCGCAAGTCTATTGTATCTAGCCTTGTGGAAATCATTCAAGAAAAATTTAGCAAAGTGTCTCGACTTAAAGGACAATTATCAAAGAATAGTGCCGATCAACTTTCTCAAGAAATGGAGACGTATAAACATGAATGTCAGTCGTATGTTGAGCACCTCAACATGCTTCTTGCAAGGCTCATGGACGTGAGCTCCGTTGTCCGTACGCACAGTATCAAAGGGTTCAGTAAGCTCTGGGAAAAGAAGGTCATGCCTTTACCATACCAGCTAAAATTACTAGAGAGAGTCGTCCTCCGCCTTGATGATCGAAATAATCATACACGAAAAGCGGCATTTGTATTCGTCAGCACCGCGATTAGCAATAACTCCTTTACCTCAAAGTACCTTAGTCTCAAACGTTTGCAATCAAAAAAAGGACTTATCGAAAAGCAAATGGAAGCTGTCGATGATTCGGCGATCGACGATGGAAACGATGCGACGATGACTGCATTTGGTGTTTCTGGAGATATTAGCTCCCCCACCCACTCCCGGTCGGAATCTTCGAATATTGGAATGAATGAATTCAGCTCCATGGTACAAGAGAATAGTGTTCTGGAGGAAGGAGATGGAGAACTTGGCCGGCAAGATGGCTCAATCGAATCCCTATCTCAAAAGAGGCTAAAAATTAAATTTTACAAATTGGGCATTCGATTTGTGGAAAGTATACACCGAGCGATAGAAATTGCCTTCGTCATGCTTCGCAGCCGTGTGCTGGCCGATGTACTCGAATCTATTGAACTCATCGCTAAGGCCAACGAACTCCGTGTCGACGCTGCGACGAAAGACTCGTACAAAATGTTTCCGCTCATCTATTCTGATGAAGTGGCCGTGCAAGAGGCCATACGAAGTGCTTTCGGAAATATGCTCTTTGTGCAATTTCGAAAACAGACAAATATTCCGCTCGTCTACAGGAATATTGCATGCATTAAGAACTTCATGCACCTTCTTGCCAACTGTGAGGAAGAGATCATTGCGGCTATAGAATCCATTTGTGAGCATCTCGCCTCCCAGAAGAATATGCAGCCAGTTATAACAGATGATATTCTCAGTGTTATTTGGGGAATTACCAACGGCGAAACGGTGTTGATGAAGGGAGGCATGGCGAACCAAAAGGAACGGGAGGAGATGGGACTTGTGGATGGCGAGCTCTCGGAGTTGAGAGAGCGAAGGTACGCCATGCAGCTCTATTCAATTCTTGTTCTTGCCCACCCCAGGCACGTCAAAGAGCGAATACCGGAGATTGTTCAAAAGCTTCTTCCCGAGTGGTCATCGGATAATATCATGTGCTGTTACCTTTTCCGCAGCCTCCAGCGGTTGACTGCAGTCAAAAGTTTTTCACTGTTGTCAGTAAGTGACCCGTTAATGGATCTGGTCGCCCAACAAATAGTTCGCCCAAGTGAGAGCTTAGAGGCATGGATGATGATGGCAGAAAGGGGGCTTTCACTCATTAGTTCACTCTGTGACACACCATCCGAGACCCTTGAACATATTATGAGAACCGTGGAGAGCTATATGTTGAATGCCTTGCCTGAAAGTCTATCCGAGTGGCTTTTCAACCAGGAACATGGGACAGCCACTGCATTGATCAGTCTGACAGACGAGGAAACCAGGCGGGTTGGAGTTGCACTCACTCAATTTGTATTCCTGCTAGGCCACTGTGTCCTAAAGCAGTATATTTACATTGATAATTGGGAACGAAGTGCACTCAGCCATTTGGAAATGGGCAATGAGTACAGACCATTGTACCGCCAAGGAGCCTCCACTAAAATTCAACCAAAAGAAACAAAGAAGAAAGTCGACGTGACCGACACGATGGAGAAAGAGCTTGGTTTTGACAGCAAAGAATATAAGCGTGAGGAAATTCGTGAAATCGCTGAGAACGGGCGGGAAGGATTGGCCGCTCCAGGTTCAACGACACAGAAATATATGTCTTCTCTCATCAAATGGATCAGCTACATACTTCAGCACTCATCTGCCAGCTTGACTGAGCAAGAAAATGATTCAGGCATTATCGATAGTACAGTACGCATCATGACAAATCCATCCTGGCGCACGGCGTGCATTCTCACGCTAGAAAAACTGATGATTGTCAATGAGTCAGTGTGCAAGCAGAACATTCGTCTTCTATTCACAATTTTGAAACAATGCCCTGAGTGGTGGATCCGAACGAACTGCTTAGTCGGGATGGGTGATCTATTGTGCACGCATCCGAATGTTGTACAGCCTTATCTCCATCCATCCGAAGGGCACACCACTACTCTACTCGACCCCTCCACCGATCCACGTGTTCGCTACACGGCGGTGACACTTTACATACATTTAGCACTCAACGATATGCTGCGAATCCCCGAAATGACGCCGTATTTGCTTTCGCTTATCGGTGATGATGATGTCGCCATTGCGAAGCTTGGTGTCAATTTCCTCCACGAGCTGCACAGTAAAAACAAGAATATGGTCTACAATCTTCTGCCAGTCGTCTGCATGCACATGTGCAAAGTGTATGAAAATAACGAAGAGAAGTTTTTCGATTCCATTCGAATTATTATGGAAAAGATTGAGAAGGACAAGCAGGCCGAGGCAATCGTTGATAAGCTGTGCTCCAAATACCCCACGTTTAGTGCACACGGAACAACACACTTTGATCTTGTGGTTGCCAGGTATCTCACATTTTGTCTCAGTGAGTTGAACTACGCGAATGACAGAGTTGTGCTGAAGCTGTGCAGTGAGGCAAACTTTCAATACTACAAACGGTGGATGGCTGACAGTCAAGTTCGCCGATTCTTCGCGCATATTACTACAAAGGTGCGGAGAAGTGGGCATGGAAGCACCACTGTCGACGTGGACAAGTCAGCACCGTCAGGGTCTCAGGGTGTTAGCGGCACAAAGGTGGGAAGCGATCGCAGGAGTCGCGTGGCAATGCTTGAGGATTGGGAGACAAGAGTCAAATCCTTTCTGCAAAGAAACATGGAGAGTGCCGGCAATGAAAATGAGCTCGAAACGAGTACATGTATTCCAGATGAAAGTCACCAACTTGAGCCTGCGCTGCGAGAGAAGCGAACACGCTGTGTCGATTCTGAAAGTGACGAATGACGTCATTTTGCAGTCTGAACACAGACGAATACTTCAGCTTTTTGAGCTGTGAAAATATTGAGTTTCCCATTTTCCACATCACAAAGTTGACAAGTGTCGACAGTCAAACATTTGTGTGTACAGTTGAATAGTTTATTCAATCAGAGATTCGTTTTTGCTCTCATTTTGTCTAATGCCACCAATGGAAAAAGATAGCGAGGTGAAAATCGAACGAGATGCCGAAGAGGTCGACAAAGTCATCAAACTCTATCAAGATTGTCATTTGTGTCAGATCGAAAATGATTCCGTTCAGAAAGAGACCGTGATCGCCAGCGCGCTGATTGCTATGGAATCCAATGGAATGTCCGATTTTTACGAGCGCTTCTGTTGCACAATGAAAATTCAGCCAAATGCAGACCGGATGCAGAGGATGGAGGCAGTTCGTACCACACAGCTCGCTGAAATCGAAAAAACGCGGCTCGCCGAAGAGTCATCTGTGGATTCTCCCTCGGACGAAGATTTGTTAAAAAGGATACAATTACACTTTCTCAGTGGAAGTAAAGAAGAGGCTTTTGTTGTAGCCAATGACTGCATTGAGAAATCAATCCGTGATCCATTCAAAGTCGAAGTGTGCTTTCTCTGTCTTCGGTTGGGCATTTTTATGAAAGATGATAATATCATCTCCGATTATCTGCTGAAAGCGAAGAAAATTCTCGAAAACTACTCCAACTGGGAGCAGCGCAATCGACTTCATGTCTATGAAGGTTTGTATAGTGTTCGATGCTCAAAATATTCACTCGCCGTAAACGCACTGCTTGCCGCAATCTCGACGTATTGCAGTGCGGAGCTCATGCCATACAGCTCATTTTTGTCATTTACCGTGGTACTCTCCCTCACAATCCTCGACAGAGCCCTTTTGAAGAAAAAGATTTTGGAGCAAAGTGCCGTGACAGCCATATTGCAGCAGAGTCCAGCGGTAAGTTCATTACTCAAATCATTCCAGGATTGCCACTATGCAAATATCTTTGATGCACTTGGAAAAGTATGTGACGAATTTCGGCGGGACGCATTTTTCCATGCGTCTGTAGACTTTATTGCACAGGAAGTCGAAATCCGTGCATTTA
This sequence comes from Perkinsela sp. CCAP 1560/4, assembly GCA_001235845.1. Classification (NCBI taxonomy): domain Eukaryota; phylum Euglenozoa; class Kinetoplastea; order Prokinetoplastida; family Perkinselidae; genus Perkinsela; species Perkinsela sp. CCAP 1560/4. The sequence continues at coordinate 38,186 of LFNC01000332.1, read as the reverse complement.
ATCAGTACCTTGAGGCCTACCAAAGTGTGCACTTATCCTCCATGGCCGCTGCCTTCGGATTGACTCAAGATACTGTCGAGAGTAAACTGTTTCGGCATATATCGGAAGGGCGTGTTTTCTGTCAAATTGACAAAGTCGGTGGTCATGTTATAGCGCAGGTGAGTGAAAATATGACGTCTCAATATCGGGAAATACTACAAAAAGGAGAAATCTTGCAGCGGCAGATACAAAAGCTTTCGAAAATTGTTGGAGTTTGACTACACTGAGGATCACCCCGAGAGTGACGTTTGCCTTAATTCCCGAAACTGAAATTATCTATTTTTTCCATATGTTTTTTTGAAAAAATTATCCAAAATATGTCAAAGCCAAACAATCTGTGGCGATCGGAGCCGATGTATCGTATGAAACTCCAGATGCAACGGGAGGATGCCCATGATACAATAATTCTACTGGGGCACACTGGCGTTGTCCAATTCAACGACGTCAACCCCACCGGCTCTCCCCTTCATCGCGCATATACACCACACTTGCGAAGATGTGATGACATCGAGCGTCGGCTACAGTACTTTCGCGAACAGATCGCTGAAATGCCTGTTCCTCGCGAGCACAGTCCCGTGGATGAATCTGTCAGTATAAAATCGTATCAGCTTAAAAAGGGAATGCTTGAGATACTTGAGGTTCAGCTCGAGCGGATCGAACAAGAGCTTCGCGAAATTACGAGCAGGTATGGCGTCATGCTGGGAGAAATGAACAAGCAAAGAGAAATGAGAGAAGTGTTTTCTCAAGAAGATTCATTTTACTGGGGTGAATCGTGCTCGATGAACGATCGATCGAATGAAAACAGGCCTGAAACAACACTTTTTCTGATCGTGGGAGTTATTCCAAGCAGTTCTGTGTACATGCTTGAAAAGCTGACGTACCGGATCACCAGAGGCAACTCATATATTCGAACAGCGGCCATTGCAGAGCCTTTCATTGACCAGACTTCATCCGCAGAAGTTAACAAAAGCGTCTTTGCGATATTTTTCGCGGCGAGTTTGTTCTATCCAAAAATCATGAAAGTATGTGAGTCACTCGACGGCCATGTCTACCCCTACGCTGATCTCGACCCGTCCAAAGTACTTCCAGAAGTCATTACCCAGTGCGAGACGATGACACAGGCCATTCAAAAAACCCAGTTGGCCAGAAATGAGCTTCTTCAATCGATTTCCCCTCACATTTCCACGTGGGCGAGATTGGTGCGAGCTGAAAAATCCGTCTTTGAAGTTCTCAATCGAATTGACTTCAATGGAATGATCGCAATCGCAGACGTGTGGATTCCGCAATGTGAAATTGAGCGCATCGAAGCTGCTCTACATGAAGCGGATCTTCTGACGAATGCCCAGGTAAGTTCGATTCTGACGCTCGTCGAGAATGATCGTGAGAGCCACTGTCATTCAAAATCCGATGCACTGAAGACCCCACCGACGTATTTCCGTACGAATAAATACACAGTGGTATTCCAAGACATCATTGAGAGCTATGGCATAGCGAGATATCGTGAAATTAATCCGGCAGTTCTTTCTGCCACAACTTTTCCATATCTGTTTGGAATCATGTATGGTGACCTTGGTCACGGACTTATCATGACCTTTGCAGCAATGGGGCTTATAGCTTTTGAGGCACGTCTGGCTGGAAGTCAAAATGAAATATTCAACACCGTTTTTCAGGGAAGATACCTGATATTCCTCATGGGCGCCTATTCCTGCTATACCGGTTTGCTCTACAATGATACTTTTGGAATATCCACCGACATTTTCTCCAGTGGGTATATTTGGGGAAGCATATCCTCCACATCAGGAAAAATCATGACCCCAGTCGAGCCTTCTGGCCTGGGAGTTGGACTGAATACCGCACCTGGTCGGGTTGCTGCTTTTGGAATAGATGCTGCATGGGCTGAGACCGAGAACAAACTTGAGTTTTACAACTCAATAAAGATGAAGTGTGCAATTGTCATTGGCGTGATCCAGATGATTGCTGGATTAGTCCTTTCACTGATGAACCACATCCACTTTGGTGACTGGCGCCGCGTGTTTTTCCAGTTTATACCTGAGATCGTCTTTCTTCTCTGCACGTTCGGATATATGGCCATTCTCATCGTACTCAAGTGGTGCACCCCCTTCGCATCCACCAACGACGCTCCGTCGCTTTTGGAAACGATGACAAACTTCTTCCTCGCGCCAGGCAGCGTGACGCAACAGTTGTATCGAGGACAGGCTGGGGTTCAGATGATTTTGCTATTCATCGCACTTTTAATGATTCCGACTTTGCTCATTCCGATTCCGTATCTGGCCTGGAGGGATAAGCGTCGAAAAACTTTGAACGCGCGAGCAAATCCCAAGATTGATAGTTTCCTGGATAATAGCAATTGTGGATCTCATGGGAACGTTTATGAAAATTCTGATCAGGGAACGGATTCAGCTGGTGCAGATGAGGTGGACCTTAGTGAGATCATAATTCACCAAGTTATTCACACCATCGAGTTTGTGTTAGGCTCGGTTTCAAATACGGCTTCGTATCTTCGACTGTGGGCACTTTCTCTGGCACACGCTGAGTTGAGTGATGTCTTTTGGAACTTTACGCTCCTGAAAGCCATTTCAGCTGAAAGTGGACATGGAATAGTTGTGTTTATCGGCATTGCAGTGTGGCTCATCGTCAGTATTTTCGTGTTGCTCCTTATGGAAAGTCTCTCGGCTTTCCTGCACACTCTACGATTACACTGGGTGGAATTCCAAAACAAATTCTATTACGGTGACGGAACCAAGTTTTTACCATTTGACTTGAATAGCATCTGATTGCGCTTTTCCAGGAGAAAACTTTTACTACCATTGAATCCTGAAAGGGCTTACGAGCTCATAATGAAAATTTGGGTACTCGAGAATACAAAGGCATAGTGACTTTACTTACTATCCCTTTTCACGCTTCTTCGATAGTTTTCATGATTACATATTTGCTTTCTACAAATGAACAGAGAGAAGGGAAAAAATATCACGAGCACGCTGATGTTCGCAAATTCCACTCGAACGAGTGAGGAGAGAAAAGACAGGCATGGAACACATAGTCGCAAGAGTGACAGCCATTCACCCGAATTTGGCAGAGAAAAACCTCGGTCGACATCCAGTAATGCGAGTCAAACTCCCCGAGACGATATCAGATCTTCCAACCCTGGCGTCAAACATGCCAACGGCCAGCTGAACATGAACTCCCAGGGAAACCCAGCGGTGACGTCATTTTCAAGTGTTCGTCAACCAGCCTACCGTAAGCCAGACGCCACAGAGCAACGCTCCCCGGGATTATCACACGGAGCACCAGAATTCCAAGCCAATAGGCCTGTTCAGCATTCGTATGGTATGCCAGCACAAAAGTTTGGCGCGTCTGGCCCGAATACCCCGCAGTCATTGCCATTGGTGGACGAAAAGGAAACAATGCAAGGCCATGATCGCTTCATACCGAGCGTCCATCCTATGCCGTTTCCTGTGATGTTCAATCCCATGATGGGATACGTACAATATCCCCCTCCACATGCACCGCTGATACGTCCAAGCGTACCCCAGCCACACGCTTCACAAGTACAGAAACTGACTGTTATTATTGAAGATGATTCCGGCAATTCTATGAATCTTTCGACCTGGAAGGAGCAAACCGAAACAGGAGAAGAGGGAAAAGCCAAGCCATCGACTAACGTTGATCAAGCAGTTGATCCTGAGATTACTGAAGCTTCTACCAAAGTCGCCACGAACGAAAAGACGCAAAAGAAACGAGAACCGGAATCGACGGAGACGGGCGCAGATAGCGCCGATCCTGTTGTGGAAAAGCAGAGCTCACCACCAGTCGAAGAGGGCCCCATCAACCTGACTTACTCTTTGATGCTTTCTTTCCGTTGCGAAAAATTTGACGCGAAACTGATCTCGAACGATGTCATCGCGGCAAACAAGCAGATAGCAGATCTTAATAATCAGGAAAACAGGGATGCCAACCGATTGCGGTATTATCAGCCGGAAACTGACGATCAACGATCGCTCTTCGGAAGCTGCGTTACGCAAGCGCATCAACAGCGCTCGAATTTCTCAAACCAAGCTGAGAATCCTTTCACTACGGGTCGCAAAGCATCACTCGATCATATATCAAAGATGAAAAAAATTCTGCAAGGTGCCCTGAACAAAATTACGCCATCGAATTACGATTCTCTCCTGGCGAAAGTGTTGGAAATCGACTTCCCGATGCTTTGCGAGGATCCTGAGGTTATGCAAGATCTCGTCGGAATGTTCTTCGATAAAGCAATTAACGAACCGACGTGGGCGAATGTCTACGCACATCTGTGTAAGGATATTCGCCAGCGGTTCGACACAAACGCCGAGACGATTGAGGATGCCCAGAAATCGTTCAGCAGTCTCTTCCGGCGGGCCCTTCTCGCGCATTGCCACAAAGAGTTCGACACTGGACGTCGGCTGCAGGCTGAGATGGAAACTTTGCCACAGGAAGAGAAGCAGAAACGTCTCCTGATGCTCCGAAAACAGACATTTAACAACATGAAGTTCATCGGCGCGCTTTTCGACCAAAAGCTTATTACGAAAAAGGTGATGCACAATGTCATCTACACTGCGCTCTTTACACAAGATGAGCTGACCGACGAAGCACTAGAAATGTGCTGCGAGCTTCTGACAAGCATTGGTGAACGACTCGAAGAACATGACGCTGGCGGGTCTCTCACCTTTATGGATACGTATTTCTCGAAGTTTTATGAGCTCACGAAGAGATATCCAACTGCTCGTGTGCGGTTTAAGCTGCAAAATCTCATTGATCTCCGCGAGAGCAAGTGGGATAGTAATCGACATGTGCCGGAAACCCCCCTTGAGCTCAAGTCTCGGTCAAAGTCATTTTCCTCGGGTAGTGACCGACACAAACAACATGCTGCCCCACCGCCTTTGCTGCCAATGAAAAAGGTCATGAATCGTCAGCCAAGCAGTAGCCACAAGCCATTGCAGCGATCGACCTCACGCTCCAGCGATGAGCAACGGTCTCCCCAGCCAACGACTCCAATGACACCAGCCACTCCAGCAACCCCAATGACACCGAAGACTCCACAATACGTCCATGACCGTAAAAAGTGGCGTGAAGTGTTGCCGAATCTCATGAAAGACCAACATGAACTCGTCGAAACCCTACAGGACTACACAACGGGCTCACGCAAGGCGTTCCTTGAGGAATTGTTTAATTACCTTCTCAGTGTTCGATTCCGTGAGGAAAGACAGTCTCTCCGGAAGTTGCTTCCAGAGTTCATCCAAAAGGGAATTATTAACAAACGGGAAATTGAACAGACGTGCGTCAAATGTGTTCGTGAGTGGGTGAAGGAGGAAACCATCATGGATCAGCCCAAGCTGTGGGATTCTTGGGCGGAAATCTTCTGCGTCTGTATGCAGTGCGAAAGCTTGTCGTCTGCTGAAAGCATCGAAGTCGCCTGGAAAGAGCTCATCGCCAAGGACAATGCCGAGCATATCGCAATCTTTATCTCGGATATCAACAATAAGCTGCGCAACAATATAGACATCGGCGTTTTCCTGCGAACACTAGACCTCATGAGTCGTCCAGAGTTGTACACTGAAGTCATGCAGAGCGATAAAGCAAACAACCCGCTCTTTGACAGCTCTCTGCAAGACTTTGCCGCTCTGAGAGAATCGAAAATGGCGCTCCTTGCTGATGGATCGAGTGATTTGGATGTGCAGAAGCGAGTGTACGTTCTTATGAGTTTCCTTGTGCTTCATTTCGAAAATCAAGAAGTTGCTCTCACTGTAGTGAAATACCTCAAGAACATTCTCGATATCCTGAAGCTAAACAAGAAGCGTGCAGAAATGCTCTTCCTCAAAGAGCTTATGGCGGCGCGGCAATTTATGGAGAATAAAGGAATGAAAAGCGACGTTGAAGAGTTTTTAATCGCACAAAAAATTATGCAATAATAGAGTAGTCTTTGAGAATACATAAACTGACGCTTTGGTCTATTTGGTTTTCTCATGCTCTTTATTTCGCTATTATTTTTTTGTCCATCTTTTTGTATTTGGTTGACAGTGATGAAACGGGTAGTTCTCCAAACGACAAAGCTTCGAAGTGAAATGCCAAAACTCAATTTGAGAAAAGAACCACCGAATCCTCCAAAAAAGCCTTCCTCGTCCGGCTTTGGCGAAGTTTTCACACCGAACGTCTTACAGTTAGACTGGACGGCGTTGAGTGGATGGTCGAAGCCACGCTTCGCACGGCAGATAGATGGAATTCACATGCCGTATAGTGCGAGCAGTCTCCATTACGCGATTTCGTGCTTTGAAGGGACCAAAGCGTATGCAGCAGACTCGGGGAAGGCATTGCTTTTTCGACCGGATATCAACGCCAGAAGATTCGCCAAAAGTTGTCGTCGTTTGGCACTTCCAACCATCCAACCTGAAGAATTTGTCAGGCTTATTCGTTTGGCCATTCGTCGGGATTTAAATTGGATTCCGCACACAAAAGATGCAGCGCTTTACATTCGCCCAACAATGATAAGCACTGACCGTTCGCTACGGATCGCTCCGCCGAAAAGTGCAAAGTTTTTCATACTTCTCTCTCCTGTTTCAGGCTACTTCAAGCAAAACACAAAAGAAGCGACACTACTGATCGAGCGCGGCACCATGCGTGCTTGGCCTGGAGGCACAGGGGCACTAAAGCTGGCATGCAATTACGCGCCGACTATACTTCCATTGAAAAGAGCACATCGCAAAAAATGCATACAAAACTTATGGCTCGGGCCGAACGATGAGTGTACGGAGGCTGGTTCGATGAATATTTTCTTTGTTTTCAAGTGCAAGCGAAGTGGGAAACGGAATGTTTACACTCCCCCACTCGACGACATGGTGTTACCAGGGGTTATTCGTAGCTCAGTCTTGACTTTGCTCCGTTCGATGGATGTTGTCGTTCGCGTTGAATCAGTATCTCTCAGTGAGTTGTTGGAGGGGATCACTTGCGGAAATTTGGTTGAGTGCTTTGGCTGTGGAACAGCAGCGACAATCACGCCAATCAACGCTTTTCGATGTGATAATCGAAAATATACTCTTCCAGAAGTACGTGATGGGTTAGCGACGAAGCTTCTCGGAAAACTCCGTGCGATTCAATACGGAAGGATTGTAAGCAGGTGGGCGATTTCCGTGTGAGATTGGATAAGAATTCAAATACGGTGTATTATAGTTTTATGTACCAACTCTATGCTTTTCGAACTTGCTTCCCAGGATGAGTGGCGAGAGAAGCAACCACGATTTTCTTCACTTATTTCGGATTTTTTCCATTCCCCTTTTCACTCATTTCATGCAACGCCAGTTTGCGGAAATAACGAAACGAAGCCTGTTTCTTCATTATATGAGAAGTATTCCACTCTCTCCATATGCGATTTATCGGGACGAGTGCCTATTTCTTGAAAAAATAGATTGGCTGCAGAGATACACTACGGCTACCCCTGATGATCAAATACAGCGGATTATTCGAAATTTGTCCAACATGGGGAGAACCAATGAAATGAAAGAAAGAGATGACAAAATCAATAGTCCTGCAGTTGAAAGAGATGTGGAGAAATTAGCAACGGCATACTTTTTCATCGAGTTTTGCGAGTCATTCCCATCCCACCTTGTTGTGCCGCTGCAGAACATTGAGAATGATTGGAGGAACACGACTGATGCGAAGCGAAGTGAATATATTCTTTGCGCACAGAGAAATCAAAAATTGTTCTCGGAATACGTCGAGTTGATGAAACGAACAGGTAAACGATTTCCCAAGAGTACAACACCTGTTAGATCAGTTGTTGAAACAAGAGGCACGGACGAGTCTGTAGATAATACCTTGAATGCTCACTCGAGCGAATTACTACTCCAGGAATCAGGAGGCTGCCCATTTGATCAAATGGAATTTTTCATGCACTGTGTGTTTACGACTATTGGAGCAGACGCTCAGACTGTTTTAAGAAGGGTAGTCAGGAGTAAAAAATCGACAGGAATGAAGCAGAGTGATGAAGGTGCTGGTGATGAGTCGAATGCGCCCCAGGATCTCAAGAAGCCACCCGTTACAAAGGCAAGACCACATGTATCTGAAAGTAAAAAATCAAAACAAAAAAGTTCAAAATCGAGCGGAAAAAAGAAGTTTCAAGAGGATATCTGAGACTTTGCTGGATGCGAGTTGCATGATTTGTGAAATGAGTTTGTGTATAACTGGATAAAACTTGTGCCTTGATGCGTGTAGTGCTGAGTAGCTATAGGTCATATGATAGATTTCACTGTTTCTGTACTCTTGTCATCCTAACAGAACAAAGGACGTTTGCGTAACTATCTGCAGATAAACACAGTTATGTTTATTGGAAATCATTAGATCGACATTATCAGCTATTTGTTGTCATAATTTAGACAAATGAAAGCTGCTCTGAGAGACTTTTTTCAAAAATTGCGATCACATCAGCATTCGAGGCATGCTGTTACCCTGAGCTTTGTATCACTCAGCCTTCTCTCCGTGATTTTCTACAAGGATGAACATTCACACTCTTGGGACCAGTTTCGAAACTCCACCACGAGACAAAACCAAGAGAGGAAGATCGTGAAGTTCTGAAGCTTGAAAGCAGCTTTTGATTGGGTACAAAGTTCTGTAAGTCAACCTCTTAGCGTGGTCAAAATGTCGTCGCCCGAATTCTGGATAGCGGCCAAATATATTCAAACCATTCGAAGTGAGGCCAAGCATGGAGAAGAACGTTCCGAGGCCAAATCCTCTCGACACATTCCATAAGTAATCTACTGTCTGGACTGTATTTGTATCCTCTCTTAGCGAATCTTTCTAATTTTTACAGTATAGAAACATCTACATTCATATGGTCTTCTACTCGTATGTGCTCGTGATGAAAGTTTGCGAGCGTCATCGAACCATAGAAAACATCAAATCTCTGGGAGCCTTCATCTACAACAACAATGGGTGTATTCGTAGCTTGTCCAACGAAGGTGTTATGCAGCCTATGAAGCCCTTTTTCGACCAAAATGGCTCACCACAAGCTTATGCCAGATACCTTCACCTGCAAATAGACTTGGGTCAGCAGGTAAATTCCAAATTTAAAAAGGTTTTACAAGATCACGGTGATATATTCACATACACAATTCAAACACCAGAATCTGCAGTGAATTATTCGATGACAAATGCGTTTGCATTAGATCACTTCTCCCGTGCCGAAGAGGACCAGAATTGGTCCCCACAGGTCACTGCAGACGCATTGGAACACATGGATATGCAATGGAAAGAATTTTCCCGGACCCGCTGGTCAACGTATCTTCGATAGAGAATCAAGGACTTTCTATGCATTTGTATGTAGTGTCGAGGGAATTTTCGGCGAATTTATCTTTTGGGCTTTCAATCTGTCTCATGAAGTCTTGACTGTTTGATAGCTTTCAATGAACAATGAGCATACAATCGAAAAACTCCAGGTTGAGTTTCAGAAGGAAAGCGAAAAGAATTACACGCTTTATGAGACGCTTTCAAAGGAGAGAGAATTGATTGGGACTGTACGGAATGATTTGATCGACAAGGAGCTGCGAATGAAAACATTTACGAAAAAGGTAGAGTTACTCTTGCAGAATGACTATCGGTTCAACATTGACCTGGACGCATTCGATAAGCTCGCAAATTGTGGCTTTGAGCTGCTCCAGAAATTTTCCGAACACCAACATCACTTGTTGATGGAGATCGAACAGAGTTTAGATTTGCTTGAGATTCGTGTAGAGATGTGGAAAGATGATACTATAGCGAAACTTCAAGCCATACTCGATTACTATGTGCGAATACCAAAGACCTTTTTACATTCCCTCAAGGTAGAGCCAAGCGTCGACGCAAAGTATGAGCATATCAAGCAACTTTTGCGAACCAAAATTGAGAAGGATGAAAAATGATTTTGCTCTCAATTTCGTGTTTTGAATATACAAAAAAGCTTCTCTTGCAACTTGCAACTTTCAGACTTCGTAAAAGTCTACAGATCAGTACCATTTGGGGATACTTTCTTCGTCCTTTAAATATCCACATATCCCATATTTTTGCACATCATTCATTCGTAGTTATTTCCATGTTTGCCGTGACATGTCGAGCATTTGCCGCTGCGGAGACGCTGACTCCTCCACACACTGTTACTAGGAAATTGCCAAAAACATTTCATAAGCCAGGCCCCTCGAACAACCAAATCAAGCAAAACTGTCAAATAGTAAAGAAGGCTTTGTGTCACTCGCATGTCGACGAATTCACCCTGAAAGTGGTCCGACCCTATCTTTTGGAAATTCTGGACTGGTGTGATTCCCTTCAGTTCTTCAAAGTAAACAATCGCGATGCACTTCACGTGAGAGAGAACAAAATGGACCGGAAATTGATGGAACAAATCGAGCAGCTTCCTGGATCTCGGGGGTTTCCACTTTTCGTTTTGGCACGATATGAGAAGACCGCGAAGGCATTACACCTGGAGACCACAAATGCGCATACTATATTGAGCGTACTTGGCACTCAGTGGAACCTTCTGCCGGAAGATGTTCTGCTCAAAATAAACTTTGGATCCGTCGGAAAGGTGCTGAAGCAACTTCGCGAGCTCTAAAACGAATCTCGCAGTTTGAAAGTATCCTTCCCTTCTGTTTGACTTGAGCATGTCATTTCAGTGAAAATGGCTGAAAATATAATATATCTCGTCGATACGTTCTACTATTGCTAATGTCACATTGATACACTGGCCATTGTGGTGCAGAAAATATGGTAGGAAAAAAGCAAACCGATGTGCCAATACGCCACTCAACCGAGAGCAATGGCCCCTCAAAAGTACCACTTTGTTATTTCACCATCGAAACCCAATCGAATAGAGATGAGGTCATTCAAAAGTTCCAATCTGAAAGACATACTCATAGACCTCTGGCTACATACCGGACAACTTCAAGAATTTCCCGTGGCTCGTATGGACATGTTTTCGCGGTCAAAGATAACAATAACAAATCGTACGCAATAAAAATGGTCCAGGATAGTTTGCCACAAGAATCACTTGAGTCAATCCACAAGTCAATGATGGAAAATACATTTACATCGACAATCATACACAATGCTATTCAAGAGGCACACATTTTATATTCGCTGCAAAGACAGGCGAATGTCATCGGCTTTCATTCTGTCGGGTACTGCATTCAAGCGGATACAGTCGACAGCGCTGGTTTCTTGGCCGTATTGGTTGTCCTTGAAATAGGAACGACCTATACCCTTCAACATTTTATTCCACTGCACACAATGCACATGGGAGTGATGAAAGCCAGTGAGAGAGAATTTGTCCACAAATATGGACTAAGCATGGACAGCATTACGTGCATGGCCCAAGAAATTACACATTCGGACCGCAATAGAGAGATAGAGAAAGTATCACCCGAATTTCTATCTCTTCCCCTCCTTCAGCTGAGCCTTAGTGTCATCGACGCAGCCGTGAGCTTGCATCGAAAATCCATCGTCCATCGTGACTTTAAGCCAGAAAACTTTGTGTTCTGTCGAGCAAAAAGAGAAGAGCGAAACTCCCGTCGCTGTCATTCGTTATATAATGCGTATTTCGAACGACAGTGTCTGACAGATGCGTTTCAACGCAAGGATGATCAGAAATTTGATCCGCACCGGACGCATGCCCTCAAATTGATAGACTTTGGATGCGCTCTTCAATGTTCACCTTATACACGAGAGCCTTCGATAGGCGGAACTTCGCAGTATATATCCCCCGAATTCGCAAGGCACCTCGTGCGCCTACCAGAAGGAGGGCATCGTGCTTTTACACGCGAGGAGTTGGAACAGAATGATACTTGGAGCGTAGGAATAGTATTGCTTGAAATGCTCTTAGGAAAGTGTCATACTGGCTTGATTGAAGGTCTCTTGCAGGAATCACACAAACAGCACAAGGGTAAGTCTACGGTGCAACAAACGGATAGAACGATGCTGAAGCTCGTTGCTTCACTTAGCGCTGAAAAAATAAAATCCTTCACTCGTCGTGCGTTGCGAGATTCTGAACGATTATTTCAGTCAAAATTGGGGTATAAATTGAAGAGTGAAATCATCCCAAGGGAATGGGTCAACGCGGTCCTTTCTCTGCTACAGCCACTTCCATCAAAGAGAGGAAACCTGAAATCTGTTCGTGTTGTTTGCCGAAAGCTGATCACTGATGCACGGAGAAAGCTTTTTCAATTCAAGCGACCGCAGAGCTTCTTGAAAACACTCGCGAGTACAAGTGAGTCGATCGAAGAGGAGTTGAATGAGAGCGGAAATTCTTCTTCTGAAAGTGAAAACACACAAGGCGATTCAGATAGAAAAGTTGATGATAAAGAGAAACAGTACGAAAAATTGGAAATTTCGCGGGAGAAGTCCGCAGAGTGTTTGGAGACACTCGCTGGCACAAGTGAGTCCATCCAAGAAGATTTGAAAGATAGCAGAAATCCTTCAGAAAGCGAAGATTCACAAGAGGAATCAAGTGGAAACGTTCACTCTAGCAGTAAACTGCACGGAATTTCCGAAGCTTCACTGCACAAGTCAGCTGAAGTAACCTCCATGGCATCAACACACGTTCAATCACACATCTTATCCATATCCACCAGTGCACTCTTCCCTCGATACGGAAGCATTGAAATTGTTCGTTCGAGTCCAGATAATCTTCACGCAGCACAGAGCTTTGAAATTGAGCCAGTATCGAATATTTTCAAGGATGCGATAAGCTGCATTCCCCAAGGATTCAAAGAGAACGCAACACCTTCCGGAACAAATCCTGTGATCCATACGAAAGACACCGCACACTTGATAGATAATCCATTCTCTTCCATGATTACAGACGATTCATTCGGAGACGTAACGGATATGAGCGTCGAGGCGAATCAGTCTATTCATTCGGTCATCAAACAGCAAGATGAATCCGATGAAGAATCAGACGATCAAGTTCAAGTCACTCCTTGCATTGATAAACATATCCTTTCTCCGCGAAGAGGAGGCAATCTCATTTCCAATTCCGCTTTCGGTTCTCCAAGGAGGCTAGTGAGCTCGACCGATCCTCGTTGTTTTACGACCCAGCAGTATTCCATCTTCTCGCGCGTTCAAAGTATTTCATCAACTACAGTTTGTGAACTTCACAGTGAGCCATCGGTACAAAAAACTCCGTTCCTCACTCGTGAAACCTATCAATGCTTTAGTCGATTTCCAGCTGTAAAGTACGCCGCGGATGAATATACATCACGTTACCGCATGCCAAGGAAGTCTTCGTATGAGGTTGACAAGAGAATACAGAACCACATACTTTCTGAAAACTACAAATCGCAAGATTTCAGCATCGTTCATTCGTTTCTATACGGTGACTACAATGGTCACTCGTTCGAGTTTCAAGCCAACTCCAAGGAGCATTTGAAAAACGATGATCATGAGGCTGTTTTCTTACCTTACGTCTCTCACCGTTTATCTTCAGTGGACCAATCGAACCCCAATATGGCTATTCACAACGCGGACGCTCAAAGAGCGTGGAATCAAAAGCCGTTGCGACATTCGCTATATGGCGAACATGAGGCCACTTCTCCGTCAGCGGGATCCTGGCTTGATGCATCCCATAGCCCATCGAACAACGAGGGTGCCAGAACCTCAATGAATAAGATGAAAGGTGTCAAGGGAGAGGACTCGTGGGTTCTTTAATATTGACTCGATGGCGGTAAAAGAAAGTTTCTCATTTCTTGCGGCATCATTTGACGAAGAATGCTTCCTTCTTTATTTTAAAAATTCAACTACATTCCTCCTCCGTTTACTATTCACGAATGACAAAATCGAAATTTACCTGACACCATGAATACGCTTTGGAGCGCAAAGCAAGCTTTGCCGCCCAGAAGAAACGTCGTGGTATCTGGCATTGGCTTGCTGTCTCCACTCGGGCTATCCAGTGCAGAATCTTTGAGCGGTCTCCTTCACGGAAGAACCGCTATTCAACCACCAGGGAACACACTCTACGAGGCAGCGTTTCAATCAACAAAATTCCCGCTCGGACTTCTTCCGGATAGGCGAGTGGGAATGCGGGATGCTTCCCTTGAAGGCACACAGCGTGAGGCCAGACACACGAAGATTGCCATGCGGTCACTTCGAGAAAGCTTGCACGATGCAGGTCTGGATATTTACCTTGATAAAACTTCTCGCTCCAATGATAATCATTTTGAGATTGACAAGACGAGGATTGGCGTCAACGTCGGACTCGGCATTCCATGTCTCCAAGATATATACGACTGTGGAAAACACGTTCAAAGCGGCGCCGCCAACAAAGTTTCACCATTTTTCGTTCCCAAAATTTTAGGAAACACCATTAGTGGGCAAATATCTGTCCAGTATGGACTCCAAGGCGGAAGCCATTGTGTGACATCGGCGTGTACAACAGGAACACACTGCATCGGCGAGGCATTCCGTATCATTGAGCGCGGAGACTGCGACGTGATGATTGCTGGTGCCGCGGAATCATGCATTCACGAAATCGCCACGACGGGCTTTCACCGACTTCGGGCGTTGTCTCACACTACATGTCGGCCATTCGACGCTTCCCGCGATGGATTTGTGATCGGTGAGGGAGGTGCGGTGCTCATACTCGAAGAAGCGACACATGCGTTGAACAGACTCAGGGAGTTGCAAGAAAAGCCTCTCTCGACAGAATCTCACAATGTTCCTTTTGTCCACAGATCGAGCCTCAACGAGGGTCTCCCATGGTATGCCGAAGTTATTGGCTATGGGACTTCGAGCGACGGTCATCATATCACCGCGCCCCACCCGAAAGGCACTGGATGCTCGCTGTGCATGAACCGGGCGCTGGTCGACGCTGGAATTTCAATGAGCGACGTCAATGCTGTCTTTGCACATGCAACTGGGACAATGCTTGGTGATGAAATTGAGCTATCGAGCATTACGCGGGCGAGAAGTCTCTCGGTTGGTACGAATCAGAGTCACTCCCCAGTGCCCGTGGTGAGCGTCAAGGGTGCCATCGGGCATCTTCTTGGTGCTGCCGGCAGTGTCGAGACTGCCTTGGGGATTTTATGTGCGTTCCACAGACGACTGCCCATCAATCATGGGTTGCGCTCACCGATTCCACACGATGCGCATTTCGTTACTTTGCCACACGAGGCCGAAAGTAGAGAGCTGCCATCACGCGACCATCGCAGTATCATTCTGAAAAATAGCTTTGGATTTGGTGGGACCAATGCAAGTTTGGTTTTCTCTTCAAAGTACGCGCTGTAAACATCTCTGTCTGAACGGTATTTCTTCATTGCCCAACAAAAGCCCATTCAGCAACTTGGGAAATGAACCTATTCTCTCATTTTTATTTGGTTTCTCAATTACACCCGAGAATGCTCGCTTATCTCTTTGTCGTCGTCGCGTGTGTGATGCGCCCTCGCTTGAACCTTGAAGGCGCGTGCATTGGGACCACATCTCGAAACCGCCAAGCGGCACACCAATCAAACTTCCGAGTCGAGTTTGATTTTCTTAATTTGCAACGATTCCACCCGAATGTCATTCGTGTCTCAGCCATGCCCGACGCGGTCATCGATGAATCGAATCGAGCCAACCCGCAAATTATGGACCGGTTGAGAGAAGGGTTCCGATCACTCCGATCGCACACGAATGAAAAGCTGAGTGGGCTCGTCGAGCCTGCCAATAAGGCGTGGGGCCAACTCGAGCAGGCCTTTCAACTGGGAAAGTCACAAGTTTTCTTCGCACAGGCGGCCGTCAATGTGGATGATACGCCAGAAGAAGATGACACCTCGGCTGCACCGATACTCATTGTTCCGGGGATGTTGGGCTCCGTTCTCGAAGCGAAGCGGTGTAACGCCACTTGGCTTCCTGCTCGATGCATGCACACGACCGAGTGGTATAAGACCTGGTTCGACCTTCAACAAATCGCATTCGGCTTTTCCTGTTGGAGTGAAATTATGAGTCTTGAGATGCATGGAGACG
The DNA here is from genome assembly GCA_001235845.1 of Perkinsela sp. CCAP 1560/4. Taxonomy (NCBI): domain Eukaryota; phylum Euglenozoa; class Kinetoplastea; order Prokinetoplastida; family Perkinselidae; genus Perkinsela; species Perkinsela sp. CCAP 1560/4. The sequence goes on along the minus strand of LFNC01000332.1, from coordinate 22,148 downwards.
GAACGACTGACAATCGGCCCGGGATTAGCATTCGAGCAATGCAGGATAGTATTAAGGCTGTCAGCTGCTACAATCCTTCGTCGACCTTCACATGTGACAACACCGTCTACCTCCAGGAATTCTTCCGATTTATGTCTACCGAGGGAAATGTTGGGGTTCAGCCAGAGTACAGAAAGAATTTGACAAAGACCGTGCAAAATTACGAGCTCAAAAAGAACCTTGATTCGCTTCCATACGATTTTCGCCGGAGTATGCGCGACCTGAAAACCACCCTTTTTCCACAGCTAAAAGCGCGTGTGGAACAAATGTACAGTGAAAACGGTAACCGAAAAGTCAACCTCGTTGGACACTCACTTGGTGGAATTCATGCCAATCTTTTTCTCAATAGCTTCGTCGACACCGCATGGAAGCGAAAATTCATCCGTCGATTTATTCCAATATCAGTTGCTTACGGAGGGTCTGTGAAAGCCATGCACAGCGTACTTCTCGGCGAATCCCAAGGATGGCCCTTTCCGTTATCGTGGTCACGCCCAGTGCTGCGGACGTGGGGCGGCCTCTACGCCGCGTTTCCACGGATAAACTCAACTCTGTGGGGATCCGGACGGATATTCACAGTCGGCGCTCATTCGTACCGAACGAAAGACATTACGAAACTTTTGTCCGATTCGGGATTGGACGAGATTGCCCATGCTTTCGATGCGCTTAACACTGAACATCCCTACGACAAGGCCCCTGGAGTCGAGACGCACTGCCTCTTTAGCACAGGCTACCCGACGATGCAAGAAGTCCACATCGATAGCTTCGATAGCGCGCATCGCGACGCGCCAATCATCCGAGAGGATCTCGACGGTGATGGCTCAATCACTCGAAAATCGATGGATGTCTGTCAGTACTGGAAAGACCATCAAGTAGAACCCGTGCAAACCACTGTCTATACGGGTGGAGAGGAGCATGCTGCCTTTATGGCTCAAAATAGAGCCCTGTGGCAACAAATTTTTGATATTGCGAATTTTGGGGCTCGTGCGGCCGATAGGGCTTACGTAGAGCTGTGATTTTATCATCCTATGATCCGAATAACAATCAATCAGTATCAATTTTGTTGTTCTGAGTGAATTATATTGTATCATCAAATTCATTCTTGTTTTCGTATTCGAATGCCTTCGGAAAGATGCATGTCATCGTATTCATTCTCGCTGGACGACATGCCGGCTCATTTGATGAGCATGCTTTTCAACGAAGCACTGAAAGGAACGAAGTTGAGATAGAAAGTTGGGGCAGTCGACAGCCAGCCGAGTGGCAAATTGAAGATGACTCAAAGAACAGAGTCTATCGATGGAGAAAATCTCCAGACATCCCGAGCATTGATTTAAAAACGATGATCGATTGTGATCATTGGACCATCAGCCAGCCCATCGCAAGTCCCCGCAAGGCCAAATTTTCGGTATTTTTCGATACGGCATGGTCATTTGTACTTCGCATATTGACCACATTACAAACGCTTGTTCAACAGGCAACGCGACGAGAGATGGGTGGGGCCGCTCAAGATAGAATGCATGAAGATTCAACACGACGACGACTTCACCTCAGTGATGTCCCATTTTTTCTCATAGCTGTTCCTCGAATTTCGATTTATGGCCTTCCCCGTGATGAAACGCATTACGAAGGGGTGAGAGATATCCAGAGTAGACAGAGCCTTGATGCACTTGTCCGTAAGAAAGCTGGAAAAAGCTTTTTGTGTGAAAGAAACCTTGGTGAGATTCCCGATGGTTTTGAGGTGAATACGGAAATAATTCTCGTGCCGATGAAAAATGGTAGTGAGGAGAATGGACCAGAAGATCTCTTCAAATCGATGCGATTCTGGAACTCTCGTCCGAAGAGTGCAGTAAAAAGTGCGCAATTTGATGCGATCTATCCGTTCAATCGTCAAGCGTTTCAGAAAACGCTCACGAAATTTCCGGAAAGACTTCTCGAAGGGAATTTGGATAATTTTCTTGCGATTCCGGGCTCGAGCATTCCCATGGATAAAGACAGTTTCACAAATATTGTGTACTCTTTACGATCTGGACTAGCAAAGTCTGCATACACCGAATGCATCGTCGATGAGCCAATGAATGAAACACTTCGAGCGCTGAACGAAACCTTCAAGCACAGTGAAGGCGGTCATTTCATGGATAATTTCCGCTTGGGGCGAAATCTAGATGGTTGTTCTGCAGAAACTCGACTTGTTCATCCGGTCATCGATTATTGTCTTCTCGACGAACGTAACTTTGATGGGCACCAATGGAAGCTGCAGCGGGTGATCAGCGATGTGTGGGTGCCACATGCAGAGCACTTTGAAAAAATGAAGTCGGAAGAAGCTTCACATGAAAGCAAAAATATCTCAACATGATTGAATCTCAAAGCGTTTGTCAAACCATTTCAGGCAGAGAGAAAAGTACTTCTTGAAGGTACGTGGCTTCTTGAAATCGTATTATGCATTTGAAGGTAGTCTGTCAGTGACTTTTTTGTCTTCTTCTACACTAAAAGTGGCGAATATGCAAGCTTATTTGCTGTCCATCAAAAGAACACGGATTTTACAGTCCAAGTCTAACTGAGTGGAACAAGCGGTAATTCCTTTTGCAAAAACGTTCAGCTTGGTGAGCGAAAAATGCTAATTTTGATTCATTTTTCGTTGTTTACATTTTGCCGACGAATGTAGTCCGTCATATAGGGTCCCGATCCATTCGGTACAGAAATGTTGTGGATCTGCTCGTATACGGACATTCTTTCGGGGCTGAACATACTATAAGAAATTGCAAGGGGGAGGGGGGGGTTGAAAGCAGCTTTTTTTACCTTTAAAAGAATGTGAACCTGTGCGGAGTTTCTTGCAAAGCTTGAACTAGAAACCTCTGCGGTCTATCTAGATAGACAGAATGTCAATCCACAAAATTCACTCTCAATTGTGCATGCAAAAGGCATAAAAAACGACTACAGAAACTGAGGCATTGTAGCTAGTGGTTGATTCTTTTAAGGAATTTTTAGTAGAATTAGTGTTCGAGAACATATTATACTCTGTTCCACATAGAAACAAGCTGAGTTTGGGGCTCGCAAATTGAAACGATGGATTTTTGTCTAATATATCTCATCATAAATAGGTGTTATATACTGCGGAAGTTCGAGGTTTGAATGCAAAAGGAGAGCGTTTGACTGAGAATGAAAGGGTCGAGGTGATTCGACGATTAGAGAAAACCAGCAAGAAGCTACAGCCTCTTTGCATATCGGTGAAGAAGACTTCAGGGCCTCATAGAAATGAATTTATGAACGCGATAATGGAGGACATTGAAGATGGGTTAGATGTAGTGGAGGAACATCCGGAATCACTTGCAAAGTATATTGATGCGGATGATGAGCCGGCGGAGCATGGCGAGATAACCCAGGATAAGTATACTTTTCCAGGATTCGACAAAATCCTTGCAGGATTAGCGAACCCCTTTATGAATGTGAATTCGATGGAAGCCCAACTCAAATTGGGCCAAAGCGACCACGATGTTCTCATGACCGCCTTTCAAACAGTTCTAAGGAAAATTCGAACAGTGTCGATGACCGAAAAAAGGGGAAAAGAGTCGGAAAACTAGACCGATAAATTTGCGTGACCTCTTCAAAAATGATAGCAGAATCGTTTGGGGTTTGCTTGAGTGTGCGAGAAACAACGAGAGTTTCATCCGCTTTCCTGATTGATCATGGAATTTTGCAATGTTAGTGACCGCAGCAGATTGCCAGTTACTATCAAACCATCCTTCTTATTCGTGAATCGGGAGTCCATGTAGATTATGACTATGGTTTTCGTGATAGAGTGTCAATTCCAATACTCAGTGCATAATGCTAACCGAATTTGTGTTTTATTGATAAGCGCATACCACCCGGACCACCAGTGCGTATACAACTACGAATCACCTTGAGTCAAATAGTTCAAGCTCTTCAAGAAAAGGACCAGCTTGTGGATCATTTGGATACAATATACTTTTCCGTTTGGGGGGGGGGGAGATTAATTTTCTTCTCACTGACATCCAAATACTGCAAGTTCTTAGGAAGTTCCGTGTATATTTGCTCAAAGAACATGTAATCACTCAAGCGAATTGCCGCGAGAGAAACAGGGAGTCTCGTCAAGTCCAGCAAGCCTTCAAAGTAGAGTGATTTTTTCAAGTGCAATTTGATTGAACCGTTTGTTAAACTTGCACGTCCCTTTCACTGCATTGATCGATCGATCAAACCTGCGGATGCTGTCGTCCAAGCATATCAGAAACTGTACGGCGTACATTTTGGATGTTCGATTGAGAGTATCGATAAGCGAAAAATACACAAATTGGAAATATGCTCTTTGCAACACATACTATTTGGCTTCGGGAAAATTCCTTTTTAACACACACACAACAGATATGCCAGTGCAATGTCCATGTGCATTTACATGACTGCTCTTCTATCGTCATTTTTAGTTGGTAGAACATATATGCACCTCTCTTTCTCGGTTTCGTTGAAAGAGCTGCCATAGGTCCATACGAAGCGAGTCATTTCCCCCGCTGTGCAATTCCCACGGTTTCTTACATACAATTAACTAGCAAGGTTAAATACAGCTCCAAATCGTCCTGGTCGAACTATCGCTTGGTCGAGTTGCTCTAGAGGTTGGTGAGTCGTCGCGATACCGAGAATATGGGCGTTCGTCGACCCGATTCCATCAAGTTCACAGAGCAGCGCATAGAGTATCCGAGATACGCTGTTTTCGCGCGTTTGGGCGATGCAATGGAGGCCTTCGAAAATGTAAACACACGGCTTCTTTGATCTCAGAAAAGCAAAAACCGAACGCACGAGGCTTTCGCTCTCCCCAAGGAAAGCCGAGAGAAGGAGCGGAGAGAAAATAGCAAAGAAGCTGCACTCGCTTTTGAACGTGCGGATAAGCTCATGGATGAGCATTGTTTTTCCACATCCCGGGGGACCGTGCAGAAGAACCCCTGTTTGAATATCGCATAATTTGTCGAGTGATGTTAGGCTCTCGCCACTTCTTGATCTGGAAAAAATACTCAGCATCTTTCGGATACGAAATGTACAATATGATTTTGCCTCTTCATATTCTTTCGTCAAGAGTGCGCCCGGTGGAACGCAAGCAGATGGGTGCAGCTGTCGGATAATTCCCTTTTCCAGCAAAATCTCCTCTGCAATGCTTGACATGCCAAAACGCTTTTGCGGTGTGGTCTCTCGTGAGAGGTCGAAAACCGGAATGGCATCAAAGCTCAAGAAGGCTGACTGAGTCGGTAGCTCGCTGGCCATAAAGCAGACAAATGGTGGAAGCATATGACGCCTGCCTATCGAATATCGGAGGCGATCTTCAATTGCATCGATCTCTTTCAGCAGCGCCCGTGAATCCTCCTCGCAGATGAAAGACAATTCCTCCAAGTTGTCTACCACCAAAACAGCCAGTCTACTGCTGGCCCTCAGGGATTTCAAATCCGTGCTGAGAGAGCGCACGATCTTCTCCGATGTACTATCAACGCCATCAGCAAGGAAATTGCTGAAACTGGAGAGATAAAAAACGCAATCCTGAGAGCTTGGCGTATTCAGTTGGAGCGGAATTGGTTGATCGGCGAATTCATCTGCGGGAAACAATCGCGTGGTCAGGACACGCTGATTGATCGTACAATTCGATTCCGCAAACACTCGCAGGATAATATCGTCCAACAGCGTTTTTTTGTGAAAGACTTTCCCTGTGAGAACTACGATTCGGGTGGGAATGATGTGATCCTGGTTGATTCCAGACCGATCAAAGTGCGAATCTTTTGAGGTTTCGCTTCGAATAGAGTATGATCGTGATGGGGAATTCACTGGGATCTCATACACACAGGTCGTATTGCACATCATTTTCGATATCTTAAACCGAGCGCTTAGCTTCGCCAGAAGCCGCCGGATATAATCGCACAGCCTCGCATCATCTATAGAATTTGGCATATGTTTCAAAATACGTATTCCTTTAAGTAATAGGATTGCGGCAGAGGAGAATAAAATATCTAATGACATTCGATCGCTTTCAGCATGGACCCTATGTTGCATCAGACGACCTGAATCATTTCCTGCAGAGTACTATCATAGATTCCCTTATGCCAATGCCTGGGAAAACATCTCATGAATAACTTTGAGCAGTACAGGGGCTTCCCTAAGAATACATAGCATATTCGGCACTGAAACAGTGCTTGAGTTGCGTGCCAGGGCGACAGATGCGAAATGCACGATCCGGCCACACGGCTCGATGGCGACGATGTAACCCTTGCTATGGGGAATCTGCTCCTCGATGGATGAGGGATCAATCAGGAAAAAATTCCCAGTCGACAAAACAAGCGATGCTAATGGCAAGCGCTCGGTGTTCTGAATTCGAGTTTCCCGCTCGGGCAAAAGTTTTATTTCCGAACTTCCTTCCATACCCATTTCAACCTCCGGCAAAGTCGTATCTCGCAAAGCTGCGTTCACGGCATTTGTGGCTGCGAGAATGATATTTCCACCTGATCCACCAATCACGAGGACTTCAATTTTTATTCCCCAACTTAAGCCCTCAGCGATATTCAGGGACGACCGGTCAATTGAAGTTTTGGATCCTACGGGGTAGTCGAGCGGAAGTACAGGAACAGGACTCACGGGTGAAATTTCCACATTGGAGCAAGTCTCTCCAGCTTTCTGAAAATGGTTGTCTAAAAATATAGATGCAGCCTCAGGATGTGTCACTTTGCTCAGTGGTCGAGATGCTCCATATATGGCCGTGAGCTGGGTTTCAAGCTTGCTCGCGAAGGATTCTTTTGTACAATCGATGTTGTCAATAGGTCCATATTGGGAAGCCGTGAGTGGTGTGGGATCGACATGAAACCAGTAGCTGCCTTCGTCCGGAGGGTGAACATAGCCATACACTGCGGCGAGCACCTCGGTACGGTTCCCTTCTCCCTGCTCAGGGCCGAGAAGTACATGGCTACTCCCATAGGCAGCTTTGATTATCCCTGTTTGGATGGAAATGCCTCGTACTTCAGTGCGTGACCGACCATCCAGTCGTACGTTCTGTTCAATTCCACCCTCCACATGGGCAAACTCGCCGTCTGATACATTCATGGAATGTCGATAATGGGAAAACAAACGTGAATATATTTTGGTGTCAGGGATCCGCCTACGCAACATTCCTGGACATAAAAAACGCAATCTCCTTTGATTCTATTGAACGCAAAATAGTACACATAAATGTATACGGAAAACGTCTTGCCTAAACATTCCAAGTGGAACATCCATAGCTCGCTTCAGTTTTTTCAATCTTTTCTTCAATGCGAAGGATCTGGTTCAGCTTCGCCGTGCGCTCACCGCGACAAGGGGCACCTGTTTTTATTTGACCCGTTCCGAGCCCGACGACAAGGTCAGCGATAAAGGTATCCTCTGTTTCCCCACTGCGATGTGAAACCATCACGTTCCAGCCACTCTCAACGCATCGCCTCCATGCTTGAATCGATTCTGTAATTGTTCCGATCTGATTGATTTTCAAAAGTAAGGCAGTGGCCGCACGCTTCGTGATAGCCTGCTCGATACGATCGACGTTGGTAACCGTCAAGTCATCACCCACAACTTGCGTTTTCAAAGATTTTTCACTCAAGCATTGGACAAGCTTCATCCACCCTTCCCAATCATCTTGGTCAAATGGATCTTCGATTGAGAGAATTGGATAGTTCATGGCCCACTCTGTGTAGAGCGCGACTAGCTCATCCCGAGAGAGAAGCTCGGCAGGGCCGTCAACCTTAAACGTCATATTATACTTGCCAGATTCGCTGTCGTAAAACTCACTGGCTGCGCAATCCATACAGATACCAATCTTCCCTTCATAGCCTGCTTTGCGAATCGCTTCCATCAAAAGATCTAGCACATCCTTGCTTGATGCAATGCTTGGGGCGAATCCACCTTCATCGCCAACATTTGTCGAGTCTGGACCACACCGCTGCTTCAAGAGACCTTTGAGCGTATGGTATACTTCACATCCCATGCGAAGTGCCTCAGCAAAACTCTCTGCTTTGTACGGCGCTATCATGAACTCTTGGAATGGGATGTTATTCGCTGCGTGTTTGCCTCCGTTGATAACGTTGAAGCATGGCACGGGGCACCGAACCGCATTCGACTTCGCAAGCGAGGCGATGTAGGAGAATAGTGGAACGTCCATGGCGCACGCGGCGGCACGACAGACGCTCATGGAAACTCCAAGGATCGCGTTGGCACCCAATTTGCCTTTGTTTTGGGTCCCATCGAGGATGTTCATTTTTTCATCAATCTTTTCCTGCTCTCGGACGTCCATGCCGATAAGAGCTGGGGAAATGATCTGATGAATATTGGCAATGGCAGTTTGCACCCCCTTGCCATTGTACCGGCTGCGGTCATCATCACGAAGTTCACAAGCTTCATAGATTCCAGTTGAAGCGCCTGAGGGAACAGCTGAGCGGAAACATCCGTCATTGGTTGTGACTTCCACTTCGACGGTGGGATTTCCACGAGAATCAATGATTTCTCGTGCGAAAACTGATTGAATAAGAGTCATTCTTTTGTGTAGTATGATGTGAAGAACTAGAAAGTCTCAGAGGTAGTGAAAAGTGAAGTATCACCGATGGGGAGGGTTTTAGCTTGTTATGCAAGCTCTCTTCCATCAAAAAGACTCGCGTCGAAAACCATACCCTTCTTCCCCATGGAAAGATTCTTCATTTCCTCCGCACAATCTTCGTCGTCCTCTGCGAGGATATATTCGTCTTCATCGGCAGCGTTATCGTCATCTACAAACACCGTACCATCTTCCTGCCATAACTTCTTCCCAGTTGACTTTGAGCGCTCCGCGTGCTTGGTTCCAGTGACCTTCGACGAGGTTCTTTTCGAGAGCCAGGCCAGAAAGGTTTCCTGTGTGGTCAGTTCGTGCTTTTCCTTGCGAATTTCCGCAAGCTTCTCATCCAACTGTTCCTCAAGCCTTCGATCGTCATGCTCGACTTGCGCGAAATCTTCGGGCTGCCATAGGTACTCCCCTGTAGCCTCATCAAAGACCTTCGGGTCCTCTTCTTTTTGATCATCTTTCTTTTCCTTATTGACTTCACGAAAGAGCTTTGCGAGTTCTCTTTCGCCCTGCTCCTTCGCTTCCTTCATTTTTCTTCTGTTTTCGGCCTCCTGCATCTTTCGCTTCATCTCTGGGTTGTTGGAATGGCTCAGGCTTTGAGTCATTGAAGCGATGTATTTTTGCACAGATTTCGATTTATTCTTATTCTTTAAACCAAATGTCTTATCTTCGATTATCTTCTCCTGCTTTTTCCTTGCTTGCTTGATACTCGGGGTGCTTGATTTTGGCGGCATTCTGTCGATGTATAAAATCCAAAAAATGATCGATAGACAACAAGGTTTGTCGAAATAGCAATGATTTTCGTCTCAATCACTTTTCAGTGGAGTCACATAAATAGCTCCTTCGGGTTGTGCAAAAAGCATTGTGCTGAAGAATTTGTATGTATCCATTTTGCAAAATTCACAAGGGCGCTCTCCGTCAATTCTGCACGGCGTGTGAACCGCATTCGACTACTCGTTAAAAAAGGCTTCAAAAGAAGACTTCCTAGCCGTCTGTGCGCTACCAATGCAGATGGCATTATCAATGAACTTGCGCAAGTACGCCAAAACCTCTTCGTTATCGTCGAAATAAAACTGAGGGCTTATTTGTCTCATCATGGCCATTTTCGAGGCATCGCAAGTGTAAAAAAGTATTCGATGTGCTTCAAGCCCACTATTACCAAGAAATTTTATCATCCGTTGGCGAATATCTGGAATCTCTTCTTGAAGTTTCACCTTTATCAAGAAAAAAAGTTGAGATATTCCAGCAAGGTACTGAAGCAAAGAAAATTCAGACGTGGTGGTGATAACGTCCGTAGTTAATTTGAATTTGAGCACTCGAAGCTCGACAGCAACGGACTTTCCAATCACCGCCTCCATTTGATGCCACGAAGTGCCATCGGATAGAGAAGCTTTTACAGGTGAATCATTCATTACCAATGGCTGTTGAACAGTGTTGGACTGCTTTCGACTCTTTTGCTTCATTAGGCTTATAGGCTAATTTCAAGTAAGTACAGCTAAAAGAATAGGTTGTGCCTATAAAAGAGTTTGTTCATTGGGGGAAAGAAACAAAATCAGTTTCCCTTATCTGAGGGATCTTCTACTAAGATTTTCACACGAAGCTTTTCCCAGTAGCTCTCCAAACTCCGCTGGGTTCCAGTGGAATACCAAGCAATATGCCGTGTAGTAAGCAACCCCATATAGAGCTTTTCTTGTTCATCATGTATGGGAAATACTGTTTTATTCCGTGCAAGTATGCGTTGTAGCCGATTAATGGAGCTTTTTCGGAGTGCCTTCCATGATCTGTCCACATAGGACCACGATTTGGCCTCTCGGTATGGACATTTTCGGAAGGCGATACTCTTACCGGGGTGGTATATGTCCCATCCAGAGGTCCATATCCTGGCTGAATACAACAGATCACCACCATGAAGCAAAAATTGAATATTGGGATCACGTGGCACCATTTGCAGTAGTTCAGAGGGAGCGAATAGGAAAGAATCGCTCGCATAGCAGTGTTCAAAAGGTCCATTGTCTGCGCTTAAGTGCTCATCATAAATGTCGAAATAGTCGAAGTCATTCAATTTCGCACGGTTCCACGAACGGACCTCATCAGAAATATCCATTTCTTGCTGCGTGTACATCAGCCAACGCGGTAACGGATGGGAGAGGACAACCTGATCGTGTTTGGCGATCTGAGATGCCCTGTCGTAGCGCTCAATCAATACATCGTCCCATCCACGTACAAACGAAGTGTTATCGTGAATCAGTAAAGTGTATTTCTCACCTCGGTAGAGATCTCTTGACATATGGTGTGCATCGGAAGGCCCGCTGTAAATGGCCTTTGTTGGAGTATGTACTCGAACGTTTGCTCGAGGGCAGAACTGCATTTCGTTTTGACAAACGGATGTCCAAGACCTGGGCATGCAGTCTTCCTTTTGTGGATCAGCAATAAACGCAATCATCCCAACGAACACATTTTCCGGCTTGGAAGCGGTTTTGTAGATATTTTCAAGAATTTGCGAGCAGTCTTGGTTGTAGTAGCTCGAAAAGCTGACGAAAATGCTTTGCTTGGCAGTGCCACTTTCCTTTGTGGAGAACACATCGGGCCTTTGATCCTCTCTGTGTATGTTTTCCATATCGCTGAGAGCGTTTTCGAAGCCATTTTGCTCCTTGTCAAGATTGAAAAAATAGAACGCTATCCCCAATGCAATAGGAAGCAGTATACACGTGTAATGTAATGGCGAAGTTTTCTTTTTGGCGTTCATCCTGCTATTCTGTGCTTGTCGAAAAGCGGTAATCCATTTGGCAGGAGCAAAACGCACCCATGAAAAAGGCAAAAAGTGAAGCGAAACAGTTAGCCATAGAAGGGCGAACAATTTGTATAAACCGATATGTTCACGCTTAATCTCGCGAATGGACTACTGTCCATTCTGTTCCAGTGTTCGAGTTTTGAAAAAAAAAGGCCCCATCATGCGCAATTCTGTTCTGGGGTAAAAAAGGTTCAAGTCAATTTTGTTGCCATACCATGGTCGTACTTTTCCGAGATTCTTTCAGATGCTTCAGATAATATCTTCATCACATTCTTATGAAGCTGAATGAGCTCTTGACCTTGATTTTTCTCGATACTCTCTCGTTCCCTTTGCAAGGATTGCATAGTGGTCTCTACAGACCTCGCAAGAGCTGCTTCTTCCTGCTTTAAAGTGTTAACCAGCGTATTTACTTCCTCACGCCAGAGGTCGAAACTTTGTGAGAGATCTTGTTGCATGCTTTCGATTCCCTTTAGAGTCGTCTTGGTAGCTTCAAACTTTTCATCACACTCAGCTGTGGTGTTTTTCTCAATCTCATGAATGCTTGAATACGCTTTGTCCATGACAGTGCTTCTGAGCTCAGAAAGCATATTCTTTTTTTGTGCTTCCCATTCGTCCCAAAACTTATTAAAACGACTTTGGAGCTCATAATCCATGGGGAATGATGAGGAATCAAGCAAAAGAAAATTAAAGAACAAAATACTCGATTTCACTTGCAATTGTGAATACAAAGTTTTATGTACATATCAATGCAACGACGGGTGGTTATTTCATCACCTGTCTATCCATGGATTTCATCCATTCGGACAACACTCCAGATTTGTTTTCGGAAAAGTGAACGATATCTGCGTATATCTTATGTCCACGAATGCTTTGTAAGGTTCCAAAGACATCTGTGTCTGCTAAACTTGGTCGCTCTTCACCATGGAAAAGATATTTTTCCGATTTCAATTGGTTTTGCTCCAATCGACGCGACCACTTTTCAAGCTCGTCCAAAAGAGCTGCTCGGGTATTCGTAGTATCATAACCGAGCTTTTCAAGCTTTGGCGCGACTACTTTGTGAGCGGCGAAAAACATCAGAATACCTGCCCCGAGATACTTTACTTTGCTCGAAAGACTGAGATCGGGATGACTGGATATAAATTTACATGAAGATCGGAAATTTGTACCTACTTCGATGGCAATGTATCGTGAAAGAACATCATTCGCCCAACTCCTCCATTGATCTGTATCTGATGGTTTCGGAATTCGTGGGCCGAAGGGGGAAGAAAGAATAGTAACAATCTCAGAAGAATCAATGATCAAAGGGCCACTTTTCGTGGAACCACCGATCTGAAACTGTGGCACTTTTTTGTAGCTACCTTCAGGCACTCCCTTCATGCCCACGGGGTCCACTTCAACAACCTTGAAAGGTATGCGATGAGTATTCAAGAAAGTCCGAACTTTATTGCAAAATGGACAAGTTGTCATTTGATATAGGATATTCGGGTTGCTCTGCATGTTTGGCTTTTGGAGTGAGTTTAGAATATCAGTCGATGAAAGCCACTCGTGAATTAATGAGGAATCATTATGAGCGAGCTTTTGCAACCGAGTTGGTCCATCTTTGAGGGGAGATATAGGCAGATGCTGTGTATTTGAGTGATCCCGTGGCCGTGAAAAATAAAGCTTGCTCGCTGAAAAACACGTGATGCCAACGAGCGAGGAAGCTCCTGCTACGTAGACGAGCTTTTGACGGTAAAAGGGCATGGTACTGGATTGCAACTCAAATGACTACAACTAAACAATTTCCGTTTGTGAAGAAAGAAGGTGAGGAAATCTCTAACATACTGACACCACCCACTATACGCCTCCCTTTTGAATGGACTGATTAACACAACGTATGAGACGAACAAGGGTCGTTTTGGCACTGGCCATTCGCTAGATTATGATTTTCCAATTCGACTTTTTCGATGGGATCTTGAACAGGACTATCATCCGCTTTGGGCAACTTTGGTTCTTGCTTTCGGCGAATTTTCCAAATGTCTGCTTTGCGGAACATATTCTTTCGAAGCGCATGCCTGAGGTCATAGGAAGCGCCGAGGACAGGGTTCTCCTTCCGAAACTCGTGGCATAGAATTTGGGCACTGAACCCCGAGTTTTGGTGCTTCATGATGAAATCGATAAAGACTTGTAGGTCGTTGCCTTCTAACATGGGTTTTACTTGGCTTCCATCATCCCCATTTGCCATCATTGCCTTTTCATTATTTTTAGCTTGTGCTTTTTCCTTTGCGGAAATTCGAGTTTGAAAAAGAGTTGAGTCTACATGACGTCTGTCAATCATCTCTGTCTGCATAAGCTTGATAAAGAATGAATCAACTGACTCGTACACGTGTTTTCGTATGCCTATTGCGGCATCGCTCGATTCGGGATTCAGGCCAACCAAACCAGGTGAAGTAGTTGCGCTAGAGTCCTCTCCGAAATGTTGCTCTTCTGGTGATCCTAAAAAGGTGAGCAGCTTGAGATCCCATAATCTGAAAACCGTCCCTTTTGGTGCGCCGTCTCCATCGAATTCCGTGACGCGGGCGCGCACTATTTCCCCTCTCGATGCTTTCAGAAGATTTCGTTGAAAATGCCGGTTCCGCGATGATTCCCTTTCTTGCGCGATTTGCTCGATGTCCTGGTCTTTTGCCTCGATGTTTTCAGGGGAATTCTGTGCGTTTTCTTCTTCGTCAGGAACAACTACATCGTCGAATTCATTCAACTCATCCAAATCATCATCGGACTCCCCTTCCGAACTACAAGATTCCGCGTCACTCGGTTCACTCTGCCATTCTTCGGCGGAATTGTCGTAACCATTTTCCATTATCTCTTCTTGGGCAATTAGAGAGATACTTCTCGTATTGAATAATTTGGGCCGTAATTCTCGATACAGATTATGGGTACCGAAATAAGGGGGTCTCGATTGAATCTCTTCATAGCCTTCTGCACTCCAACTAGCCAGGACTAGCTCGTCATCAAAATTCTCTTCGTTGATCGGGTTAGAGTGAGTAAAAACCTCGGAAAGAAACGCCTGATAGTTGTGGGCCTTGTGATGAGAAAAGCTTGCAGAGGGGCTATTTTCATGATCAAAGTTGCCGAGATTGGCAAGTAGCTCTTGCAAACCGTTCAAGGGGTTGCTGCCTTCCTCCCGAAGAGTATACCAATAAGTTGACATGCGTCTCGTTTCATCATTGTCTTGAAATTCATGAATGAGAGCATTTTGTAATCGGACATTTGGATCAGTTACAGATTTTGTCTTTAATGTGAAGCCAAATGCTGCCAGGGGCTTTGATATTACAGCTGAGGCTGCCACATGAGAAGATGAACTAGTCCCAAGACATTTTGACAGTGCGTGCTCACGCTTGTTCTTCACTCCACTTGACAAGATGCTTGGATTTCCTTCAGATTTCCCATCCAATTTTTGTGAGGCTCGAACAGGGCTTTGCTCGACAGTGTTCGCTGTCTGTATTTTTTGATTTTTCAGTTGAAAGAAAGCTGATAAAACTGGGTCTATTTCCCTATTTTCACAATAATACAGGCTACCCATCCTATGTGGAATCCCGGTCCTGGGGCAATATGGCAGATACTCCTTATCATCACAAAATGCGCAGTGCACAACACGACGAGATCGCTTCCTTGTATTTCGCCGAGTTACATTGCGTTTCTCTGACCGGGCATGTGATATTGTGCTACAATCTGCTACATTTAAAAGCGAATCTTCAACGACATCAGCTACCGTCTCTATATTCCCCTTCGGAAAGTCACCATATTCGATGGGTTCTACCGCTTTTTCAGCGAGCTCAAGACTATTGATGTTGTCGAGCATATAATCAAGGAAAAAGAAAAATACCTGGTCGCGCAAACAGTTCTTGATCTAAAGTATGGATAGAATGACACGGGAACTCATATGATTACTCAATATTGCGATACCTTGTGTTTTTGAAAGAGTGTACGATTTCAACGAACTTTTCAACCGCCCTAGGGCTGATATCTGGGGTTACCCCATGTCCCAAATTGGCTATGTAACGTGCAGGTATCTTTGAATAGGGATCGGCCGGATTTATCACCGACTCCAGCATTTTGGTCACAAGTCGCTCTAGCTCCATCTCTGGTGCGTGCAGAGCAGCTGTCTCCAAATTTCCTTGTAAAGAGAAGCGGCCATTAGCAAGCTTTGCAACCTCACTCAGTGATTGCTTAGTATCAAGAGACAAAACGTCATAAAGTTCAGGCCCACCCAGAGTGTGATCTAAACGGCCTTTGCAGAATAATATCATTAATGTACCAGGTCGATGCTTTTTTACAGTTTTAGCTATTAGTGCGAGGTATGGAGCACAGAACGTCTTAAACAAGTCGGGAGGAAGCTCGCCTCCATGACTTTCAAAAACTTGAACAATAGAAGCCCCTGCGTCAATTTGGCGAATGAGAAAGGCTGCAGCGCATCCTGCGAGAAGACGAAACAAACAATGTGACAATTTCGATTCGGAATACAGCCAGCGCTTGGCATGTGCATAGAGCTTCGAGCTACCTCCTTCAGTGATGTAGGTAAAGAGGGTCCATGGTGCCCCGGCAAAACCGATAAGTGGGACCTTTCCATTAAGCGCTTTCCGCGTGTGGTGTATTGCTTCATATACGAACCGAAGACTGTGTTTTACAATATCTTCGCATAGACTAAAATCCGAACACTCATCTAAAGCATCAAAGAACTGAGTGTCTTGTCTCTTGAAAAGGTCAATGAGGTTTCGTCCTTTTTCTTCCGGCAGAAATTTTGCTATGGCGTTTAAAACACAACCAGCGTCTGATCTTTCTCTTAAAGGGTTGGTGCACTTTGGCCCTTGAGAAGGCACCATTATGAAATCCCATCCTAAAGATTGTGGCAGCACAAGGATATCGCTAAAAATTATAGCCGCATCGAGGTCAAACCGACGGATTGGTTGAAGGGTGATTTCACATGCCCATTCAGGATTTCGACAAACTGAAAAAAAATCTTTGTCCCGACTAAACTCAAGGTACTCTGGTAGATAGCGTCCTGCTTGTCTCATTAGCCAAACTGGGATTCGTGATGATTTCTCTCCTCTTGCGACTTGAAGAAGGTGATTATTTCGTATAACAGGGAGATCTCGGTGAACATAGTCTTCCCTTTCGTTCTTCTTCATTTTAATCGAAGGAAAGTCATCTTAAAGGTACACGAAGCATTCATTTTACATCCAGCACGACGTTATACATTCTCTCTATAACGTGAGCGATAAATTCATCAACTTAGCGTAGTTTTCCCAAAGGGACTATTGATGATACTGCCGCATGAAGGATCTCACTACCGAAAGGGAATATACGAACAACTAAGCACACTATAGTAATTACTCTAAGTGTGGATCGATATGTACTTTTAAAGAGCATTTCGATGATTGCTCGATAAAACTCTATTGGGGACAGCCAGTTTTTGATCGAAGAGCAGCATCGAACAAATTGCATATTTAAAATGCTCCTCGCTAATATTAGCTATTTTTTCATCGCTTTGGGTTGTATCGGTCAATTGATAAATTCCCTATGATCGGCGTTATTCTACTAAATTAAGATGACACCGAATACAGCCATCCCCCAAAGTGAAGTCAATGCTGCCATTGAAAGATTCAATTCTGGATGGGGAGCTCGTAGAGACTGCGCTGATATTTACGAGATCTTCAAGGAGCTGAATGATTATCTACACTCGTGCACCCTGGAGACCGATAAAGCAGTATCTTCTCAGAGTCGTGACGATCTAATAGTTAAATGGAACACAACCATGAGCGTTCTGTATAGCAATTTTGTTAGTCGATCTCTTCAGTCAAGAAGAATAGTCCAAGTCCCTCCACAAATAAGAGATTCATCAGCAAACGAACTCTCAGAAAAGCTCGTTCCGCGTGAAACTGCGGACATGAATTCTCGTGCACCTGCAGTAAAAACGCCCTCCACAGAAATGGCGTTGCGGGACTATAAAAAGTTTCTCGAAGAAAGCTTAAGGAGGTATGAAGCGCTATTGAGTCAACAAAAGTGTGACTTTGAGAGGTTATCTTTGAAAAAGTGAAGAAAGAGAAGTGGGTACTCTGCATCGACCATTGATCTTGCCTAATTTCATTGTTCTAAGGTAGATATCTCCCATTTGAATTATATCAGATCTACTTATTCCGTAGCCATTTTTGATTTGTTAGCGTACCTAGCTACTTAGATTCAGTTCCAAAGATGCATCATGGAAGGCTCTTACGTCATACGACAGGCAATCATGGTAGTCGACGCTTTTCGTTTAGCAGGCTTTACAGTTACATTTTCCCCGGGTTCCCTTATGGGATACAAGCGTTCGTGTTGAACACCCAAAAGAAGCTGAAGTTAGAACATCAGAGGTTTCTCGTTACTTGTGGAAGCACTGTGTCTCTACTATTCGGCGTCAGTTACATGCTGCTGTCGAGAGAAACATCGGGAATTATGGAATATGATCAAGTAAGCAAGCTCATTCCCAGGTACACTGACAGCGGTAAGCAAATTCTGATCCCGGACCAAAAAATGAAGAAGAAGGGCTGGAAAACGCTCGTGCTAGATATGGACGAGATGCTTGTAGGGAATGCGACTGGCATGACTTCTAATTCGATGAAACTTGTGCCATTTTCAGATGGTAGTTTCTCCCACATCCATAGACCATACTTGAAAGAGTTTCTTCAATATGCAGCGGCAAATTTTGAGGTAGTGCTTTGGACTGCGGGAACGAAAAGGTACGCAGAAGAATGTATACGGAACATACTTAGTGTCCACTCCCTACCCTTAAGCACGTTTGATTTTGTCGTAGCCAGAGATCCATCCTGGTTTGAAATCACCCCAACAAGCTGGTATATGAAAGATTTGCATCAACTTGGTAGATCCATAGAGCACGTACTGATGTTAGAAAATGCCCCTGTCGTAAGACCAAGTAGTAATGCCATAATAGTTTCAGATTATCATCATTCAAGAGTTCGCGATACACATGCAGGTTCTCGAGAGTTTCAAGGTAATGGTCGCCTTAGCCCTCAGAAAATTCTCAATGAGATATTGACTGGTTTTCCTAAAAAGACAGTAGGTCATCCTCCTAGCTCGGCCACAGTGGTCCCTTGTTCTTCTCTTCATCCTAATGATGATGCAACCTTGCTAACCAGCATGGAAATCATCAAAAGGTGGAAATCATCATCCAAAAAGGTGCATGAATTTCTTCAAGAGGAAATGGAGAGGGGTGTACTGTTTCGAGCACATATCCAGCCGTACAAATCTAGACAATCAGAAGCCATGGCAACCCTTCCGCTACATCGTCTTGTAGGTTAAAACTACGACAAAAGCTAAGGGCAAGGAAGTCAACAAACTGATCTTCAAGAATGTGTATTTTTCACTAGAACGAGCACGTCTTATGGTGATAGGCCATTCGAAATAGTACAATATTTACATCCAATAAAGATATTAAGCTATGATAACCAATGGTGCACGGCGCTGCCAAATATCCTCAACAGGAATTTACCACTGAAAGATTGTTTTCTTGCCTTTCTAAGCCTCAGTCCACGGTAGGATCGTCAACCCGAGATTTTGTGTATCCAGAGAGTTGTCGAACAGACCTGAATTCACCTATTTTTTACGAGAAGTCCTTTGAAGGTGAAAATCAGTCCAAAATGCACACCCCGATGACGCACGCGGGAAAGGCTCACTTGCTCTCCAAAAGTTTGCAATGCCAAACATCACCATACTCACCACAAGAACAGATATCCCTAAATGATGGACCCAGCATCGTGGCCTTTATCCCAAATAAGAGTCGATGCGTCGGATTTGCTAAATGTAGCCTTCGGACAATGAGAATTTCACTCACGCAGTTTCTTGATGATACATCATTTGCGGGAACGTTATTTCAGCTTTCGGCGCAATCTGTCGTGGAAGCAGTCTTTCCAGCTACACTTTCAGATTCGCCTTTGATCATGAGCTTGCATAAGCAACTTCCAGATGTCACTTTCTGTGCTATTGCTCGGAAATTTTTCCATGACGTCCAAGGGACCTGTATCCTTCAAAGTAGTGCATTAGTTACTCGAATTGATGTGCTTGATAAATATCTATGCCTTGCTGCTCTTGCCGCACTGCTACGCTACATCGCAGATATTCAACATATTATGCTATCACCAACAGCTCTTCACATCGAATATCGCTGTCGTGAAGAATACCTTGAGATGAGCAGTCGAACAATCCGTGCCCTGCAGCTAGTGTCGACTGCTTGTGTAGATTCATCACCCTTCAAACCGGCATGCGCCAGCAGAAAAAGACCATCACTTCGAACAGCGTTTTCAAATGTCTCTAGCTCAACGTATACAGCTTCTGCGACCCGTGGACAACCTGTGTATCGGCATGTTCCAGCTGCGCAGAAAAGGCAGCTGGAGCATCTCTCTGATTTCATCGATTTCACTTGTACACCTATGGGGAAAAGGTTTCTCCTTGGCTCAGTTGTACAGCCTCTTGCAAATAAGCACACAATTCAACTGCGGCAAGAAGTTGTCCTATTCTTTTTGAATAATTCTGTACCCTTTGCCGCATTAAGCGATGCCTTGTCAGGAATAGTCGATCTTGAACACCTTCTTGCATTTTTCATCTCCTTGCCGAAGAAAAATGACATGCGACATGCTGCACGAAAAATTACGAATATTTTGTGCTTACATGATGCAATAAGTCGCATTCGTGACATAGGCTCTCTCATTCGCCAGCTATTTTCAAAGGAGGGCCTTGTGTTAATCGACGCACTCAAGTTGATATGCTGTCCTGATAAAATAACGTTAGTTTTAGAGGATGTCGAACAGTTCTTGGATTCAAATTGGAACAATGAAAAAAACATCCCAGGAAGGGTTGGGAAATCGGGAATGTCCAATATTCAACATTGCTTCGCTCTGAAAACAGGGCTCAACTCTATTCTGGATGCCACCCGACATCAATACAGTGAAGTCGTGAACCGTTTAGTTGCGGAAGCTGTCAAATTACAAGAGGAGTATGCGTTGCCCAGCCTCCGTCTGACGCACTCCAATTCCCGTGGGTATTTTCTTATGTTCGATGCTTCAGCTCAAAGCCATGCACCCAATGATGTGTTCTTGCAGCAAACAAAAAATGGTAAACGCATTCAGTGCACGACAAGAAATATATCCAACTGGAACACTCAATGTAATGATCTTATCAGTGAAATGCTTCATGCAACCAACCGTATTTCTGACACAATAATCCAGCATATTCAAGGTCACCTCGCTGTGCTTCATCGTGCTACAGATGCCTTAACTCTCTTAGATTTCCTACTGGCGTTAGCGACTGCTGCCCGATCGTGGGGAATATCGTTTTGTCAACCCCAGATATCTGACAATCACAATCTTTCGCTGAGACAAGCCTTTAGTCCCATTCTTTGGGCAGAGTCGGGGGGCCATTGGTCCAATATTCAGCCGAACGACCTCGAGTTGAACGCCAAGCAAAGTATGATTGTCGTGTCTGGCCCGAATATGTCAGGAAAAACAACCTATTTGCAACTTATTGGTCAAATATGTGTTCTTGCCCATATTGGCAGTATGGTTCCAGCTGAAGCATGCATCACTCCCGTACTGGACCGGATCTGCACACGAATGGGATTCGATGATTGCATTGAACACGATGCTAGCTCATTCACTGTGGAAATGATCGACGTTGCACATATGCTGTGTCACGCCACAAATAGATCATTGGTATTGATAGATGAGGTTGGCCGCAGCACGCATCATAACGATGCAGCTGCGATATCATTTGCCATCATGGACCGAATTTTAAGCCAACGCACGTTCGCAGTCTACGTCACACATCAATATGAGCTTCACGCATTACAAATGAAGCATTCGAACATGCGAGTCATGCATTTCGGTGTTACTATGACGAATGGCAAGCTGAAGTTTTCGAACAAGCTAACAGATGGTGAGAGTAATGCAACCCAATATGGCATTGAACTAGCTGAATTTCTTGGCTTCCCTTTGAATGTTGTCAAAGACGCACGACATATACGACGAATCAACATGACCACAAATAGTATCAAAGAAAAACCAAAGAGCGATTTAGAAACACTCGAGAAAATTTTCGCAAGGCTTGACTTTTCTTCTTTCAGTCTTAGTGGATATACCATCGAAACACTTATTGAAGCATTTTCTTGCATAGAGCTCGTTCTTCGCCGTCTGATGGTTTATCGTAAGGATGATGTTCTGAAAGGAAATGTCATAGTGTTATTTCGGAGTTTCATCGGGAAACACTTTTCTTTCGCAGCATCTCTGTCAGAGGAGTTGATCAATCGGCATTTGCATGGTATTGCCAGCCACTCTCGCAGTGACAATATCAGGTCAGGTATGGAAAATGAGATCACAGGCGGTCTGAATTCTAAAAGTGGGCCTGGGAAGAATTCCCTTTCAACGCGCTATTCTCATGAAAAGTTGAAGGTCTCACCACTTAAAGTAGAAGCAGCCACAGACGTATTTCCTGAAGCACAAGCAGCCTTGCCTCATAATGAAAAAGCAAGTTCTATCTGGAAGAATCCGGAATTTAATCAGTTTACCCAGGTAAACTGTGACAGTCCCGGGGAAACCCCGTTGCTTGATCATTGATGTCATTATTTATTACACTCATATTGCTGAAAATTTGTCATTGTATATGGTTGCTATCTCTTAGTATTGCTTCTACTTC
>LFNC01000329.1:0-15252 GCA_001235845.1 Perkinsela sp. CCAP 1560/4 | reverse complement strand
TAGCCACGAATTTAACGAGGCCTGCTTATCGATGAGTTCAATGAAGTTGCAGCACTTGCGAGGAACCAAAAGACCTTGCTGATCGGTGAAAAGGTCCTGTATGCCAGAAGTGAAGCAGCTATGAATAAATCGAATGATGGATGGGCTAGGAGACTCAATTCCTGACCATTTCAGTCGTCCGTGGTTCGAAGCCTGCTCAGTCGAAACGCCGTCCGTTCATCTCGATCACTGAACTAACTGGTTTTTAAAAGTTTCCAACAAGTAGACTACTCTGTGGCTCAAAATGAAAAAATTAAAGTGTTTAATCAGCGGCTTCGATCACTCCATGTGTCGTTTGATTATATTCGTACTCTCCACAAAAACTCTGTCATAGAGCGTATCGGGAACATAAATCTCACCCGAAAGTTTATTGTTTGACAGATATAATTCTTCAAGTCCTCGTGGGAGCTGGCTGAGATCCACTGTGCCAGAAAAGGGATTCTGATGCAAAAACACAGAGGTCGCACCTAAGGGCAATCTAGTCAGCTCCAAAGCTCCGCTGAACTTATTGCATGAGAGATAAAGCATGCAGAGACTGGCTGGCAGCTGTGTTAGCACAGCAGAGCCACTCAGACGATTACCTCCCAGATGGAGATTCTTCAAGGCTGCCGGTAATTGTGTCAAATCAACACTTCCGGAAAATTTGTTGTCCTAGGCGTAGAAATCGGTCAGCGTATCCGGAAGACTGTCTAGCTTCAAAGAACCACTCAGCTGATTATGGAATACATATATCTCCTCCATCCTCTCTGGCAGTCTTTCCAAGCCGATTGATCCAGTGAACGCGTTAATTTCTAGTAGTAATTCCTTCATAGCTGTGGGTAAAGCTGCCAAACCAACGGTACGAGTGAGATGATTGGTATTTGCCACTTGACCATCCTCGATTGACACGCCCGTCCGTTTTTCAATGTCTTTCGGCTCATCAACGTCTCCGCATATTTTCTCTTTGTTTGCTATTCCCTCAATGACCATCTCCATCAATGCCTGTTGTGGGAGAGACTCGAGGTCAACTCTGCCGAGCGAAGAATCCAGTGCGTCGAGGAAGACCAATTCGAATCTCATCTATTAGTTTGAAATACAAAAGGGGGAGAAGAGAACAGTTTTACATGCCACATCTTGCTATTCCTGAGTGGTCTGAGTATGTACCTAGCTCCGATGGATCTTGTCAAATTCCACAGATTTCTGCGATGCAATCAACATCAAAACAGAAACACTCAGAGAGTTTGGAAGGCTCCTGGCCCACTACAAAGAGGTGGCCTTTCATAGGGTCAGCAGTAAGTTAATTGATGGACAAACTGAGAGTCTTCATACGAAACACTGCACGAAAGAAAATCGAAGGGGATTGTGCCAGTCCCAGTTTGGCACTTCAAACTCCGCAACCTTTTCATTTGCGTTGTACTTAACGTACCTTTTTATATTTCGGTTATCGACGAGGCTATTGTGAAACTGAGCCAAAACAAATTCAGCGCAGTGGTACGTCGGTTCGACCGAGTTCTGCCGGGAAGAGATTCAACTCGCGACTCATCGCACTTACGATGCGGAATAGCATAAATCCCATAAATTTTCAGAAACAAATGTAAAAGCGAGGGTATCGATGAATGTGAAGCGCCTGTATCGATGATGGTTACAAGCCTCGCCAACTTCCGATCGGTCATGCCGACTAATGGTGGGTTGGATACCAGCAGTCGCATGTACGCTCGCTCAAGTTGCGAACATATGGGTCGTGCAAGTCCTTTCTATTTCCCACTAGTGTGTATTCCGAGCACTCCGCTATAATCATATAGTCATCGTCGAATAGTTCCTCTCGGTATTTTTGTTCGCCATTTCGAGTGATCCAAGGCGCTTTCGAGTGTTGTTGATCTGGCAAAAAGCGAACACTTTTAGATGCCACATCATGCGACTCGCACCAGCGAAGATGTATCGACCACTACATATGATTGCGTGTGATAGATAAAATCTGCAGTGCATTTTCAACTGACCATTTGTTCAATTCGCACGCGCCTTTCGACACATACTCTCTCGCTCAAGCGTATTTCATGTGGGCCAGTCGCGTCACTCTCGCTACTTAACGTCCGCTCCACGAACGCTCGCTAGTGATGGTGAGCTTATTACTTACTTCTATGACAAATCTGCTGAAAATTTCTTGTCCCATATTTGAACAAGCTGAAAAACAAAGATAATTAAAGTGTGTTCCCTCAATTTACTACTAAATTCTACTATTATAGAAAATCACGTTCATAACCCGGTTATATAGTTCGGTTTTAGTCATTCCATATGCCGCTTGATGAGTTTTGTATTCTCAACATGAACGGCGTCAAAGAACGCATCGGAAATAAAAACCTCACCCGAAAGTTGATTGTCTGACAGATCCAGTTCTTCAAGGCCTTGTGGGAGCTGGCTAAGATCCACTGTGCCGGAAAAAGCATTATTGTTCAAACTTAAACGAGAAAGACTTGATGGTAATCTCGTCAGATCCGGATATCCGGTGAGTTGATTACTTGAGATAATAATCCATTTAAGACTCTTTGATAGTCGCGTTAGCACAACAGATCCACTCAGACGATTATTTTCAAGATCGAGGTATGACAAGGCTGCTGGTAATTGAGTCAAATTAACACTTCCAGAAAATTGGTTGTTGAAGGCGATGAAGTTGCTCAGCGTATCCGGAAGACTCTCAAGCCTTAAAGAACCGCTTAACTCATTTACGGAAACATCTATCTCCTCCATCCCTTCTGGCAAGCTTTCCAGGTCGATCGATCCAGTAAACTTATTCCCTGTGATATTTAACTTCTCCATAGATGTGGGTAAAGACGCCAAATCAAGCGTACCAGTGAGATTATTCCATCTGACCAAGAATTTCCTCACAGAGGAAGGCAACCATTGCAAATCAAGTGACCCTCTAAGCCTGAATTCTTCCCACTCAATCTTTATCACCATACCACCGTCAATTCCCACGCCCTTCCATTCCTTAATGTCTTTCGGCTCATTGGCGTCTCCACAAATCGCCTCTTTATTCTTTACTCCATCGATGACCATCTCCATCAATGCCTGCTGCGGGAGAGACTCCTTGTCAACTCTGCCAAGCGAAGGATCGACTGTGTTGAAGAATAGCCGACTAATGGTGGGTTGGATACCAGCAGTCGCATGTACGCTCGCTGAAGTTGCCAACATATGGGTCGTGCAAGTCCTTTCTATTTCCCACTAGTGTGTATTTCGAGCACTCCGCTATAATCATAAAGTCATCTTCGAATAATTTCTCTCGGTATTTTTTTTGCCATTTCGAGTGATCCAAGGCGCTTTCGGGTTTTGTTGATCTGGCAAAAAGCGAACACTTTTAGATGCCACATTATGCGACTCGCACCAGCGGGAATATATCGGCCACTACATATGATTGCGTGTGATAGATAAAATCTGCAGTGCATTTTCAAGTGACCGGACGTGCCTTTTCACCCGTATGCACATGCCCCTTGCTGAAAACTACTAGGGGATGGACAAAAGCGGTTACTTTCTTACTGGTAGAATAAAAAAAGCAAATCACGCGCGAGATATATTCCGTTTTCGTTACCGTTTGTTAGGTATTGCTCCTGCAACTATATTCTACGCTAATCTACTAATGATGCCACGCCCAAACCTATGGTATAACCGCTTGAAGCAGGCTTACCAAATTCGTCATCTGAATTACCTTCTCGGGGATAACATGGAGTGCCTGCAGCCTATCTGACTGACGCTCTGACACCGCTTCACTGTGCTGGTGGACGAAGAATTATCCTTGACACGGCATATACCGCCTCCCGTGACGCAGAAAGCCCTACTGAACGTATAACATCGGCGGAAGCTGGATGAGATCGAGTGCTGGGCTCAGCTGGTTTCCGGTAAGATTGAGAATATGCAAGCGAGGTGGCAAATTCGACAAGTTGACGGATCCGACCAATGCATTCAATTCCAGCGTCAATGACCCAAGTCGGACAGGCAGCTTGCTCAGGCTGATGAAGCCGGTAAGGTGTTATCGCGGATTGGAAGCTCATTCAGTCTATCCGGCAACCTTGTGCATCTCGTGAGTGCATTATGCCCGAGGAACATTATGTCAAGTGTTTTATACTCCATGCAAGAAACTCCAATCCAGTTGTCCCAGCTGCCTTGTAATAACCCGTTCCGAGGCTACTCTCGTGTAGTATCTCCCGTTCTCAGTGACTTTTTAAAGAGACCGTCACGCTATTATGCAAAAAAATAATATGTAACTTGCTCACTCATTATTTTAGTGATGCTTAGCATTGCCTGTGTATTACCCACTTTCCATATCTGCAAGTACTGCATTTTTTGCTCTGTGCGAAGCATTCTACTACAATTAAGGGACCATAAAGCTTAAGGTGAGGAGATTATTATAGCATGAACGCGAAGTCTTTCCGTGGAGACATCTCAGTAAGACTAAATGTACAGTAGTTAGACGACTATTAATAATAGACTGCAAAGCATACGAAGTCGTGCAATAGCAAACTATATATGTGACAACAAAGCTGCTGTTCATCTTGCAACATTAGATTAGGATCCGAGAATTACATGGAAGAAAAATTCTTACTTCAGCATTATCTGTTCTCAGCAATGTCGTCCTAAAAATACACAGTGTTCGTCGAGGCATCCAGTAGTACTATTAATAATGCGGTATTTCAGAAATCCGCTAAGGGGCAGCTATGGTATGCTTTATAGGCTACATACAGTAGTACATCATGTTTCTCCTATAAATTTGCTATGGATGATTAGAGCATCTCTGTAAAATACTCTCGTAGATACAATTATTATACTGGTTACATATGAATTACATAGCTCAGACAGTACTTCGCGCAAAATGTATGGAAATAGTCCTTAGTTTAGTTTTGAGCTCTTGTGTAGAGAAGGGACACGAGCGTATTTTACAAAGTTTCTCATTCATAGCAAATCTATAGAAGACACATAATATACTACTGTATCTAGGCTATAAAGCGTACAATAGCTGCCCCTAGCCGATTTCCGAAATAGAGCATCAATTATAGTATATGCAAATTATATAGTTTACTATTACACGGCTTCGTATGCTTTGCAGCTGTGTCTATTATTAATAATCGTGTAACTGCTGGAAATATTCTCTTACTGAGACTTCGCGTGCATGCAATAATAATCTCCTCACCTTAAACTTTATGGTCCCTTAATTGTCGTACAACGCTTCGCACAGATAAAAAAATCCCCAGTACTTGCAGGTATGGAAAGTGGGTAATACACAGGCAATCCTACGCATCACTAATATAATAGCATAATAACGTGACAGTCCACTTAGAAAAGTCACTGAGAATGACGATGCGTTGACGTGCAATGGGAAATACTACACTGGAGTATCTTGGAAAGTGGTTATTACAAAAATACGCAGTAGCTTATCTTATCCGTGGGGTATTGCTACTCCTGCATACTATTCGACGGAGACGGCGCTTTTCTGTGCTGAGGCGCAATGAGTACACCTGACAGGTGAAGATTATCTGAAGGTACGTTACGATCATGATTCGATCCTAGTGCCATCGAACATTATGTGATAAGTGTGTCAACATAGGTGATCCCTATGCTGTGACCGTCCGAATATCACTGATCATCTTTACCTCGCGTTCGAAAGGAGTACTATGCATAGTGCACAATTTTCCCGCATTTAGAAAATATCGATTGTCAGTCAGGCAAGTCAAATGGCACTATTTGTCAGATGCTCTCCCGTGCGTTCTTGCGGTTGTTGGAGAATCAGAGCTGGAGGAGCTTTTTATATCCGGCTTGATTGCATCGTAGAATTCTGTGGAATTCGAAAAGATCCATCCGAGCTACGCAAGTACTTAGACCACTTAGGAGTAGCAAGATGTGGCATGTAAAACTGTTCTATTTTCCCCCCATTTTTTCTTAAACTAATAGATGAGGTTCGAATTGATCTTCCTCGAATCAGTCGACCCTTCGCTCGGCAGAGTTGACCGCGAGTCTCTGCCGCAGCAGGCATTCATGGAGATGGTCATCGATGGAATAATGAACAAACAAAAGATTTGCGGAGACGCCAATGAGCCGAAAGACAGTGAAGAATGGATAGGTGTGACAGTTGAAGATGAGGAAGTCGTATCGATTCGTTGGCGACAATTCAAGCTCGAAGGATCGCTTCATTTAGAATGGTTGCCTTCCTCTGTAATGGAATTCGATGCGACTGACAATAACCTCACTGGTAGCCTTGATTGGGCATCTTTACCCACATCTCTCAAGAAGTTAAATCTCGCAGGCAATCAGTTCAGCGCTAACCCGACGAAAGGACACCTCTCCGTGGTGGGTTGGACCAGTACCCCAGTTTTGGGGGAAGCCAAGAACCTTTTTAAACCCCTCGTCGTGTTTCTGTCATGGCGCCGACCCTATTGATGGCCACCCCAAGGTGGTGGGTCAGGACCAGTTCCCATCCATGGGGAGGTTCAGGAAACCGCCAAATTACTTCCAAGGGGAGAATCTCCTTGGTGGCGAGACGAGGGAAGACATCTACTAATCCTCTGTTGTTTCAATCCGCGGGATGAGATTAGCCCACATGCATAACGCGAAAAGCAGAGAGCATGCGCATACGTGTCGAAAGGCACGTGCAATTTTCAAATTGCGCTATAAAAAAAATGAGTTCACTGGAGCGATCGACTTGGAAAGATTGCCAAAGAGCATGGTGATTTTGGCTGTTTCCTACAATCACTTGAGCGGTTCTTTAAAGCTAGAGAGTCTCCCCGATACGCTGACACTTTTTGACGGCAGTGAGAACAAATTTACCGGAAGTGTTGACCTTACTCAATTACCGGTAGGCTTAGTATTTCTCAATCTCGAAAAAAATCAGCTGAGTGGTTCTGCTGTGCTGACGCAACTTCCAGCCAGTCTCGAAGTACTTAATCTCTTAGATAATCAGTTCAGCGGAGCTTTGGATCTAACGAGATTGCCACCAAATATGTCCCATTTGTATGCTGGCAATAACTCTTTTTCTGGCACAGTGGATCTCAGTCATCTCCCCCAAGGACTAAGACGTTTATGTTTGTCAGAAAATGAACTTTCAGGTAAGGTCTTTATCTCCGATGCGCTCTTTGACTACGTTGAGGTTGAGAATACAAAACTTCTCAAGCGGCACATGGAATGACTGAAGCCATTGAGTTAGTTATGAACGTTATTATTTATAATAGTAGACTATAGTAGGAAATTGAGTGGATTGAACACTTTTGTTTTGCATTTTGACCACAGAGTAGTGTATTTGTGCAGAACTTTCAACAATCATTTAGCTCAGTGATCGATGTAAACGAAGGGCGTCATGACTGACCTGGTTTTGAACCACGGACGACTATGCTTGGCCGACTTGACTACGCTTCGCTGTCGCCGCAGGCGTTGATGGAGATGGTCATTGAGGGGATAGCAAACAAAGAGAAAATATGCGGAGACGCTGATGAGCCGAAAGACATTGAAGAATGGAAGGGTTCACATCTATGGTAAGCTTATCTCTCAGATCCAATACCGTCACTGGATCAATCGGCTTGGAAAGATTGCCAGAGAGGATGGAGAAGATAAATGTAAACCATAATCACTTGAGTGCTGACCCGATGGAGGGCCACCTCTCCGTGGTGGGTTGGACCAGTACCCCGTCGTGGGGGAAGCCAAGAGCCTTCCAAACTCTCGTCGTGTTTCTGTTTTGGCGTCGACCCTATCGACGGCCGCCGCGAGGTGGTGGTTCCGGACCAGTACCCATCCATAGGGAGGTTCAGGAAACTGCCGTTAGTTGATATGGGGGATCCCGGATCCAACTGGTGGCGAGACGAGAGTAACTCTCCTCTTTTCCTGAAACGAGGGTCCCACTGAATTGTAGGTAGGAGGGACGGATACCCCAGGCAGTATCATCAATGTTACAGTTTCCATGCTTGACACACTGGATCGCTACGTTGCATTGGAACAAACAAAAGCCTGAAGACGATCATCACGATCCGGTGTTTTCACCCGGCATGGTTTAGCATAGCAGGAAGCCTTAGGGTTTCCGAAGCCTTTCACTGCACCTCGGGAGCCTTCATGTGGGTGCAAATTCATTCGAAGGGAGTATGGACTTATCTGCTATTTCGGACAACGTATTTCACATGCAGCTCGAGTTAACGAACTTCGCTGGAAACATGCAAGAATTCAACGCCGGACAGCGCACATCTACCGGAAGCACCAACCGCTGACATCAGCCGGAAAGTTCTTCAGTGCTGTACCTGAGAAACACCCATCCGACAGGACAGCATTTTCTTGAGGTCCTTCCAGTCACGTTATGCCCTGTTTTTCGTGCCACAAAAGATTTTGAAGGGGGTACTTTCGCTCGCACCTTATCGACCCGCGAAATGCAAACTTTATATGTTTGTATGTAACATTGCTGTGCCGCGACAGGTGTTCAATGTACGGCATGTTGATAGGTAGTAATTGCCTAGAACTGTTGTGATACAAAACAGCCCATTATGGTCGCAAAATTAGTATCCAGCTCACGGTGGAACACGTTTTCTCACGCGGTGAATGTTATCCATTTTTTCTGTTTTTTGATTTGTCGCATCCATAACGCACGGAGTAAGGTAATGTAATGCAAGCGACTTCGTGGGATAATTTGATCGGTCGACACTCTCCGAACAGACCCTCACGGAGCTTTTTATATTTCAGTTCGACAGAGTGGACAACATACGTGCCATCCGCAAGAGTCCATTTGCGGTGTGTAAATAGGCAGGGGTGATATGCAACGATATTGGGCTCCGCTGTCCGCTTCGCTTGTGCGAATAGCAAGATGTGGCATGTAAAAGTATTGCCTTTCCCCCTTTTGTATTTCAAACTAATAGATGACATTCGAATTGGTCTTCCCCGACGCAGTCGATCCTTCGCTCGGCCGACTTGACTACGCTTCTCTGTTGCAGCAGGCATTGATGGAGATGGCCATCGAGGGGATAACGAACAAAATGTAGATTCGCGGAGACGTTAATGGTGGTCGACGGCCTCCCTGCGACGATGAAGGACCTTCGGCTGAGTAATAACCAGTTCATTGGAGAAATATCCCTCGAAAGTCTCCCGGAAAGGCTGCAATACTTGGATATTGCGAATAACCAACTGTTGTATGTGTGTTGTATGTGTTGTATGTGAACCAACCAACATGTTGTATGTTTGTATTTGTACAGTAATTCGTTTTCTGGCACAGTGGACCTCAGCCAGCTCCCATCACGCTCGTTACTTAACTTCTGCTCCACGAACCTTCGCTAGTGATGGTGAGCTTATTACTTACTTCTATGGCAAAACTGCTGAAATTTTTTTGTCCCATATTTGAACAAGATGAAAAACAAAGGCACGTAAAGTGTTTACTCAAGTTCAATTTTCTACTCAATTCTACAATTATATAATCACGTTGATAATTCAGTTATGCAGTTCGGTTTCAGTCATTCCATGTGCCGCTTGATGAGTTTTGTATTCTCAACATAAACGACGTCAAAGAGATCATCGGAAATAAAAACCTCACCCGAAAGTTCATTGCCTGACAGATCCAATTCTTCAAGTCCTTGTGGGAGCTGGCTGAGAATCACCGTGCCAGAAAACAGTTATGTTCCAAACTCAAACGGTGAAGCCTTGATGGTAATCTCGTCAGATCCAAATCTCCGCTGAACTGATTGTTTGACATAATAAGCCATTCAAGACTGCTTGGAAGTTGGGTCAGCACAACAGAGCCATTCAGCCGATTTTCATTAAGGCTGAGACCTACCAAGGCCGCCGGTCATTGAGTCAAATTAACGCTTCCAGTAAATTCGTTGTCGTAGGCTTCCAAATATGTCAGCGTATCCGGCAGCCTGTCTAGCTTTAAAGAACCGCTTAAGCGACTGTAGGGAACACTCAAATACACCATGCTCTCTGGCAATCTCTCCAAGCAGATCGATCCAGTGAACGCATTAATTCCTAGTAGTAATTCCTTCATAGCTGTGGGTAAAGATGCCAAATCAACGGTACCAGCGAGATGATTGGTATTTGCCACGAACGTGCGGACAGACGAAGGTAACCATTCCACATGAAGTGACCCTTTGAGACGCAATCTGTCCCACCGAATCTCTACCACCTCACCTTCCTCAATTGCCACGCCCTTCCATTCTTCAATGCCTTGCGGCTCATTGGCGTCTCCGCAAATCTTCTCTTTGTTCTTTATCCCATAAATGTCCATGTCCATCAATGCCTGCTGCGGGAGAGACTCGTTGTCAACTCGACCAAGTGAAGGGTCGACTGTGTTGAAGAATAGCAATTCCAATCTCATCTACTAGTTAGAAAAAAATGGGAAAAAAAGAACATTTCTTGCAACTCCTGAGTGGTTACTAACTCAGATGGATCTTTTCAAATTCCACAGATCTCTTCGATGCAATGAATCCCCAGCTCTGCTCAAAAGGTAATGTTCAATGGAATTTACGGATGTCGTACATATCTGACTAGAGTTAGAAACGCGTGGAAATCGGCGCATATGCGTATAATTGGGTGGCGTGATTCCCCAGCACGGGAAAGCATCTGATAGTGCCATTTAATATTCCAAGCTGACAATCGATATTTTGTATATGCGGGAAAAAATGTGCCTATGGATAGTAATCCTTTCGAACACAGCACATTCGTTCACGCTTGGCCTGTCATTGCAGGCAATATAGACATCCACTCATGCCATGGGCTATCCAAAAACACATGCGGTTTTCGTCGCAAAACAATTCACTCACCGGTGAACACACCCTACCTTCATCTCATCACTGAGCTAAATGGTTGTTAAAATTTTCAATCAGATAAGCTCTCCATGGATATGGGTAGGGATGCTGCATCAAGGGTACTAGTGAGATGATTGCCCATCGCATCGAATTTCCTTACAGATGATGGCAGCCCTTTTAAATGAACTAACCCTTTAAGATCAAGTTCGTCCCAATCAATCTCTACCACCTTACCATGCTCGATTTCCACGCCCTTCCATTCTTCAATGTCTTTTTCCTCATCTGGGTTCCCGCAAATCGCCTCTTTATTCTTTACTCCGTCGATGACCATCTCCATCAATGCCTGCTGCGGCAGAGCCTCGTGGTCAACTCTGCCAAGCGAAGGATCCACTGTATCAAAAAAGAGCAATTTCAATCCTATCTATTAGTCTGAAATAAAAAGAGGAAAAAGAGAACACTTTGAGATGCCACAGCGTGCTACTCCTGAGTGGTCGGAGTTATGTAGCTCAAAAATGGCTAGTGGAGGTTCTCTCGTTTCGCCACCAGGGCGATGCGAGATCCCCAGAATATGTATTCGATGGTCTCCTGAACCTCCCCAGGGAATGGGAAACAATTCTTACTTGAGCATCATCTGTTATTCGCAATGTCATTTCACAAATGCTCTATTATTGATGCGCTATTTCAGAAATCAGTTGACAAGCAGCTATTGTATGCTTTACAGCCGACATACAGTAGTACATTGTGTTTCCCCTGTAAATTTGCTATCTGTGATCAGAGATTATTGATATTATAGAGAATATCCATTATTCCATTAGCACTTAATTCTATAACTATAATTCGATTTTATTCTATATTATACAATTCAATAATTGTACTTTGTCTGTTCGGATTCTACTTGAAATATTTATGTCATCTGTGCACATTATCAGCCCGTTTGCATACATGCATCCCACGACTAGTGTCTGGCTGTCTTTCACCTAACCTTCCTGCGAAACAACTGCCTCAAAATATATTATAATAGTAAAAATAGAATAGATGCTCCTTAACCTATTTTTGAAATATAATTGTGGTCTATAATTCAATTTCATTCAACATATTATGTATTGTATTACAATTACAATATAATTTAATTCTATATTATACAATTATACAATTCTATAATTATATTTTATCTGTTCTGATCTACTTAGTAGAGACTAATCACTTCTGATCTATTTTACTGCTTGGTTCCTGCCTAAAATATAAGACTTGCATGCTACTACCTACGCACAGCAATTAGCAGGCACAATGCATGCTGTAGTAATTGGAGTTTTCTGGATAGAAAGACGCCATCAGCACGGAAGATAAATGACAAAATGCACGACGCCGTCACATAAGAATAGTGGAACCAACTTCCGACTTGTAGAATGATGGGGTATGTGTTATGATAGTGGCTATTGTTCAATATATATCGTGAGTGAACCTCATACTACTTCTGGCAACTGACTACTGAAATAGACTCTGGCGAATATCAGTGGTGCGAATAGTTGCTGCCATAAACGCTAAGCATACGTGCCAATAGGATTGATTGAATCTGCGAGTGATTAACGTGATTATTTACCAAACGCACTGACAATCCTCAGAAACCAGAGTCCTGGTTGTGAGGAGTGAGCATTTTATTCATTGCACGCTGCACGCTACCAACATCTAAAAGTGTTCTCTTTATACCATTTGTCTCTTAAATAAATAGATGAGATTCGAATTGCTCTTCTTCAACACAGTCGATCCTTCGCTTGGCAGAGTTGACAAGGAGTCTCTCCCGCAGCAGGCATTGATGGAGATGGTCATCGATGGAGTAAAGAATAAAGAGGCGATTTGCGGAGACGTTGATGAGCCGAAAGACATAAAGGAATGGAAGGGCGTGGGAATTGAGGGTGGTAAGGTGGTAGAAATTGAGTGGCGTCAATTCAGGCTCAGAGGGTCACTCCATTTAGAATGGCTGCCTTCCTCTGTGAGGAAATTCTTGGTCACCTGGAATAAGCTCACTGGTACCCTTGATTTGGCGTCTTTACCCACAGCTATGGAGAAGTTAAATATTGGATGCAATGCCTTTACCGGATTGATCGGCTTGGAAAGCTTGCCAGAAGGGATGGAGGAGATAGATGTTTCCAATAATGAGTGTAGCGGTTCTTTAAGGCTTGAGAGTCTCCCGGATACGCTGACAGATTTCATCGCCTACATCAACAGATTTACTGGAAGCGTTAATTTGACTCAATTACCTGTAGCGTTGTCATTTCTCCATCTTAAAACAAATCGTCTGAGTGGCTCTGCTGTGCTGACGCAACTTCCAAGCAATCTCGAAGAACTTATTCTCTCAAACAATCAGTTCAGCGGATCTTTGGATCTGACGAGATTACCGCCATATATTTTCTGTTTGTGTTTAAACAGTAACTCCTTTTCTGGCACAGTGGATCTCAGCCAGCTCCCACAAGGTCTTGAAGAATTATATCTGTCAGACAATGAACTTTCGGGTGAGGTTTTTATCTCTGATGCGCTCTTTGACGGCGTTGAGGTTGAGAATACAAAACTCATCAAGCGGCACATGGAATGACTGAAACCGAACTGCATAACTGAATTATTAACGTGATTAAATAATTGTAGAATTGAGTAGAAAATTGAACTTGAATAAACAGTTTACGTGCCTTTGTTTTTCAGTTTGCCCAAATATGCGACAAGAAATGTTTAGCAATTTTGTGATAAGTAAGTAATAAGCTCATTATCACTAGCGAGGGATCGTGGAGCAGACGTTAAGTAACGAGCGTGATGCGACTGGCCCACATGAAATATCAGTACTTGCAGGCATGGAAAGTGGACATAAGTAGGGCGTTTTAAGCATCACTAATACAATAGCTTACTAGCGTGACGGTCCACTTAAAAAACTCACTCAGTTGATTGAGCTATGACTGAGTGATACTCACTCAGTAATTGATCTATGTGCGGAAATTCTCAGTCGGATGGAATAATGTCCATCTAGATAGGAATAATGTCACTGGTACGCTTGATTTGGCATCTTTACCCAGAACTATAAAGAACTTTTATGTCGGATTCAATGCCTTTACCGGATCGCTCGGCTTGGAAAGATTGCCAGAGGGGATGGAGAAGATAAGTGTTTGGCATAATAAGTGGAGTGGGTCTTTAAAGCTAGACAGTCTTCCGGATTTGCTCAAATACATCTACGCCAATGGAAACCAAGTTTCGGGAAGTGTTGATCTTACTCAATTACCGGCAGGCTTGATGTATCTCCATCTTGAAAATAATCGCCTGAGTGGATTGTGCATCTTTACCCACATCTCTGAAGGTGTTAGACCTCGCGTACAATGCCTTTACCGGATCGATCTGCTTGGAAAACTTGCCAGAAGGGATGGAGGAGATAGATGTTTCCGAAAATATGTTTTGTGGGTCCTTAAAGCTTCAGAGTCTTCCGGATACGCTGAAAGCATTTTATCCATTGCACGCTGCACGCTACCAATCATATGTAGTGGCCGGTATATTCCCGCTGCAGCGAGTCGCAAGATGTGACATCTAAAAGTGTTCTCTTTATACCATTTGTCTCTTAAATAAATAGATGAGATTCGAATTGCTATTCTTCAACACATTCGATCCTTCGCTTGGCAGAGTTGACAAGGAGTCTCTCCCGCAGCAGGCATTGATGGAGATGGTCATCGATGGAGTAAAGAATAAAGAGGCGATTTGCGGAGACGTTGATGAGCCGAAAGACATAAAGGAATGGAAGGGCGTGGGAATTGAGGGTGGTAAGGTGGTAGAAATTGAGTGGGAAGAATTCAGGCTTAGAGGGTCACTTGATTTGCAATGGTTGCCTTCCTCTGTGAGGAAATTCTTGGTCAGATGGAATAATCTCACTGGCTAACCCGACGAAGGACACCTCTCCGTGGTGGGTTGGACCAGTACCCCAGTTTTGGGGGAAGCCAAGAACCTTTTCAAACCCCTTGTCGTGTTTCTGTCATGGCGCCGACCCTATTGATGGCCATCGCAAGGTGGTGGGTCAGGACCAGTACCCAGCCCTTGGGGAGGTTCGGGAAACCGCCAAATTACTTCCAAGGGGACAATCTCCTTGGTGGCGAGACGAGGGAAGACATCTACTAATCCTCTGTTGTTTCAATCCGCGGGATGAGATTAGCCCACATGATAACGCGAAAAGCAGAGAGCATGCGCATACGTGTCGAAAGGCACGTGCAATTTGCAAATTGCGCTATAAAAAAAAAAAAAAAAAAATAATAATCTCACTGGTACGCTTGATTTGGCGTCTTTACCCACATCTATGGAGAAGTTAAATATCACAGGGAATAAGTTTACTGGATCGATCGACCTGGAAAGCTTGCCAGAAGGGATGGAGGAGATAGATGTTTCCGTAAATGAGTTAAGCGGTTCTTTAAGGCTTGAGAGTCTTCCGGATACGCTGAGCAACTTCATCGCCTTCAACAAC
>LFNC01000327.1:0-15307 GCA_001235845.1 Perkinsela sp. CCAP 1560/4 | reverse complement strand
AAATGTTCAAACGACGGTATTTTTGACGATGGACGGAGAGATCCTCATGATATCACTTTTTTGGCTGATCGGCGATATGTTTTGTTTGAATCCCCCTTTTTGCAATAAAATTCGTGCAAATGACCATTCAATACGCGTGCATCTACGACGCACAGTCCCTTGTAGCAGAATGGCCAGTTGATCATCAGTCAACTACTGTTGATGCATTGAAGCAAGTCGTGACGACGATCCCAAAGCATGTCTATCGTCGGAAGAGTCTTGACGACACAAAGGGAAGTGGGATGAACTTTCACTATATTTCCACAGGCGGGGGTCAGGTGTTCATCTGCGCAGCCTCTCCAGAGATGCGAGCTCAAATAGTCTTTCAATTTCTTGACGTCATAGAGCAGTCCTTTCAGAACACCGATTCAAAAAAACTAAACAAACTCATTGCTGAAAAGGCAGACTTCTTCAACCGTATGAAAAACGACAAGCTTGCAGTTCTTCATCGGGAGATCGACAATGTAAAGGACATTATGCTCCAAAACATGGATTCTGTAATTTCACGTGGAGAGCACCTTGATTCGATGGCACAGAAATCGACCCAGCTTGTGGACGACGCCACAAGCTTTCAAAGAACAGCAGTGCGGATCAAACGAATGGAATATGCACGAAAAATAAAATTAGTCATGATTTTCATTCTCGCTTTCGGTGCGTTCATCACTGTCATACTCATGATCGCATGCAAGCCGAATTTCTCAAAATGCCGATGAAGCGTACGGAACCCAATATATTCAAAGCTTTGACAGTGGTCCTGTCTTTCTCTACTCGTCTATTTGCCGACGAAAAAACCATGACTTTATCTATTTTCGTTTTCTTTTTAAAGAAGAATGCCACCAAAGGTCGTCTCAAAGACAAAGGAGCAGAAGGCAGCAGCCGCGACAGCCTCAAGCAAAGCCAAGAAGAAGAAGTGGTCCAAAGGAAAGACCCGTGACCCTCTTGACAACGCCGTCATGTGGGAGCCATCCATGGTTGATCGTCTTATCGGCGAAGTCCCGAAGATGAAAGTCATCACAGTGAGCGTCATCTCAGATCGACTGAAGGTGAGCGGCTCTCTGGCCCGTGAAGCCCTCAAGTACCTCGAGGCGAAAGACCTTATTCGAGGCTGCAGCAAAGCAAAGAGCTGCAAGGTGTACACAAGAGTAGCCCCGAAAAAAGCTACAGAGGAAGAGGTTAAGGCGAGTGATAAATCATGATCAGTAGAATCTTCATATAAACGAAAAAATTGATACAGGGCATTTTGAATGGAAAGTCTGTCTTCGTCTAAGCGATGTATAGTATTGCGCCCTTTTGCAGATTTCATATTGTCGTTTCAATGCATGGAGTTTCTGCCTAAAGTCCAGACAATTCTCGCGTTTGACCGCAGCAAGACGGTACGCTTCGTGAGGTCTTTCTTAGCATGTCGTCGATACATGCGCCTTCCAGCCGAAGACCACCCTGCGACCGCGCTGGAGATCCTTCAACAGGAAGACCCAACGTTCTTTCAGGAATCAATTCCCAGGAGCGGCCAGGCACTTGTTCGCTTCTGTACAACCGAAGACGCGCTCTTCTACTTGAAGGAAATTGAGGATATCGTCCTCTGCATTGTTGCCGACCGAAAGGAGAATGCCATCTATCTTTCGAAACTTGTCAAATGCATCGAACAATCAATGACCGACCTCATATCAAATCGCTGCCCTTTGCACGCCGAGACATTTCGAATCGATCTTGACACGTTCACGTTCGTTATCGATGCCATGATAGATGACGGTGTTGTCATATCGATCAATCCAGAAAAGGTTGTTACCGAAGTCAAACCGTTTGTTCTCACAAAGTTACCGAATCGATAGCAAATGTAGAGGTTTTGACCATTCTGTCGGCTATCAATTCGAGAGATTCTTGTTTCTAACACGACCCCTTTCAATAGATTATAGAATGGTATGACAAGAATTACCGTTTGCTATTTTGCCGAGTCATTGGAGCGCTTGGAACATTTCCGCCAACAGGAAATTGAGTCGATCGCGGAAATTTGGCGCATTGAAAAGGGTTACGGTCCCAAAGAGCTGTGCACCTTCTTGGAAAGCCCCGCAGATTCAACCATTGCTTTGATGAAATTTCACTCCGCTGCGCTTCTCAAGTTTGTGGCAAGTCGCGCCGTTCTCTTGCATTCGGTATGTGAACAAATCGTCATAGCACGAAGCATGAACTTGATGCTCCGAAAGCTATCCAAAATGCAATCCGTTCTCGAGAATTTGGGAATGGGCGTTGGACGGCGGTTCAAGCTGCACATTCACGCCAGCGGCTTTTCGTTCACTGCAGAAGAAAAACGCCGTCTCTATGAAGTTCTGGGGTTAGCTTTGCCACACGTCGGAATTGTCGACTTGGTGACACCCGAAACTGAATTTTGGGTCTTCTTCGAAGGCAAGCGGAGTGAACACGATGGACCACAGCTATCGATTCAGCGAATCTGTTTCACCAAACTTCTCTATAATAGCGCCCGACAGTCGCTTCTGGCGCGGTATAGTCTAAAAACACGACCACATATCGGCACCACCTCTTTGCCCCCGGAGCTTTCCTTTCTGCTCGCAAACATTGGATTGATTCGGTCGAGTGCTTTGGTGTATGACTGCTTTTGCGGAACGGGCAGTACACTAGTCTCAGCTGGTCATTTCGGAGCGATTTGTCTGGGATCTGACCGTGACGCGAGAACAATGCGTGGGCGTCCGTCTCCCAAGCGCAAACAGACCGAGAAAAAATATCCAAAGCCTCGATCGATTGACCTTGCTTTTCAGGGCCCAAAGTCAATTGTCGGAAATATGGATTACTACGACCTTCAGAAGCGCTCCGTCGATTTCATGCGGCTCAGCGTCGAGAGCTGCAAGGATCTCTGGCGGACCTCACGTGGTGGCCTCTTCGATGCCATCGTCACGGACCCGCCATATGGTATTCGAGAAGGAGCGAAACGTGTTGATCGCGTCAAGTGTTCAGAGATGAGTTTGCACCGCATGAATATCAACACTGCTGGGGACCAATGTCCCCTCTCGAGCATTCCATTTGTGCAGTATTCCACGGCAGAGCTCGAAAGCGACTTACTCAACTTTGCTGCCTCTTCCCTTCGCCTCCATGGAAGAATCGTGTTTTGGCACCCAACCGCGATTGGCGTCGCTGACTATTTCCCGACACACCCTTGTCTGCAGCTTCTGTACAAGTCAACGCATAACATCAATGTTCGATTCTCGAGAGATCTGCTGGTGTTCGAAAAGATTTGCGAGCCGTCTCACGCAGAAAAAGCAACTGACCAAACGGACAAGTGGGTTGCCTTTATGATGAACTTTAAGCGAAGGGAACTTCCGAGCACTGACCCCATGCAGAAGGATTCAGTGCGTGATGTGTATTTTGCCACTCCCACTTGGCGAAGTGGATGAGACATTCTCTTCACGTGACATTGTTATCTTTTGCCTCATTTGTGCCCAGATTTCTTCGACAAATTGTTCATTTTCTTTCATTCGAAGTGATGCCATCAGAGGAATTCTCCGAGGACAAGAATGCACATTGTGTTGGTCCAACAAGTGCGGATGCTGGTACCGCCAGTGCATGTGCCGGCTGCCCAAACCAATCGCTGTGTTCTTCTGGCGCGTTCAGTCAACGAGACCCCGAACTGGATATCATCCAAGAAAAACTCCGCGAAGTGCGGCACAAGCTATTGATATTAAGCGGCAAAGGCGGCGTCGGGAAATCAACTTTCACTAAGGAACTTGGTTTATCCCTCGGTAGAAGAGGACTGACGGTCGGTCTCGTCGATATTGACATTTGTGGGCCTTCATTGCCACGCATGACGGGCTGCCTGGAAGATTCAGTGCATCAGTCGTCCGAAGGATGGGAGCCAGTCGCCATATCAGACAACGTCGTTGTCATGTCAATACAGCTACTCCTGGAGAAGAAAGATGATGCAATCGTTTGGAGGGGTCCAAAGAAGAATCGAATAATTAAAGATTTTCTCATGAATGTCAATTGGGGCCCGCTGGATGTCCTCCTCTTCGACACCCCGCCAGGCACCACAGATGAGCACATTTCCACAGTGAATATACTCAACGATTCCACCGGCGTGGACGGCGCGGTAGTCGTCACGACACCACATGAACTCAGTATCGCAGATGTCCGTCGGGAGCTGACATTCTGCAA
Source organism: Perkinsela sp. CCAP 1560/4 (assembly GCA_001235845.1). Lineage (NCBI taxonomy): Eukaryota > Euglenozoa > Kinetoplastea > Prokinetoplastida > Perkinselidae > Perkinsela > Perkinsela sp. CCAP 1560/4. The sequence goes on along the minus strand of LFNC01000327.1, from coordinate 11,107 downwards.
TAAAGCCAACCTCCGAGTGCTCGGACTAGTCGAAAACATGTCGTGTTTTGTTTGCCCAAACTGTTCAAAATCTTCAGATATTTTCCCAAAGGCTCGGTCAGAGATCGACGGGAACGAGAGTCCAGCGACGGAACCACTCGCCGGGGCTGAAATTCTCGCGAGTGAGTTCCACGTCCCCCTTCTAGGCCGAATCCCATTCGACCATTTCATGATGCGTTCCTGTGAAGCTGGAATGAGCGTCGCTGAGTTCCAGGCAGGCGCTATTTCAACGCAGCCAATAGAGGACGTCACTGATAAAGTACTCCAATCAATTACTTTTGCCCCGCGAGAAGATGCGAGTGGCGTGTAGGTGCGACGTTTGGTGTCATGACAAACTTTTGTACTCCGCAGCAGATTATTCCCTTCCCTTTTCAATCTCCGCGATAAAAATTATATTCATTCATGTCACGCATGCGGTCAGACGGCAATTCTCTTGACACACTGACATGAAACGAAATATTCTCGTGTGTGGGACGTCTTGGAAATCACACTGGACGGACGGTGAAAACGGGTTTGACTGGAAGAACCGCTACCTCGAGGAGCAGCGCTCACGAGCACTCGATTTCCTCTTTGACGTCTCCAAGCGCAAGCCCATTCATGACTCAATCCGGGAATACCACCAAAAGACATGGGGCGAAAGCACCCCCGTCGAGGGCCTGCATGATAAGCTTAGCGAGTACGACCCAGATCTTCGCGAGCAAAAGCGTCGGGCGGGAGTTCTCGGAAAGTTCTACACCGCGACCGCTCTCGAAAAGGACGAGAACAGCAACCTCCTTCCCGAGCCTGATGTGGAAGATATTTTTAGTACATTCATGCGCGGACAGGCAGCGCACGATCAATTTCGAAAAGCGGAAAGCACTGATAATTCAATGCCTCGTCCAGAGAGTGACTGCGGCGCCGAGGATGTTGCCGACACATTAGCCCACTTGTCCAAAGAGGACTTGGACCTCATCGCTGATGAATTCTACCCAAAAACGACAGTTTCACGAACGATCGAAAATGACTTGATGAAGGATGTCCTGAGATGTAGAAAAAGCATGTCGCCAAAGTATTCCTACGCCAAAATACCCCAACAGGAACGAACGACGTGGTCTCCGTGGTATTTGCGCCATCTCACCAAGCGAGAGAAAGACACGTGAAACCACACGCGAAGACAGTGCGTGGACGCATTGTCGCCTTGCTGCTATGCCGTTCTGTCAGGAACGCTTTGTCATTTGCCATTTCCATTTGTGCCTCGAAATCTGTGAAAGATTATTTCATCCCATTTGTCCATTTCGCCGCATCTCACCGTTTTTTCTACCAATGAGTCACGAGAGCGATGCATTCCAAGCCATGGGTGCGGCTCTTCCGACAAGTGCCGCCCAGGTATCGACCATCATGGATATGGGCGTGCAGTACGGAAAGGGGTATTTTCGCGAGCATCAAGGCAAATTCGTCTCGGGCTTTCTTTCACCGATCGAAAGCTTTCGGCCGTACTTTTTTATCAACGACGCCTACCTTCGTCACAAGCTGACCATCCTGGTTTTCCCATTTCGACATACGTTTACACGGAAAACAGCCAGTGATGCCGCCGAAGGGGTCGACAGCGACAATACGCTGCCAGTGTCTGATACAGCCGCACCAGACCTCTACATACCCATTGTTTCACTGTGTACGTTGGGCCTGCTCCGTTCATTTCGCTCACTCGCAGATACATCCTGTCCGCCTGAGGCAATCTTCACGAACTTGACTGCCTATTGGGTCGTTTGGGGGATACAAACGTTGTTCCTCAAGACAGCGACCCTCCTCTCCTCGATCCCAATTGCAGTCGCTTGGCTTGATGTCATCTCGTGGACGGGCTACATCCATATTCCACTTATTCTCACAGCCATGTCGGACATTGCTTCCCAGCATCGATGGGAGGTCTCATTGGTCGTCTCCATGTATATTTGCACTGCATGGGCTTACTTTTTCTACAGAACGCTGGAGAATATGTTTTGCTACACCAAGCGAAGCGTCGTGGCGCTGTATCTGCTCACTGCACTCCAGATTGTGATATTCTACTCGCTCCGAGCGCGGTTTTTCGTTGTCTAATGTGGGGGCGTTGGGAGCGTTTCGCCAAGTTTGTGTTTGTAGAAACTTTCAATCCTAGAGAATATTTTCCATAGGACAATGAGTGCTTGCATCTGTTCCCTTCGCTCTCCTTGGTCTGCTTGAATGTGTGCGCTTGTATCACGTGTTGTGGCTGCACTCGAGAGGATAGCCCCTCGCCAGTATGCCGATCTCTCGTGGGATAATGTCGGGCTGCTCGTCGATGCCGTCGATCCGCCAGCGCATACACAAAATAGAGTTGGACTTGCACTGGATTTGACGACGTTGGTTGTGCAAGAGTGTGTCGACAAGAGCGTTGGCGTACTTGTTTGCTATCATCCGGCGATTTTCCCCTCCGTCAAGTGTCTCAAATCTCAGCATCCGAAGCAAAAGGCAATTTTACTTGCGATACGACATGGTATCGCCATAATTTCGCCACACACCGCCCTCGACAATTGCCCCCATGGCATCAACTCATGGATTGCCAAGGGGATACTGAAAGGATCCCACCATCCATGTGACGATCGTATAGCGAACGAGCGGGTGGCAAGCCCTGCTGATGTGCTCCAATATCTCGACGAAGATAATCGCCAAGGGGGGAAATTGTGGCTCAACAACCCCTTGAGCATTGCGAGAATTGTTGAGAGGATGAAACTCCACTTTGACGTACAATTCGTTCGATGTGCGCTGGGCGTCGAGCATACGATGGATTCTCCCGTGCGAACCATAGGTATTTGTGCCGGCAGTGGGTCGTCTGTCTTGGGCCCCTATGCGGGGCAGTTGGATTGTGTCATATCAGGGGAAATTTCGCATCACGAGATACTTCGACTCCAACAGAGTGGGACCACTGTACTTCTTGTGGAACACGGCACCTCCGAGCGAGGATATTTGGAAAACAAATTGTTGCCTCGGCTGGAAATTGTCATGCGAGATATTCCACTCGAGAATGGCCGCTGCGACGAAACTTTCATCCAAACGATGAAAAGTGATGCGTCTTTGCTCAGCTATTGTTAGGAATCTTCGTTAAAAGCCTTCATTTGTACACTCATGTCACCACTCGTTGTCTTTGTATCGTTCCAAAGGTCTCGTTCGCGTATTGTATTTTCATTTCATTCTTCACATTGAGAGAAATTGCTATAATTCATGGGATTTATCGGTGATCTTCGATGAAACTTCTTCCATTGACAGGCACACTGCATGTCTTTCGGATGCCCATTTCCGAGGCAATGGCCGCATTACGAAAGCAGCCGAGTAAAGATCCGGACTTACTCAGTCGACTTGCCTGCGCCGATGGCGACATTCTCATGTGCCACCATTTCCCGCGAGACGCAGATAAAGTTCATCTCGTTCAAATGCACGATTTCTATAAGCCAAACCGGGTCAATAGAGTACCAAGCGTTGCAGCCAGCTTTCTACGGGAGGAATCGATACCTTTTGGTAGGTGGAAGCTCTTCGTCATTGACAGAAATACACCACATCTGCTGGATTTGCGCAAAGTTCTTCCTCGCCAAGTATCTGCATTTGAGTTCAAAAGCGGGCATGACGAAATGCGCATCGCTTCTTTTCTCAAAAAATTCATTTTAATATGTAAAGGAAAGAAGCTTCGATTCGATACTTTTCGGAAAACGTTCGTTCCCGCAGCGTGATTTTGAACAGGGGCAATTTATGCCAACTGGGACCAACATTGGGATTCGCTCATTCGCAACCACTTTTCTTGCTTGCCGTGATCGCTCGGAAGTGATCGAAGCGAACTTACACGGACATATTGTATTTTTCACTTTTCCGCTGTCTGATATTCACACAATGTCAAGCAATTCTGATGCTGACCAACAAAAGTGTGCCCCTTCCAATGACCTTTCTCGCCGTATTGCGGCGGAATTCCCTGGCGAGGAGTTTGCCACAGGTGAGGACTCGATCTTCGATGGCCTTCCAGCTAACGTCGCTGCGAAGCTGACGCAACTGATAGACGCCCACAAAGAGCGAATGCGCGAATTAAAGCCTCGGATGAATAGCACAAACGAAAGCATCCAGAGAAAACTCAAGGAACTCGCAAAGCTCGAAGCAAAGGAAAGATGCCTCCTTGATGAGCGGAAAAGCGAAAGAGATAAGCTTCAGCGCCTTGAGACGGAGGAAAACAAGGCGGCAATGCAAGACAATGAGTTTTTCAAGGAAATCACAAAGGAAACCACCCAGATGGAGTCGAGGATCGAGCAGCTGACAAAGCAACATACGCGGACGACTGAGGAAACGAAACGAATCCTGTCGGTCAAGCATGGGAGTCGCACCACACAGGGCTTTGTCTAATGTCCTTACCATGGATTCTTCCCATCGCACATCGCCGTATTGCTTCGGGTGTGTTCGGACCCAATGTGACGTGTACATATCCTGTCCAAACTTTCGTTTGAGTTGAGTTTTTTCTGCCGGGCTGGGCGATATCATTTCTCAAAGTCATTGTCGACTCGATCTATTTATTCCGTGAATGTCCTCCAATGGCGTCCGGCGTCCGCAAGTGGTCACCACAGCAGGAGGTCTACCGAAAGCTCTGTAAGGCAATCGTTCTCGCCTACGGCCATGACCATTCCCAGCTCTTCTGGGCCAGACACAATGTGAAAGTTGAAATGTACAAATACCATCCAGAGACATCATCAAAAGATGTCGAGACATTGCTCAACTGCGGTGCCCAGTGCGCCATTTTCATCAGCGAGTACATGGCTCCATCTGCGGAGCGCATCGTGGCACACAATCGAGCGGTCAGCTTTTTGGCCTTGCATGAGGCAAAGACTTACCACGAGGAGTATATGAAGCGGGAAGAAGACCATTACGTATGGTGCCGGCAGAGGCTACGAGGCATACTTTCACACAGGCCAAACCCTCCGTATCCCTACTAGATGTATGTGTGCGTTGTTTCATTCCCATGGAGGGTCCGTTGCCATCTGCCAGAAGGCTTTATCTCGTTCATTGATTTACGTCTGTTATTCCCTTGACATGACGGATTCTGGTGCAGTCACGTGCGTGAGTCCGGCGAATGTGGCTGAAAAGCTCGCATCAGACGACGCGAAGGAATGGCTCATCATCGATGTTCGTGATGAAGACCGCCGTATTGGATGGCTCCCGCAAACCGTCCACCTTCCATCGGCGACACTGAGCGTTCCGATAATGGAGAAATTTATCACACAGCACACCAAGCCCACTATTCCAGCTGCATTTGTTTTCCACTGCATGCACTCCCAGCAGCGAGCGGTCAGAGCGGCCAATCTGTGCCAGGACGTCGTGCATTCAATGCTTCAGCGCCATCTGCTGAACTCCGCTGGTGTCGTGCCGAAAATACTGATTATGAGTGGAGGGTATGCAAAATATCATGTTTTGTTTCCCGATCGTGTGCAAAAGTAGATTTCGCTGGTGACTGCCAACCTTTTGAAGAGTTGCCATTTTCGTTTGGATTCTGTTCTCAGTGCTTTTTAGAATCAGTTTAACTAACAAATTTATTCTATCTTGGCAAATGGACGAAAATCACACCGGCAATGTGTCTCATTCAGGTCAGCCCGGAGACGAAGAACTGATGTCCCAATTAAAGTCAGAAATTGCCCTATTGGACTCTGAAATTCAGGAATTGAAAGAGGAGCTTATGATTATTCACATGCAGCGAAAAATCTCACCGTCAGTGCAAGGCGAAGGCTCTCCATAGGAAATGCGTTCTGTCATTCCGTGCGATGGTGCCATAATTGCTAGATAAGGTAAATTCGCTGAGGAAAGTTTTATAGACTGATGGAAGCTGCCACGAAGGCCGATGACAGGGACCGATGGAGCGCCAAATGGTTTTCGGGTTCAATCGAGTTGGTTACGCTTGAACAATCAACTTGATGAAAGTGTCAACCTATCGGATCAAGCTTGCTTGTTCTGTGGGAAAAGCTTTGAAGATGCTGCATGAGATTTGTTATAACACAATTCATTTCCGCTCATTTTGTTTTTCAGATAGTTCATCAACTATGCACGCGTCCTTCTGATTTGAATGTGCCGACAAGGGCATTGGCAAATTCAACCGACCATCCTTTCCATATAGCAAACCCTCAAGGAGATTTTCATCTTTGGGCTTGATAGCGTCGCGGCTATATGTAGAGGCCGAGATGATCCCGTGGAAAACATCACATGCAGTGCAGAGGGGAAAATCGAATCATTCAAGTGGGCATGTTATTTTAACGTAGGGAAGGCACGATTGAGCTACGATTTCTTCCGTCGAGTGTCGAAACGCTCACAATGGATAGAAATGCCCTCAGTAGAGTGCTCAGTTTAGTTGATATTCCCGGACAAGTGAAATGTCTCCCTCCTAAGTTGCAACTGCATAACTGTCTTCGACTCGATCGAAGGTCACCTTTTCGTGGTGCGTTGGATTCGTACCCCATCCTGGGGGAAGTCAGGAGCCGTCTAAACTCTCGTCGATTTTCTGTTTTGGGCGCCGACTTTATTGACGGCCGCCGTTCGGGAGACGACCGAATACTGCTAGGGGATCCCGGATCCCCCTGGTGGCGAGACGAGCGCAACGTCAACCGATGCCGTGGACTATGAAACGTGGGATACAAATATTGCACTTGAAAGAAATCACTGGGAGCGTCAGCCTCACATATCTTCCAATGTCATTGGAGCGACTACAGCTCGATGATACTAAATTTTCGGGATTTATTTGCCTCATACATCTATCCCACGTCGCTTCGGCCTTTGTGAAGCATACTCGATGCACAAAATAATGGATTGACTGAATATGTCAAATTGTCTCATCTCCCCGACGGACTTTTCTCTCTTGATCTCAGTAGTAGTAGCTTCATCGAAGGATCGATCTAAACTCGCTACCAGATACCCTCGGGAGATTATGCTTGCAGAATAATCAGCTTATTGACTGAGTGGCCTTCATCCCATTGACACAGCTCGCAATCGCTTACTACGTGTAGTCAACGCCGGTAGACAATACTTGCATAGCTCCTTTGATAATTCCACAATCCTGTCCAGGGAGCGACGTCGGGGCAGTTATTCATTCACTTGGTCCAGCCGTGTTTCATTCAATCCTTCACATTTTCAACTTTTATCATCACAGTCTCGACCCACTAAGAAATCAAAATTGTATAGGTTTCAAATGTTTCAGATCACGAATAGAGCACTTGCCAATGCGAAACTTATCGATATGCTTCGCGACCTGTCGACAGTAGCTACGCTCGACAATGAAGTATTTCGAGCTCGAGGTTTTATCAATGCGATTAAAGTTCTCAGGTGTAGTGATGAAATCAGAACAAGAGAGGATGTGGAGAAGCTTCGCATAGGGGATAAAATGAAAATGCGTTTTCTTGAGTACATTCGTACGCGGGAATTAAGGGAGTGTATCGCGATCCATCGGAAACCGGGCATGGCGCAGTTTATTGCATTTGGGAGGATCCCGTATATGACACACAAGCTCGCGCATGCTGCCGCTTTCAAGCATAAATTCTCCAATTACAAAGAGCTTCTGAATCTTCCGATAACTCCGATGCTCAGAAATAGCATCACTCATTACGAGGATTCACAACTACCAATTCCAAGGCACGAGATTACGATTCTGTTGCACGCTTTGGAGAAAATCGCACGAAAAGCGCTTTCGAATAAGATCCGAATCATGGCTTGTGGAAGTTACAGAAGACAGCTACCACAATCGAAGGACATTGACGTCCTTATCACAGGACCTCGAAATAACCTTGAACAATGCATTCACGCACTGAAATCCAATGGGTTTTTGACCACAAGCATTCGCCACGGACCCGTTATGTTCTCAGGCTACTGCCAATTAAGAAACGCATACTTCAAAGGAACCAGAAAAGCGCTTTCGAGCAGCCAATGGAAGGAAATGAAAGATCGTGATTATCATCCAGTCAGGCGCATAGATATACGCTGGTTCAGTCCGAAGAATTTTTGGCCTGCTGTGGTATATTTCACAGGAAGCGCGAATTTGAACATTGAGATGCGATGCCGTGCCCAAGAGAAGGGACTTCATTTGAATGAGTATGGTATATCTTCGTCGAAGAATAAGAAGAAAGAAGCCATTCATATTGGCAGCGAAAAGGCATTATTTCGACTCGTAGGAATGCCGTATGTTGAGCCAAAGCATCGATCCATATAGGTATGTCTCGGGACGAAAGGTTAGCCCTCACTGAGAAATACAGTCGTAAAACTGGTTTAAATTCCCCGCTGGGAGACCTATTCATCATGAATACGATTGTGCGTCTATTTGAGTACATATCAACATATGAAAGCTGTGATTCTCAGTTCCTTTGGAAACGTCGGAGTCCTCAAGATTGCCTCCAACAGGCGGATTCCAGTGATACCACATGTAAGAAGCTTTCCATCGTTTTTCGAATACGCCTGGAGATTGAAGAATGCGTTGACGCACCAAAATCAATCGACATCAGAGGGCCGCAAAAGCTATTCAGATTCACTCGTTCTCGTAAAATGCGTCGCTTATGGACTCAATAGGGGAGACGTCCTCCAGCGCCGTGGCAAATATCCACCTCCGAAAGCAGCCAACCCATTACTCCAAGAGGATATAGTCTGTGGTCTCGAGGCATCGGGGGTAGTGGTTGACGTTGGTAGGAAAGTGCAAAAGTGCAGCGTCGGAGACCCCGTGATGGCTCTGCTTACAGGGGGAGGCTATGGTGAGTATGTTCTCGTCGATGAAAGTGTCATCATGAATCTCAAACGAGAAATCGCTTCGGGAGATACAATACTATGGAAACTGAAACGGCTCGCGGGAGGTATTATTTCTCGCCCATTCAGCATTCAGTACCTTCTTTCTCGCTTTACCAAAGAAGACTATCAAAAGCTGATGTTCGCCGCATGTATACCTGAAGCTTATCTGACAGCTTTTCAGTGTCTTTTTATTGAGCACCCCAATGGTGGAATTAAGTCAGGAGAGAATGTGCTCATACATGCAGGTGCGAGTGGCGTTGGTATTGCCGCGATTCGAATATGTCGGGCTCATGGTGCTGTCCCGCATGTGACAGTCCGATCAAGCGGAAAGGCGACTGTTTGCCGGCAGCTGGGAGCGGAGAAGGTTTATACGTTCTGTACTCAGAATTCATCATCAACCTATAGTGAAGGCTTCGACGCTTTCCCGAATGAGTCGTCGATGGATCTTATTGTCGACCCTGTTTTTGGCTCTTCGTACTTCTCTCGCGGAGCTTCATTGTTGAAAAAGGACGGCGTCTATGTTATTTTATCGTTTCTTGGAGGTTCAAAAATTCCGGATAGTCCACAAAAAGGTGAACATAGTCCAGATTTCTCTTCAATTCAGATGAATTTTGCTTCATTCCTTGCCAAAAGAAATAGGATTGTGTTTACTACTTTACGCAATCGCGGGGTTGAATACAAAAAAAAGCTCATCTTGAAATTTGAAGCGTTTCTTGCGGCCTCGGCAAGTTTAAATTTGAATCCAATCATTGTCGAAACCGGTAAAAAATGGGAAATCGATCGCACAAATGGCCCATCAAACACTGAGGAGCGCATATCATACTGCCTCCAAAGCACAGAATCGAAGCAAACTATCCCCCCAAAATGGATTCAGCCAGTGATTTACAAGAGTTTCGCAGTCTTGAGTGAAACAAATCAAGCAATGATGAACACATCATCGGATCTCCAAGATGCACATAACGTGCAGCGTGCACATAAAATCTTAGAAGCAAATGAAAACATCGGCAAAATCATGCTTTACTGGTAGATTCTTTGCACGCGCAGATTACTACGCATTGTGAGTTTGCCTCTCCTTACCAGCCTTGCCCAGCATTCATTCTTCTCTGACGAACTTGACCCATTTCAGATGATTCAAAGTAGAGTTTTTTCCCATATCGGATTTGAGTCCTTCTTCTTCGAGAAGTTTGGACGCTTACTTCGACGCAATCTGTACAACCTCTAACGAGTGCCAGCTCGATTAACGTGTGTCCTCAGAAGATTTGACACGGGGTACTTGACCTCGGCTGCCGAGGCTATGCGCCTCCCCAAACGTTTGAACGTTTCGTTCAACCAGCTCACTTCTTTTCGCATTATGAACTGCTTGCGCCCTATCGATGGTTCATCATTAATAGCCAGTATGATTTCTATATTTAGCAAAATGCTTCTCTCTGTGGTATTCCACTTGGAGGACTTGACGACGCCTCCTTCACTCAACAATCCTTGATGGAAATGCTTGTTGAAGGGTAGGAGTCGGTCAAACGAATTTGTGGCAATGGAAATTTACCAAGGGGCATCGCTGACAGGCAGGGAGTGGAACTTGATGAAAGCACGGGAGATCTATTAAAGATAAACTCGATTGGCGGGGGCTATAAAGGCAATTTGCAGACAGATTAGTTGCCATCGTATGTCAAAAAGCTCATCACGTCTGGGAATCAAATGCAGAACACACTGGGCTTGAAGGTACTGCCCTCACTGCTAAAGTGTTTCGATTTGACCGTCAATCACTTTATCACCGACCCCAATGATGGCCGCTGCAAGATGGTGGGTCACGACTTGTTCTCTACTATGGGGAGGTTTAGAAGACCGCCGATTATTGATATGTGAGTCCCCTTGATGGCGCGACAAGAGCGACATCAACTAATTCTTTGTAGCTCGAAACGCCTCAGGGCTCCTTCTGCAGCTTGTGAGTATGCTATGCTCCCATGCCTGAAAAAATCGCAGAACCGCTTTTCTCTTCCCACTATTGAACAACCCAATGGGTCCCGCAGGCTACTATCTGACCCATCCGTGGAGTCTCGTCGTGACAATGGGCGACGAGCTAAGCACAAATTTGTAAGACCATCTTGTTTTTAACTTCGCCTCCTTGCTATTTTCCAATCACCTTTTGCTCTTGCTGCATTTTACGAGTGCCCGTTTTCATTTCAGCACGATTTTGCACCCCCTGCATACTTCACTGCCTTCTCCTGGAACTGTCCAGCTAAAAATGCCATGAAAGGCGTGGCCACCAAGAATCTCTTGAATTTTCATGTAATGG
>LFNC01000325.1:0-57461 GCA_001235845.1 Perkinsela sp. CCAP 1560/4 | reverse complement strand
TTTTTTACTTTGGGTATCCAACACAAAATGTTGTCGTCCCAAAATGCTTTTGGCGAAGCTCTTTTATACGCAAACCACTTGTTTTGATAAACGCCTGAATATCCCTGTCCCAAATACAACCATGGGAGTTCAGTGCGTGTGAAGATCTATAGTGGTCTAATACGTAGTTGACGATGGAATTATTGGTACGTCCATGCTCGAGAAGTAGTATGACGCCATCTTTTTTACACACTCTTTGCATCTCTTGCAGAGTTTTGACGGGGTCATGGTAATGGCAAAGCCCAAAGAAATCAATGACAGTATCAAAGCTGCCATCTGGGACACTCGTGAGATCTTCGACACACTTATGTAATATGTGGTAAGATGGATAAGAGTTTGCCGGCAGACGTTGTACAAGTCTCTTTAGCAGGGTGAGATTTTTGTCCATCATCCATATTTCATGAGCGGGATAGGGATAAAGACCGATGCTTGAACCTTGACCAGCACCGAGTTCAAGGACTTTGCCGTACGAATGGTTGAGGATTTCTTCACGAAGCACTAACAAGTCACGCGGCTGGTGCACGTAAATCTCTGTGCACAGTCCTACAAATGCCGCAATGCCACACACAATAATGAAGATAACGTATTTCATTACACGCCGATTGTAATTTCGTTGAGATGCAAAAAAACTTCGATGTTGCATCGAATTAGACTGATAATAGGGTTGCACATGTGATGGAATATCGTCAGTGTGCTCATATACACTGCGCTGACCAGGCTGGAGAAGTATGTGTGGATACTGAGTGTGTGGGGACCAAACAACAGCTTCTAATTGTCGAGCACGTCCTTCTTTCTGCAGGCATGCCTGGCTATGACGATAGACGATGTCATTTTCGAGGTCCTCGGCAAGGCTACTGTTTGCCTTTGATGTTATGAGATCTTTGTTCGGATTGACTGGTAACTGCTTTTTCTTGTTTTTAGTCGTTTGCTTGCCTTTCATTTTCAGCGAACTCACACTAATCTGTCTTGGGTGGCAATAGTAGAAGATGGTATTTTTCGTTTGAGCGTGATCCGGCACACTGCCTCGAAGGCAAAGAATGGACCACGTCATTGACCCAGTAGAATTCCAAACACCTCGCTGCATCATGAAAAGCAGACAATATTTTTCAATAAAATAGAACAACCCGATTCCGATTTCTTAAAGGAAGATAATCACGAGAATTCAAAATGAGTATGTTTTTGCTATTCGAAAAGTCATTGGCTCTTCAAGTAGCTTGACAACCATCGAAATCCATCACCGTACCCGGTTCTTTTGACCACACTGCACATGAAAACCTCCATGGGACGAATGCCTTTGCATATGCTTCGAGGACCCTTTCCAGTAGTTCTACCAGATATTCCAATAGCTGCCTTTAGCTCCTCTTCACTGACAGCTCGGTTCGTCATGTCAATTTTGTTCCCCAGGATTAAGAAAGGCGAATCTATAATCTCTTCCGCCTGAAGTAGTTCGTCGAGTTCAATCCTAACTTCCGGAAAGCGCTCGGGGGAAGCAGCATCAACCATAAAAACCACAGCATCTGCTTTTGTGAAATAATCTCTCCATAGGCGTCGTGCAGCTGCATGACCACCTAAATCGAATGTTTTAAGCTTGATACCTCCCAAACTCAAATCTTCAACATTTGGGTGCATTGTTGGACGATGGTTTTGTACCTGATCAGTGCTCAACTTTCCAAGCAGGGTGGTTTTACCTGCATTATCCAGGCCGAGGAAAAGGATTTTTCCTACTTTTTCATAAAATCCCAAATAGTTTAGGATGTCCCAAAGCCAGTCGAGAAGGGGCATTGAATAGGAACTGATTAAGGGAATTCGAAAAAATAATAAAGGAATTGATTATTAGAATCCTAAGGAGAATACATTTATATTCAAGTTGTAGTTGAATCAGAAATGCTAGTGAAAGCAATTTTCTTGCAAATTCAAACAGATCCCACCGACTAAAAGCCATGCTTTGTAATTCATAATTTGAAAGCTACACTGATGGGCCTTGGAGATCCATCGACGTAGCCAACATACTTTCGATATCAGCAGAAATAGGCAATACTGAAAGAGGCAGTTCCTTTGTTTCCCCAAGACAAGCGACGATAGCCTTTAATAGCCTCTTGAAGAAATTCATATTCCTTCCCTTGTGAACCCATGCTAATAGTGGCTCTAGGGATGATTCATTGTGATGACGCCTAAGGGGGTCCCCACTAAAAAGCGAAATTGTCCGAATAAGGTACCTTGTGAGGTCCTCGGTGCTTTGAAAGACCCGAAGTGAGATTCCCAATACTGTCTTAAAAAAATGAAGCGAACGGAAAAGCGGTATCGAAACACACCTTTGGGCACTTGCTAAGACTACACTCGAAATAACAGGATGTAGTGTGTCTCGGAGTGTTTCATCACTAGCGTGCGAGAGAAAGCTAATAAATTCACTGGTGTCTCGATGTGTTGCAAATTTTCGGTTGTGACTCAAGGATGTTGTCAGCATTTCAATTGTCCACGTCGATTCTGTGTTACCTTCTCCACAAGTCACAATATCATCATACAAAACCGATATGATAAGCTCAACCAGGCAGCTTACAATGGAAAGAAAGCCACAGAGCGGAAAGTCATCTTCAAAAGTCGTGGAGACGAAGGTGAAGTTCTCCCTCAGTGCTTTGGTGAGAATTACTAATGCATCGTAATCCTTTATTTCAATATCAATGTCACTTTGAGTTAGAACTTGATCACTCAATGTAGCTGAGTCACAAGGACTTTCAGCACTAGCTTCCTTCTCGCTCTGGTCAACTGAATTGAGGTTGAGGGTTTCTTGTTGCTGATTACCCTGCCATACCACGGTACCTCGATTTCTTTCCCTTTGAAAGGCCCCAAGGTTCTCGCAAAAATCGTACAAACAACCTATCGATATGGATCCAGCTTCCCCAGTCGCAGAACGATAATGTTCAATTAGCCCGGCATAACTCCCATACTTTTCACGTAGCCAGAAAATAATTGGATCGGACTGACTAAAAGGGAGGCTGTCATGACAGAACAGAAATGACTGTTTGTGTGTCTTGGAATTTGTGGAAAAGTTTTTCGCATACGACAGCACATCCTTTAAGATCTCGTGGAGCGGATTTTCTTGATAGCATTGATCAAGAAAAAAATGCTCCAAATCGAAAAGTTTTTCGTTTTCAGCATGAATCTGGGAAACAATTTGCGATTCACGATCTTCCATATCACATGGAAAAAAGGCCCATCTTGTTGTGCATTCCGAAGCATTAGGCAGGCATTCGTGTGAGACCAATGCATGCTGGTTGAGAAAACCATAGTAATGGGGGTTGCCATGAGCTGGATCCTTTGTTTTTCCCACAGAGGGTAGGATCGGTGTTGTTTCCCTCGTTGCAACGTATAGTTCTTCAGTTGACGACTTCCTTAACATCACTTCTAACCTCTTTTCGCGCGAATAATACACAGCGTTTTCCCCTTGACCTTCTTTGATGTACCCACCACGGAAAAAGAAATGCAAGGAATACGGATGACAAGCGAAGACAAATTCATCCTCTGCTAACTCGAACAGCATATCTTTGGCGTCACCTTCAGGTAAGTCTATGGAAATGCGAACATGGTCCTTTGACTGAGAAATCCGATAGGTAAATTTCCCATCAGCTCTTGTTACTGGTGGCACTGCTGCATTGCTCATGGAAAATCACGAAAGAGTAAATAATGAGCGAAAAGCAGAATTTCATATTTCGCAATATTCGTTCACAAGGCATTCTATACGAAAATGTTCAATCACTCAGATTCTATGAGGAAGAGCATCTTCAAGTAGTCGACAGAAGGTTCAATGGGAAATGGCGCAAGTGGCTGAAGCTCATATACACACCTCTATACACTGCAGTTGTAATAAAGCATGAAGAATTTTACAAAAGTTTTCCGCGAAAATGTTTGTGCATGCATTTTTAAGCAAACTAAAGTAACATGGAAACGTTTGAACTCTGTTACACAAGGAAAAGGCAAATCTGCCTTTCGAATCTGTCTATTTGATTCGCTTCTCTTGAATAGCATGCATGCTACTCCAATGCTCTTCCCGTTGAGAAGGGGGTGATCTTTCCTTGATCTTCACACTGATCTCCTTTAACTGCCATTCGAACGATGGAGACAAGACATCTTTGCACGCGATAGAGATTAGTTTTTGCTTGGGCGTCGAAAGGACTTAATAGTTTCTCGCTCAGAGCACACAAAAAGCTTTGTTTGAGCCTTTTGATGAACTGGAAACTCTCATTGTCTATTACCGCGAAAATCCATTGATCAATAACGAGCATGTTGATGTCTTTGAGATACTCCATTGAGCCTAAGGGTACTCCGAAAAGAAGAAGGGACCATAGCGAGATGTTGGTGACTTCGTTGAGACGGTACATGACACTCGGGGCCAGGTGATGTGGAGCCGAGCCTTGCTTCTGGGCATTGCCAAACATGTAGTACGGCGAATACTGTTCTGCGGATTTCGTAATTTCAAGTGTTCCCAAAACTGACAAAGAATCGATCACAGAATCACCACTTTTGGTCTTGCTGCAGCGCGGACCTCGGATGGCGACATTAGGATAAAGCGAGCATGCTAGCAGCGCTTTTCCTATCGCAACTTCTTCGGACAATGTTGAATGCATCGAGCGATCAACGAAAAACTCTTTGCTTGTGGCTGCACCCACGTCTGTGATGTAGTTCTGGGTCGCCAACACAGAGTGCACTTGGTGTTTGATAAGTGACATCTCCTCTAGCTTTCTTCCCGAAAGGCTATGTTCTCGTACGAATCTATCAGCTCCAGTTTTGCTTGCGCACCGATGAGAAGCCCATTCGTTGTAGGCGTTCACACTTGCCAAGTGATCGGAGCGGCACTTTCGGGAGAAGATATCTTTGTTTATCTTGACCCCGTCGCGCGCATCGAAGGAGCTATCGAACGGTGACACACTCATTGCCGCCGCTAGCGTGAGGGCCAGGTCAAGACAGCCGAGCGCAATGCCAAATAGAACCATTTTACCAATACTTGGCTCGAGGGGCAGTGGGTCAAGGTGGTACCCGAGGGGCGTGAGACGCATCTCGGAATCTATGGCGCCCGTGTCACGGAGCTTCAACATGGCACACCGAATGGCAATTGGGCTCGGTGAATTCAATAGCTTCGACTGCAGATACTCATCCGGCTTTGATATGCCAAACGAAAGCAATGATAGGCAGATATCATCGAGCTGGCGTCTCATAATTTCGGGCGTTTGGTAATGGGGCAGGAGTTCGAAGTGTTCCTTCGTAAAAAGGCGGTAACATATACCCTTCTGGGTACGACCAGCCCTGCCGGCACGCTGAATACAGTTCGCCCGACTCGCATGCATCTCCACTAGTGTGGTTTGATATGTAGATTCTTCTTCGCTATGAATGGTAATTTTCTCTTTCAAGCGCCCGCAGTCAATCACTATACGCACATCTGGAATAGTTATTGAGCTCTCACAAATGTTGGTTGTGAGAACAATCTTCACTTTTTCCGGATGTGGGGGCGCGAAGGCCGCTAGCTGGGCATTTGTCCCAACGGAAGAATGCAAAAGCAAAATATCAGCGCGGGTACCAAGATGAGATATGGCCTCGCTTGCGTTGAGTATCTCACCCCATCCGGGGAGGAAAACGAGAATAGATGCACCCTTCACGTCGTGGTGGTTCAGAATGTATTCAACTAAAAACGCGAGCAGTCGATAGTCGATCGCAGCTGTTGCACGAGGAAGACCTTGACCATGAATGGCACTGTTCAGTAGCTCTGGGGCTGGTCCAAGGCTCATTGTAGATGTTGTTTTCACATTTCGATCCGCTGCTAAGCTCGCGATTTCGTCCAAATGGTGAATGTCTACTTTGTATATGCCTTTCTCACAGTGCAAAACTGGGGCATTGTCGAAATATTTTGCGAAAAGGGATTTGTGCATCGTCGCTGACATGACTACGAGTTTAAGTTCTGGCCTACGTTCCAATAAGTCTCGGAGTAAAGCAGCCAAGAGATCCGTATACACATCGCGCTCGTGAACTTCATCGAGTATGATGTGCGTGTACGAGCTGAGGTATCGATCGGTTCGAATGAGGCGATATAGAAGTCCACTTGTCATAAAAGTAATATGTTTTCCAGCTTTCGCATCTAAACGAACCACATAGCCTACGGAGGCTCCAACTGATTCAAGACGTTCATGTGCCACGCGCTTGGCTACTGAAATCGCAGAAATTCGCCGAGGTTGGGTGACCGCAATACAACACGGTCTACCCTTTTCAATCGCATCGTCGAGAATGTATTGCGGAATTTGCGTAGTTTTTCCGCTTCCGGCGGCTGCACAGACTACGACCACCTGATTCTCACGTAAAGTCTTTATTATGTCGGGTTGCAGAGACATGATCGGCAGCGAAGACCGCTGATTCATAAAATGTGCGTACATGGGGTCTTTCTCTCTCGATTTATGCCGACCTCGACATGAAGCTTCCGACTCATCGACTCCATAAAATTTGTCTGAAGTTTTCGCAGCTCGAGTGGCCAAGCTTTCTTCGAAACTTTTAGCGCTAGGTGGCAATTCAGCGAGACTATTGATCATGTCAGAAACCTGGGGGTCACCATGGAAAGGAAGCTGCAGATGTATTACCCGACTCGCGTCTATTGTGGGAAATCGCTGTATGAAGCTAACGATATGCCGTACATCGCATTGAGTTAACGTGTGCTTGTCTAAAAGAATATCAATCAGGCGTCTCCGAGCTAGCTCAAGTGCCCCTGACTTGGTTCCATGCCTGACAGTTGTGCTCACAGCTCCAAGCGAACCATCATTGAGAGTAAGAAATAGCTCGTATGTGAGATTCTCTTTATCGAATTTCACGTGCGTGTCAAGCGGAGGACACTTGGTTATTTTCTCGAATAGGTGAAACAAGGTAATCTCGCCCGTTGGGGTTAGGCCATATCGTTCTTCATCCCAATTTTGGAGCTGTGCGTGTTTCTGCTCTGCCTTTTTGTGACGATCACGGAAGTCTTTGTCAAGATAAGTGAGCATGTAAACCCCATGGGCGACTGCACGTTTAATGCTTATGGGCTTACTTTGGTGCAGCCCATGTGCGATGTACTCCGGAAAGCCGGGAAGGGGAAAATAGCTATGAACTAAGTCATTCGCTTTCAGAGAGCGAAAGTTTATAGTACTGGGATACTTATTTCCGGTGTATTCACACCATGCTTGCAATGTCCTTTGACAGCCTGATGTTGCGAAACTGTTGCTTTCAACGGCATCAAGGGCTTCATCAACCAACGGGTTGCCAGTCCGAGGGATTTTTCCTTGCTTGAGAAACTGTTCATCCTTCTCTTCTTGAACACTGCTTAGAAAAAGAATAATAGCACCGACGTAATCCTTCCAAACAGCATAATCGTTGA
Source organism: Perkinsela sp. CCAP 1560/4 (assembly GCA_001235845.1). Lineage (NCBI taxonomy): Eukaryota > Euglenozoa > Kinetoplastea > Prokinetoplastida > Perkinselidae > Perkinsela > Perkinsela sp. CCAP 1560/4. The sequence continues at coordinate 50,035 of LFNC01000325.1, read as the reverse complement.
TTTTTTCCGGTGAAGGGAAAACAGGACATACGTAACCTGTTGTGCTCTTCTCCTTGATTGGCAGTGGCGTGATGATATTAGAAAGATTCTTGTACCGACCAGCGACAAACCTCTTCTCTTCCTTATAGCCAGTTTCCATGTGCTCTTTCTGCTCCTCTGCAGATGGAAACAAAGGAATGCCCAGCGCATCTAATATTCGAATAGCGTGCAGAATACACATTTTCTCGGCGTTGACTTTGGAGTTGGCAAGCCCAATCGCTGTGCGATCTCCGTATTTTTCATCGAGAGGTAGAATGATTGAAGCTTGAAATATCCGTCTTCCTTGGGATATTCGAACTCTACTAAATTTCATCACGGAAAGCACATCAAATGTACCTGCTGATGTGTCTTTGTGGTGATTGAGTACATCGCCAAGCGCTCGTAAATAATGCTCTTTATAGGCTCCTATTGGTAGTATTTCGTGTCTATCCTTACCACCTTCAAGAAGCTCTTCTGCAATGAGCATACTGAAATCCTTGAGCATTTTTTCTGCAGGACGTCGCCTCAGCGGGGGAGGTAAATTGCCCTTCGCCTCTGTTCGAATAGAATCATGGACTGTCGGGGCCCACCGACCACTTTTAATGGTCAAAGCACTTCGTTTGTTTTGAAGCTCTGGCTTTTTGTAAAATTGCCCTCCAACATGGTCTATCAGCATCTCTGCATGCATACATGCAAGAATTTCGGCATCATCTGAAGTATAGCTTTCCCCCATGGCCACTAGTGCACCGATACCAGGTATGTGTATCGTTCCCCTTGAGCGATAGTACACCTGGTAGTTATTCGCGTCGTCAGGGTCTACCATAAGAATCTTGCTCGAGGCAAAAACTTGTCGTACTGTATCACGTTGAGACGATGACGAATGAGTAGCGAGGTATTTCGCTATTCTTGGCCTTGACAGTTCATCACTCTCTGTAGCACGTATCAGTGCATATTGAGAAGTCATTTTGGCAGGCAATCGGATCAGTTTATATCCATCCACGGTATCAGTGTGCCACGGAATCGGGTTAAAACACATCGCACTCTCAGTTGGTCCTAGGGAAGCCGTACCATCAAGTTTTCGATGCACAGCAGTTTGATCATATCCATCTCTCTGTGCTTTCTCTCGCTCAACGTCTGCAGCTGTCGTTTTACCAATTTCCACCGCCGGAAGCCTACTTTCGGCTGAGTTGACCACAGACAGTGAAGCGTCACACTGCGCTTCCGTGCTATCTGTTGTAACGCTCGAGCCTAGGTTGTCGTTCAGAAGGCAAGGCACAGATGGTGTCGGGGTTTCTTTCGTAGCTCCTTCATAATTGTGCAAAACATTCAGTACCTTGATTATCTGCATAGCATGCATGCAGCACAGGATATCCGCACTTTGCCCTGTCGTACCAACACCTATCGCAACGCGCTCACCACATTTAGCCTCATCAACGGGGAGCTTGTAAGTCGAGGTAACGCATCGATGTGAAGAAAACATACCTCTATTGACGGCTTTCACAATGGAGCTTTTCTCATCAAAATATGGCCAGCCCTGCTGGTAATGTATTTTTTTCAGCGATCTGACAGCCGACGAGTCAATTACATCTACTTCTTTGAGCGTAGCACGATTGAGTACATCTTCCGTCTCTGTTTCTTCATTTGAAGCACTGTAATTAGTAGTACCTCTCTTGAGTGGCAATGGGGTCGGCTCTTTTGGACGAATATCATCTCCTGGCAAGGGGGCCCATCTCCCAGATCTCTTTACTCCTTCGGCGTGGGCCTGCTGAAGATCCTCCCTTTTAAACACAGGAATTCCAATGGCGTCAAAAATCAGTTCAATGTGCATAGCACACAGAGACATAGAAAACCTACTGATTTTGCTGACCCCAAGAGCTACTCGACGGCCAAACGTTTTCTCGTCAAGTGGTAGCACAACTGATGCATGGTACTCCAAAAAAGAGGAGAGCCCGCCAGAGTTTTCTTTTTGGCGAGCAACTTCTTTAATATTGATCACAGCCTCGAGAGCGATTCCGAAAAGGGTGTAATAGAGTCTATGAATTCGCTGCACTGCATTGGTGTCGTAAATGTGTGGATTCATTATGTAATTTGCTGCATTCGTCTGACTTTGAAGCGGAATAGAAACAATCATATATTTACCGTTTTCCGACTCTTCAACTTCCCGTTCTTCGTCTTTTGATGTACGCACATAGCGAATTTTTGTGTTGAGCAGCTTACTTCGGGAACCAACGTCCAGACCAGTATACAACATAGGCTTCGGCAACTTGACTTCTTGTATTTTTTTTCTCGGCTCACCAGGCATTGGCGCACTCTTCCCCTCCTTCCTTTTCATTTCAGCGTACTTACGCTGGCCAGATCCAAGAAGGAAAAGGGGGATACAAAGTGTATCAAGAATTGCCTCTGCATGAGCAGTGCAGGCTAATTCGGCATCCTTTTCGGTTTCAGCATATCCAATGGCAATAGTCAAAGCACTGTCGTCAATAGGTAGGTCCAAAGAAGCACACCACTTAGTCTCTCCACTAGCGATACTCACTCTTGTCAGCTTGAAAGGCTTTTCCTTGCTTGCACCACAGCGCTTCCTACCAACATAATTCATCACACGGGTGCGGCACATATCGTCGAACTTAGTAAGCACACCAAACCCCTCGTTTTTGTGTAGTAGAGGGCTCGCTGTATCTACCGGTACTGAAGAATTTATGCGACATCGCTGATACTGATAACAACAATTCTGTGGGTCTAAACAACCAGCTGAAATCAATGAAAAGGACTTACAAATATTCCGACCTTTGGTAGAAAGCTTAGATAGTACTCCCAAGCTAGATCTTTGTAAACATGCATGTCTACTGGCGCAACGCTTTTCGGGGCTATACAAAGCCTTGGAACGAAAAGATGCAAGAGATCCTTGTGGGGTTGGGGTGTAACCGAATAATGCAGCAAATTTCATGCCGAACCGTGTATGTTCGCCTAAATTTGACCAATAATTAGTAACATGTACATTGTATTTTTGCTCTACGAAAATAGAAAATGACTAATATGATTGCAAAACAGGATAATGAAATGCCTCCACTATTTGCGTTCGCTTCCTAGTAAGTTAGAATTGTATAGAGCAGACAGATGCCATTAACATCATGAAGAAGTTTAGCCTATGTCATCGTATGCTCAGTTTGCCTTGAATCTTCAGTGTGCCGATTCAGCTACCATGGCTTAGACAATGTCCATGAGGCAGAGTCGATTAGGTCTTCTATGGTATGCTTGGATAACCCTTTTGTTTCCGGAAGGCAAAAATAAAAAAAGATCAGGGAAATTACTCCCGGAACGACGAAAAGTAAGAACACGAAGCTCCCCAGAAGTACGTGCAGCCATGGGAACAAGAATGTCACAAGAATCAAGAATGCCCATTGGGAGAAGTTAGCTATCGCGAACCCTTCTTGTGAAAAATACGTCGGGAGTACTTCATTGCATACCACCCAAAAATGAAAACCCGGACCAGTTCCGAACCCGTAAATGTATACGGTCAAAATGGTGAATCCTACAACAGAATTAAGCTTAGAGCTCGAATTAACAAAGTAATTGCTTGTAAGACATAAAAGCAACATACAGGACGTCATTGCTACTAAGCCTATTAAAAGTAAAGGCCTTCTTCCAACTCGATCAGCAATAACCAGAGGTAGCAAGGTTGCCGAGAAGTTTACAAGCATAATGAAAATGGTTCCCAAGGATTTGCTTTCTACGTTTGCAGCCTCCAAAAACTTAAAAGTGTAGTACATCACAGCATTAATTCCCGTCAGCTGTAGTGCCACAGCTGCCATAATGGATATGGCTACTGCTCTACGTGCCTTCTTAAGCCGGTGCAAAAAACTGAATCTGCGCATGTCATGGCCGCTATACCCTATTTCTGTAGTTTTACATCCCAACTCTTCAGACACTGTCGAAGGGAGTCTGTTACGTTGAATTTTCCTGGTAGTCCATATGGAATTCTGCAACAAGGCGATAAGTCCTAGTAGCAAAGAAGCACAGTTAGGAAGAATGAACATGTAGTGAAGCTTAGCTATTGCCTTTTGAGATGAATTGCCGGTGGCCACGAGTATATCGCAGTAGTGATCTGTCCCGGAGTCCCTACCGGTTCCCATTACAAAATGTGAGATTATTGATGCAATGGCTATTCCAAGTGCAATGCTTACTTGGAATAAACCTCCCAGGCTACCGCGGTAACGTACTGGACATATCTCTACCACGTAGGAAGGACAAACGGTGCTTACTATACCAACACCAATTCCCGTTAGCAGTCGAGTGAGAAAGTGCATCCAGTAACTGCTGCAAAATATGCTCAAGATAGCACAGAGACTGAAAGCTGAGCCGATGGCCAATAAAGTGCATGGATGAAAATTTCGCGATGCACTTGTAACTCCCGCTGAGCCGACAAGTCCTCCAAAGTTTATGGAGCTTATGAGAAATCCCAGATTCCAAGTATTCTCCTTTTCTGGAATTAAACCAAGCATACAAGAGTATAGTTTCGTAAGCACGCCATTAACCCCGATGCAGCTGTATCCGAATATAATCCCTCCAAGGAAACTTATGAGGGCACACTTAATAGTTACGGAGAGCATGAAATATTACCAAGAGATGTAGCAAGTTGTGTTACTATTTCTAAGAAGATTTTTAGAGTTCAATATATGTCTCAAAGAGTTGAAGCTCTTGCATAGTTTTATTCATCCGGTATTTCAAAAAATGAATCCAGCAGACGCAGCTAAGTTGTCACCCTTGTGTTTCTCTCTTTCGAAGCTCCTGCAATACACGACTTACCATGGCGGAAGAGTACTCCGCTTTATTTCGGATTGCTTTTTAAGGCATCAGAGCGAATTATACTCTTCGAATTGTATAGTCGTCTTATGTTTATTCACTTCTGGCGGGCTTTTTCTTAGCGCACTTAAATTGCTTGTGTCCATATCGAAAAAGGGGAGGGAGGAAGATGTTTGGAAAGCTTATGCGCTACACGAGCTTTGCGGCCGAAACCGCGAGATCGACCAAGATTCGGTGCACAAAATTAACTTGGAGCAAATAGAGAGACTGTACAATCTATTAGACCTTGCACGCGAACTAGAAATAGATCCTTGTAACCGTGAGTATCGCGAAGTTTGCTACGTGCTTGCAAATAGCATTCTCCCAGGCAAAGTCGGCGATTTCCCAGAGGAAAGCTTTTTGAAAAATATAAATCGGAATCGTCCACTAAGAAAGCTAAGAATACTCACGGAGCACTTCTTCTTTTATTGGGCAAAAGAAGAAGATGAAAGTGAAGACTGGCATACGCTAGCTTCACTGTGTAATTATCCAGAAATTCTCTATGCAGTGAAAGAAGAGTTTCGGTTCAAACTCGAAAAGAGCATGTACATCGCGTCGGCACGGCAATCATTCCATTTTTTTGAGTACTTTGCCTTTCACTCTTGTACGAAAGCCTTGGTCTACGCACTTGTACTACACTTGTCTGCCATATCTGCACTGAGCCAAAGTTCCGTAGGGATGGTCTCACAGAAAAAAGCCAATCTGTGGTTATTTTCGTTTCTCTACAGAGCGTTTTCCGAAAAGAATAATGACTTCACGGGAGCAGTGCGCAACCTAGGTAAGGCCCTTAAAGTAACAAACATTCAAAGTTTGTGCAGCATGGTTGTAAATTTCTTATTTAAGAATATTCGACAGCGTTTATTAGAGAGAGTTTCCTCCTCTCACCGAAAGCACCAAGCCCGAAAATTTCATCAGACGTTAAAGGGAGTTTCTGCGGAATACTTGGATGCTCATTCAATTGATGACATCGAAGGGTTGTACTATTATATTCACGACCTAGAAGGCGCCGAGATACAAATGCAGTTGCTACTCACAAGGATTTGGGACGGTATTTGCCATCTGTGGAGCCTACAATACAAGCTCAATTGTACCCTGCCGGTAATATTGACTTCATGGGGTGCAAGTTACGTTATAGATAATTTGTTTGAGGGTTTGTCATCATCGTTCTGGAGACTTTCAGGGATCAAATTGAGAAACCTCGAACTTGAGATATCCAGAACAAAAGACATCTTCGGTAGTTACAATACTCACCAAGAAGAAGATAGTGAAATTCTTTTTCATAAACCTTTATACGTGGCAGTAATCTCCCACCTCAAAACCTTCCGCATGATGGGTCTGGACAAAGCTCTTTTGGACCAACTCGAAAATACAAATACAATAGTTGGTAAGAAAGAAAGCTTATTTTCTACAGTTGGGGAAATAATTGCTGAGTCTTGCGAGCGGACAGGAAATAAGTATACATCCCATAATGCCGTGTCTATGATCGTAAAGAACCTTCTGGATTTGATAAAGGAACAGGCTGTAGGCTTTGGGGGGAAATTCCTCGACCTGGCCAATCTAACAGCACAGATGATAGTTTTTCTTGCATTGGCTGCACCATCAATAGTGATAGGAGAAGAAACCACCTATTTTTTGCAGTGTCTCGAGTCCTTTGAAAGCTACCAGACCTCTAGAGGAAATATTGCACAATGGAAGAATATCATAGAGCTGTTAGAAACAAACGCAGAGAGAGCATCAGAGTTGAATGCATTTTTTTCTGAAGAGAATGCATTGGAGCCGAATCCCCCTTTGTTTGTTGCTGAGAAACCCAACCTTATTGGAGAAACGGACGATGGTTTCATCTACTTCCGAGATGTCTGTTTCAAGCACAAAGATGACAGAGCCCCTATACTGCGAAGCCTTTCGCTGCGTATTCCCCTTGGCTGCTTTTGCGTTATTCGTGGTCCGAATGGCTGTGGGAAATCGACACTCCTTTCAATACTAGCACAACTATACACACTACAACATGGTGATATAAAGGTCGTTCTGCACAAACAGAGGAGCGCTTTCCCTCAAGGGGCCCCTGAGAAGAGATGGAGGAATCTCGCGTCTTTTCTACCACAGGCACATGCATTGCTTCCATGCTCTCTTGCTGATAATGTTTTTTGTTCAAGATCGAATATTAGTGAGGAAAAGTTAAAGGAGGTTTGTGAAGCCACGAGGTTGCTAAGAGATGTTGATTCTCTTGCTTGTGGATGGCAAACTTTAATTGGATGCGGTACTGGAAAAACGGAACTTAGCCTAGGACAAGCACAGAAGGTAATGCTTGCAAGATTTTTGCTCAATGACTCCTTGATTTGGGTTCTCGATGAGCCCACAAACTTTCTTGATGCAGAAACAAAAGCTAGCCTAATCGCATATTTCAGAAAGTTTCTAGCTTCAGAGCAGAATACGGAATGTCGAGGCAATGATAACACGGATTTGGCACTTATTATCCCAAGATCCATTATCTGCGTATCCCATGATGACACTTTCATTTCTCATGCCGATCTTTGCATTGATTTCCCGTGTAACTAAATGTATCGCTAATGCGTTTCCGTTATTTTGAGCGACACGAGGAATTCAACATTTTGGATTATAGTTTTTTTGGTATCAAGAATGTGTTCATGCCAAGATAAGAGAAATGTGTTTTTATTTGAGCTGATTCAAGCGCCTATCTGCTGTGACGCCGGCTTACGGCAGTCGGTCAAGGCTGCGTGTGCAAGAAGAGCGCTTTTCTATCACTCACCGACAGAGAGAGAATTTGACGTGGTGAGTAAATCGGGAAGAAGTCTAAGTGAAATCGAAATATTCCACATCAAACACCACCCAGAATTCGAACAGCTTATCCCAAGCATTATTGATGCGCTTCAGCAAGTTATAGTCGCTCATCATGGACGTGTGGGGTTACAGGCCGGTTACCCCCAGGGACCGTTTAAACTATTTGAAACCTCGCAAAAACCACAAATCAGTTTGAAAGATTACGTTAGGCGTATTGCAGAGCACACGTACACTTCTCCGGCATCAATTTTATCATCATTTATCTACCTTGATAGATTAATTCAAAAGTTTGATTTAGTGATTACTGAACTGAACGTTTTTAAACTGTTTTTTTTGGCGGTCCGAGTAGCTTCAAAGGTCATAGAGCTACGCACTCTCAACAATAAGAACTTCGCCGGTGTTGGTGGAATAACAAACAAGCATCTAAATGAGCTCGAAGCGCTATTTGTTAGCACATTAGAGTTTGATATTCTTATCTCTCCGCTGGAATTTCAACGCTATTCGTCAAGGCTGTACAAGCACGATTGCTGCGGCGTTTAATTGTCTAGAAATGTATCAATATCGTTAGTGAGCAACTGATAACGTTTGTATGAGTATTCCATCCAGAGAAATGAAGATAATGTTCAATATAATGAATGCAATTGCATGGGTAATTTCTCATTAGATCGTCGATATTCTGTTTTGCTGCATCCGAACATACCGATTTCTCATGCAGTTAACATTTTAAGTGTCCTCGGTTTACTCCCCGAGTCTTCACTGACTAATTCGGTGAAAGAAGCGTGGACGGCGGTACATAAATCGCCTTTTCATAGTTACGTTGGAAATAACGTCGCTCTGTGGACCGCAATTGAGAGATGGTATAAGCTGTACGGATTGGAAAATGCCAAGTGGTTTCGGAGCACTTCTCGTCGCTGTAGAAGCGATGGCCCCCAGATGACTTCCATGAGGGACTCTGACACAACCCTTCAGAAAGCGGGGATCGATATGAATCTCATAGACTTGTGTTTTTCTTTTCAAGCAGTCTTGGATAGGCCAATAGGTAGTTCCCGAAATATAAGTCCAGTACCCACGACCGATGTTGTGATAATTAGTGGCCAAGAAAACACCGAAGAATTGTGTGATATGGCACGAAAGAGAAATCCTCTGTTAGCCAAGGATAAGAGTTTCATGTTCGGCAAGATGAATCAATGTGCTACAGTCGATTTCATGTATAACATGGCTTTTCCACTGGAATTGCAAATGTGGATCGTCTCGCTCAGTTCAGTAAAATCAAAAAGCGAGGTTATACAAATTTTCCCTTGCATCGACTATTGGAGCCAGGTCGATTGTGTTAAGAATTGGCTTGCACCAATAACATAACCCACGTCTACTACCCAGTTCTTCGAAAATTCAGCTTATTATGCATCGGCTGTACGTTGTCTTCGTTATCTAAGGTATGGACTATTCTTACTACTCACGAGCCATTTATTAGGTATTGGATCATTTTTCCTCTAATTCCGATGTCGCAATGCATTTTAAGTACCACTATTGCTCGACTGAGTGACAACCTCATGCTTTGCTCCTACGGGAATAGTCAGCACCACGAACAGGAAAGAGTTCTTTTGAAAAACCTCAAATGCACTTTTGATTCCCGTCCTCGTGCACCTTTAACAAGGATAACAGTTGATGATGGAAAGTGCCGTCGCTTTTTCTGCCTGCTCGATTTCCCACACGGTGTCGTATATTTTTGTCTCTGTAATCGAGGTATAGGTTCAAGCAAACTCATATTTGGTTACCTGGATGACCTCATGCGGGCTTTCTCATCGATGTTTCCCCCATCCCAGCTTGATGCAGTAACCACTCCATTTAAATTCATCCAATTCGACACTCAAATTGAGAAGAGCGTGTCTTCATTGGAAAAATCAATAAATGGAAACTTTCGAAACGGCTTTTCAACGGATGGAACCCCTGTGGAAGCCATTAACAAACAACTAAATGAGGTGCAAGACATCATGAGAACAAATCTGGACGATTTGGTGATGCGCGGGCAAAAGCTTGAAACCATGCAAAAATACTCTGCCGAACTCCGGGAAGAGAGCGTTCGCTTCCGGAAGAAAAGTAATGCTCTCAACAGAAGCTCAATAAGGCAAAAAGTGGTACTAGGGCTGGTTTGCTTCTTGTTGTTCATATACGTTCTCTTTTTCAGAGGGCGTTAAGCGACAGAGACACCTCTTTAAATACACGCACGAATTGAGAGTGTTTTAAGCTTTTTCTTTTAGGCAAGGTTTCTTCAAAATTTCAAAAGAGTAATATGTGTTGACAATAATAAGAGATCGCCATCAATCAGTGGAACCTTATGCTCTGATGATTGATGCTGATAACAAGTACAGTCGGTTGAGAACTTGTGATTGTTGACATGAAATGCACTTACTTTTTCTTTGCTCTTGTGAGGGTTCAAGTATGATTTAGTCTCTAGATTTTCATATTTTTTCATATGAGTGAATGAATCACTGCGCGTTCGACAAGTTTCAAGAAAAAACGTTTTGCCCTGGCCTTCTTCTGCCGCCATACTCGATTTCACGAAAAGTCAATAACGCGAATATTTACTGTTGTTGACGCATGAAGTTGACGATGTAATGCCTCATTATTCAGAAATAATCAGGGGAGTGAGTGCTCAAGTGTATGGCCAAGGTCAAGATAGTGAGCCAAGGTGTTCTTAAGCCAATACAACACATCTGGCTACAATCAGCTTCGCAGCACTATTGAGCTTCACTCACTTTCGCGTTTCACCAAGTTGACTCGTTCATCCAAATTATGCATCCGAGAGGTTAACAACTTTAATACACGCTCTGCAGTGAAATTATACAAGTTAGAATGACATTTTATCAACAAATCTTAGGTCGCAGGCTACTTTCGTCCTTACTTTTGCAAAACAGAAAAACATGTAATTCGTTATAAAACCTAGCGCTATTACTATCGTGCAGCTCCCGATTCCACAGGTATAAAGTGGTGATATAGACATGTAAACTGGTCCTTCGGAAACTTTCAAGGCCGATTGTGTTCGATCCACTGAGATTATTATTTGAATCAATTTGCACGTGCCTTTCGACACGCATGCACATGATCCGTGTTTTTCAGCGCAATTTTGTGGGGCCAATCGCATCCCACGTTTAATCTTCCACAGCATTGGTCGACGTTTGCTTTCGTCTCGCCACCAGGGGGACCTGGGATTCCCCACAGCAGTATTTGGCGTCTCCTCAACCTCCCCGTGGATGGGTACTGGTCGAGGCCCACCACGAACAGGTGGCGTTCCATCGGGACGAGCTACATTGCTCTGGAGAGATTCTATCATTTGATACTGTTTTCGTTGTCTTTTGGGACACCTTACCATTGATCCCCTTGCTTTTCAAGAGGTCCGCTTCGTGGTTGCCACTCTCGGAAACGCCGATCGACCGTCTTTACTGTTATCATTTTTCATGCTTGCCCATATTCTACGACGCTAATAGCTAACACTACGCTGGCATGCTTTCGTTGCCATGGTGCACTGGATTATTACTGCCTGTGCTTCATCGGCGATCCAATCGCCCTCATAGTCTAGAGCAGTCAACAAGAGAGGCTGCACGTTTCCGATGGTTTCTAAGCAGAAAAGACCAACGAGGAAAGAGGGTAACCAGCGTGTCAGGAATGAGATTATGGGAATTTATGAAAAAGGCCGCTCTATTCCTCATTAATAACGTTCCCTTTGTTCTGAGCCACCTTAGAGGTCGATGGGGAATCTTTAGCGAACCAAAACATGTTATCAGCACCAACAAAGTACATCACACCTTTTGCGTGTGTATTGCCCAAAAACGTTAAACCTCTTTCAGTACCCAAAGCGCGTTAGATGCATTGCCAGGATAATGTCAATTTTCAGTCTTCCATCGGGGATGGTTTGTAGTACAGTCTTGTCTACACAGTCTAGCCAGCGGCGGGCCCAATAAAGCTGAGATGTATTAAAGTATTCTAAACGCATGTAGCCACAGTTTCTGCCTTCATACAGCTATATCTTCAAATAGTAATTGTCAATGGAATGTGTGAAGATAACATGAGCCATGATTCTTGACATTTTTCAAATTGTTGTTCAAATGCCTCCCATAAAAGGAGGTAGCACGAAAATACTTGACTAAAAAATTCAATAAAGATGAGAATAAACTGCGAAATTTACAACCAACAAAACGTCTCACAGATGTCATGCTACGAAAAGCTCTTGAAAAGCCATGTATGAACCTTGAAAATTTCAAGGCTCAGCTGGACAAGTGTGATTTTTCTCTACAAGACGATTCACGCTCGACAATCAGCCTTGAATTTGCAGTAGCTTTGCTGGGGCATTATTTCCGGGATACAGAAGCTTTTTGCTGTCAGTAATCAACATTTGCTTGATCACACTGGAAGAGCATCCCCCTGGATAAATTGAAACGCTCCTATAAGTGATAGAAAACTATAGGCATTGAAATTAGCAATATCCAAGCGATTTCGGTTATCAATTACCATTGATTACTGTGGTGAGCTATGAGAAAGTACAAGTTGATAATAAACCGCACACTACCTGTATATACAAAAAACGATCGTTGGTCTGAAACAGCTAGTGCAACCCGGTAAAAAACTCATCAGCTTTTCCGATGAAAGCTCATAAAGAAAACCATAGATAGCACAAGCACCGCAAGGCATATGAGGATTTCCCAAAGTGCAACTCTAGGCAGTGACTTGGTATCTAGGGTCTTTTTGCGCATATGAATATCTCCTGAGTCAAACGATGGTTCCACGTTTTCCTTTTTTGAGGCGACTTTCTCTTTTCTAGTTGAGCAATTTCCATGGGGTTTCTTGATGTCCTTACTAACGTTCTTGGAAACACTCTTGTTCTCATGCCGTGGTCTGGGTGCTGGGGAAGACTTAGTCACTGGAAGTAAAGTGTGAGTATTGTTGCGCGAGTGGTTTAAACTGTCGTCGTCATCGGAAAAATCGCTCAATTCGGAGGAATATGTATACTCATCATGGAATTGCTGTAAATGTACTTTTGCCTCAGCATTGGAACCGCTTACGTCAAGTTTTTCATCGTTCAGTACAGTAATTTGCTTCTCAGGATAACTAAGAACATCTGAAAAGTGACAGCAGTATTCAATCGAGCATTCGAAATGACCGATAACCCACTCAGTGAACTTGGACAAAAGATCCTCTTCGTATTCCAAGCTAAATATCAATTCAACCGAGACACTGCTAAAAACTGCAGCAATGCAAAGAATTCCAAAATCAGTGCGATTCTTCATGACACATTGTGCGAAAAATTCCAGCATCTTGTGTTCAAGAGAATGGAAAGTTATGACCATTTTTCCTAAGGGTGAGTCAGATAGCTCCTTGCACCTTGATAAGAAGCAGCTACATTCAGCATGGACTTTTTGGGCATCTTTGTTGCTATCACTATTAAGGAAAAACTTTCCCCTCTCAAAATCACCGAACCCACCCACTGGAAACAGCGGCAAGGTTAAGTATAGTTTGAAATTGTCTGTCAAAGTGTCCGCGATGCGCGTCCATGCTTCTTCTAGTTCTGTCCAAGAGGTTACTGAAAAACACTTCGCTGCCCCAAAAGTACGTTCACGTTCGTCAATCCGATGTTGAATGTGAGGTCCCGATATATGTGCAGGTAAACTGGACTGGGTCTCCAAATAGACTGAGTAAATCGGCTGCTTCATTTCGATCTAAAACAGAATATGTTAAATGAGTGGCCTTGAATGAGAATCTTGTGGAAATAATAATTTAATCGATAGGCCTCGTTTAATCAAAACATTCTCTGTCACGAGGTAAGGGTTGTGACTGAAAATGCTTTTGTGGGAGTACAAGCCGGACAAGAAAATGCAAGAAAAGGAAATTGTATCGATGCCGAATTTGTACCCTTATGAAGCAATATATTGAGGGTATCAGGCAAAGACTACGTAAAGGTCGATGTTTTTCGATGACATTGCTCGACGATCTGAACGAGGTGGTTATTAAGACTTGAAATATCGCACGGCAACAGTCCGACTTCCTGGATCCATGATTTATTATCATATAAGCTTCGGAGGGCATGCAAAATGTTTTTCACAAGCTCATCATGCCTAGGTTCCATGAAAACATCTGGATAGAAACGCACACCTTCATACAGAAGCAGAAAAGCATGATAGCAATTGGCTGAACAGTTCTTTTTTTGAGACTCTTTGTCTTCAATTTCGTCCCAAGGGTCTTGATGAGAATTCGTATCTTCTGCAATCGAGAATAGCCAATCGCACAGAAGGGGGAAAATCCTGCCGAAGCTCTCTTCATCAAGCTGCAGAAAATGCTCCACTGAGCTCACAGCACGTAATCGCTCGTGGAGAGCTTTCTCCGAATGCAAAGTATGATGGCGATGTGCACGAGATATGAGTTGGGACAGCTCAGGTTCTGGTGGTCTGTTTCTTTGCTTTCCCCCAATAGTTGGTGAGGGGTCAATGTTCATCCTTGTGTTCTCCCACAACGATTTATTCGCTTCACCGAAGCCTGTGTGAGAATAAAGTACGTTCCTTTCGTTTGAGGCAAGGAATGTCGGAGGAATAATACTAACTTTTGGCAAGCTCGAGTCCAATTGTTCCATGCTGGAATTCAAAGCCTTCGCGATACAACTAATGTTGTTGTGGTGAGTGACGTGCCACTGTCGCTCAGCTTGAGCTGACTCAATTAGTTTGCCCAACAATCCCCGGATTAACTTGATGTCGTTATGTGGGTTCTTTGATGGAAGATTGTCTTGGGACACTAATCCACTCTTACGGGCAGGCGTGTGCTTTGCTCGACCTTTACACAATGAAGGTTCTCGCCTGTACCCTTCATTCCTACGAGTTTGGCCCAACAGTGAGCACTGATTTTCTTTTTGAAAGTAATTCGACGTTTTCATACTCTGTTTTCCGGAGCTTTCATCAGAATCGAATGGACTCATTCACTTCCCTTTATTGAACAATTCAAACTAAGCAAAATTGCACATTCAGTACAAAATGAAAACGCAAAAGATTTGCCATACTTCAAAATTGATTCTCAATGGTAACTGCTCATTCACTTTCCATGGACAGCAATGATACTATGTAGAAGGCCATATAGCAGTACCCCCACATAGGCCCTGTTCGATACGTAGGAGACGAAGAGTCAGCCGTGGACCTATTTCAACCAATTGAATCTTACTTTCATCATCAGCAGATTTCAAAACATCTCTATTTCCGTCGAGATCCCGAACAAGATCCTCGCAGCATTGTGATCCATCTCCACCTTGACTTATTTTCTTCAGCAGAGATGAAGAAATCGTTCCTTTCGATAGATCCTCAATCAATTGTGTTTTCTTGCTGGCAGATCTTCCCAAAACAGTGTAGTGTCGTACTTCAATGAGAATGTTAGTTCCGTCTTTAAGGGAATCACCTGTTGAAACGCGACTAAAAAAAAGTATCCTACCGTATTTTCCCATGTGCGAAACATTTTCTTTTGTAGCAACGTCTATCATGGAACGTAGCATTTCACCTGCGATTTGAATAGCCATAGAGTCCTCTGAGTGCGCTTTTTTGTCAGAAAACGAGAATTGATTGAGGACAATTATAGGAGGCTGAGTGAATAGTTTGTGATCCCCTCCATGGTGTCGATGTTGAAATTTAATGACGTCTCGCACAAGTGTGAATGATTCGACTCGAAAGTACAGTGTTGGTCCATTCGGCGATCGGGCTATGCGCATAGTGACTCCGAATTCACCTACATGAAAAATGTGCAAGTGGCTAAGGTTCCCGTCTTTGATGAGTTTATTCAAATTTTTCAGGTTTAACTTTTTGTGTATCTTATGCGATGAATGATAAGAATATGGCGCACACGGCAGAAGGGTTTTGCGCCAGTCGACAATGAGCTTTTCAACTAGAGAATTCGCCGATCCGTTGTGCAAAACAGCGTTTCTACATCTAGACAGGTATGCTTGTTCAGGAGAAGTCTGAGTGTCCTCTTCACTTTTCGTCGCATTTCGCATAGATAAACGTATTCCGAAAAAAAGCGTCTCAAAATAATCTTCTTAGCTAGAGTGTTACTTTAAACGTTTTATGCATAAAACAACAAGTGAAACTCTTATACTGTATTTAAGAGGAGTTTTCCTCCTTGTTGGTATCATTATCCAGTATCTGGTAGATCGACAAAGCGGGTTTCCCAGCTTCTTTGACTACCGAATAAGAACCATCTTCTAAAGGTGAGAACTTGATTGCGATGTGCACGAAGGTGTTCCAGAGAGATCTTGGATTGATGCCAACTTGAGTTGCAAACTCCTTCGGAGATTTCGTGTCCACACTTAAGATTGAGTGGGACTTATTGTTCGATGGCTGGGATCTTATAGCGAATGCGATCTTGATCCGTTGTGCGCCAGAGAGCAGTGACATCGTGACCCATTTTGCTACCTTGCAAGCGTTGCACTTGACGAAATTTGCGAGAATAGCTCCTCTGCCATTGGAAATTCTACACTTCCATGATTTTTGTCCGATATCTTTTTCATTGTGCTCATTAACGGTAAATATTCGAATCGGATCCTCTTTGCATTTTCCTTCTTCGCGTGTGTCAGCTTTTTGAATTCCATCTAAAGTAGTCCTGCATAGGACAGTAAAGTTACATTCAGTGTCAGACTTCGCATTCTTTGAAGGTAAGGCAGCTTGCAATATCCACTTTCTATAGCGGTAAAAAGTCTTCGCCCTTCGATACTCATGTCCCCCCTTAGACGCACTATTTGAGGTGGGAGTGTTCAGATCATCATCATTGACAGGCTCGAATGGATCTTCGGTCACTCTATTGGCTGATTTGGTCATTTCCATTGACCCTTTCTGTACGTCGCTAACCATCATCTGACTGACTTTTTCTCCGAGCTTAGATGCTTCATTAGCCAGAGCTGTCGCAGAATTGTACAGTGATGTCACAGATTGCTGGTTGTCAGCTGATTTTAGCATGACATTATTTTGCTGATCATGTGGTGGGGATTGGCTTGTCTCATCAACGGTTTGAAAGCGACCAACTTCATCGTCATCTCTCCAATCGAAGAATAAAACATTCCCTATTTTAGTGACGCTGAAATCAAACGCGAATATCGAGCGAGGAGCTGTCATAAGTGAGGAAAGTATTTCTTCATTTGTGATGATCAGAGAGTTCGATCTAGCATTTTGTGAAGTTTCATCGCTTGTGTCATCTGAATGAGTCATTGCGAGATTTCGCAACACCGAGTCCTCGATAGGTGTAACGTAATGATGTGTTCGGTTGGAAGCTTTCACCGCGACATTCTTCGACGAAGCGCCATCAAGATAGTCATAAGAATTGATGTAGATTGGCAAAATTCCATGGTACGCCAAATCTGCAGGTTCTGATATATCTTGGATGATATCAGAAACTTTGCTTAGGGCAGTCAGCGGAATATGGCATTTCAGTATCCAGTTCTCCTGGACTAACAGTGAAGAAAGATGACCTGGTGTGATTCCTCGATTCATATGGTAACTGTGTTTTCGTCTTGGACCCTTGGATCCGTCAAAAGCATGTGGCTTTTCGTTTGTTGTCTTTTTAAATGTTGTATGGGAACCCGAATAATCAGTTCTACCATGGTGAGTATTGCCACCCGACTCTTCTTTTGCTGCAGTCAAATGCTTCTTTTTCAGCCGATAATCCACTTCCTCAAAGGGTGTATCCTCCAGACGATCATCTTCTTCCGCCATCATAGAATGTGAGTTAGTTTCCATGCCACTTTTTGATGATATACCCAGCCAGTCAACCGGACGAAAGTAGTATTCATGGCTAAAGCCCGAGCTTTTCATCTCAGCTTTTCCGCGCTTAATATTGTCTTGAGTAGATGAATTGAAATTTTCCAAATCAGATGGGCCATTGACAGCCCAATCAAGAGTAATTCGACCTTCCTTTTGGAAACATTCGGGAAGCGTAATTGCACAACTGCTCTCCATTTAAGTTTTTGGTTGAAAATAATTGCAATGGAAAATCGGAATCATGATGACGCTTCAGGCCCACAATAAGTTTCTAACACACCATGAAGAACGGTGTGCTTACATTTACTAGTGTATCTGGCTATTAAAGTATCAGACCAAAATAACATTGATATACGATAGCATCTCAATATTTTCGTCGGCCTCCGCAATGAAGATTAACGTCAATAGGTATTACAAATACGAGTCCTCTAGGGAGTGATCTTTCTCGCTACACCACCGGACCAGTGCGCAGTCAAGTTTATACGAAACATTATGCTACGGTTATCCAGATGTTTTAGGAGCCGGCATTGATTTGATGTAAGCACCTGACCTTTTGCGCATACCTCGTAGTCCTCAGTAACTCTGATTATCCCCTTTTCAAGCTTAACTGGCACACCAAGCTCTGTAAACTCGTTAAAAATGGAGTGGGGAAAGCGTTGTGCATCTAAGAGCCCTTTGTCAATCGTCACTTTAGAGAGCGAGACAGACCCAGCGCGCGCGAAGTCAGGTTTAGTATACCTTTCAGAAAACAAGTTTTTCACTACAGGCTTCTCCAGGTCAGTGAAAAGAAGACCTGACGAACCTTTTAAAAAGCTGGATATCTTATACAGATTCGGTTGTAATGATTCTGCTTCATTTCTTCCCAGCGCTAGCATCATAACTCGATTGTTTCCAAGGAACAAACGGCTGTCCGTTTGGCGCTCGTATCTAATTTCTTTGAAAAGATTGGTCCTCATGTTCTCGAACTGCAGAGTATACACATTCTTGTACTTCTTCAATGCATCGTGAATCTTTTGTACTAGTTCTTGCTTAGCAGCTCTTCCACTCTTCTTCGTTGCTGTCAAGGAGACAACTTTTGACTTCTTGGATATTGGCATTGACAGAGTCGGAAAAGAAAAGAAAAAAAAAGACAATCAAATTCAGCGTTAGGGTTCTCTTCTTTTTGAATTTAAACAGATATAAAGTACGCATATCGCTTTAAATGTGCGTGAAGGCTACAACCTAGAACTTGGTCTTTGCTATGCAAATTCTCTCGACCAGCACTGCTACTATAAAGTAGAACTAAACGATGGACTTTGATTGCTAGAGATTTATTCGACGTGGTAAGCCCAATACCTTTCAAAAGTCAAATTTAGGGTAATCGCAATATGATGTGTTACACAAAGCTAATAAGAAAGAATTTACTATCGAAACAATCAAAGGCTACGCATGGTTTCGTACCGAAGAGCGTAAGGAGTGATGAGTAATGGATTGAAAAACTGATATTTTCCCATGATTAATGAAATTTCTGTGCACGATATAATTTTACTAGTTTGGCCCGCTGAAATAAATGTTGCAATAGACTACCTCTACTAAATTCCAGTTTCGTGAAAGCGAGAAATGTCATTGTTCGTTTGAGTAGCCTGATAGAAAATTTTGCTGCAGGTGTGCGTTTTCAAAAGATATGCCGGAAAATGTTTTTCTTTACTCCATCTGTGTTTCCTGCTAGAGCTATAATGTCCGTTCATAGATCGAGCAGTTGTTCTAAATTGGACAAGCTAAAAGACATAGAACTGGTTAGCAAAGCACGCTGGGAAAGCTTTAACGTGTTTGAGGTGGACGCTCCTGTGTCAACGACAAGACAGAAGTACTTTATTACTTTTCCGTACCCGTATATGAACGGTGCCTTGCATTTGGGTCATGCGTTTTCTCTTTCTAAAGCGGAATTTGCCGCGGGCTTCCAACGAATGCTGGGCAAGATTGTGTTGTGGCCATTCGCGTTTCACGGGACTGGTATGCCGATTGCTGCTTGCGCGAAAAAACTAGCGGAGGAGGTTTCGGAGTATGGAAATCCGCCCGTATTTCCCATTGAGATGGATACTATGAAGGAGGAAAGTTCATCTTCAGGTGAGGTTAAATTTAAAGGAAAGAAAGGAAAGAAAGTATCTGCTGCGAAAAAGCAATGGAAAATATTAGAAGAAATGGGATGCAAGGAGATAGCGAACTTTATCAAACCAGAGCATTGGCTTGAAGTGTTCCCGCGAAAGGCATTGGAAGACCTACGCTCTTTTGGCTGTCGAATTGATTATCGCCGAGCATTCATCACCACTGAGTTGAACCCTTTTTATGATTCGTTCATCAAATGGCAATTTAACCTCTTGAAGTGTCGAAAGAAGATACACTATGGTAGAAGGTTGACAATTTTCTCTCCAAAGGATAACCAACCTTGTCAGGATCATGATCGGGCAGTCGGCGAAGGCGTTGTTCCTTTAGAATACACGATAATCAAGCTTCAAGTTTGTGATACCGATTCCTTAGCAAAACTTCTCCCAGATGCTGAAATTTCGAGTAAGCGAGTATATCTAGCTGCCGCCACCTTGCGGCCTGAAACGATGTATGGGCAGACAAATTGCTGGGTGTCAAGTAAGATACTTTACAAAGCCTTCCAGGTGGACGGGGATACTTTAATCATGACACAGCGAAGTGCTACGAACCTTTCTTTTCAGAAGGAAAATGTTGGACCGTGCTTATTTTCTATTAAAGGGCAAGATTTGATGGGCATTAAAGTACTAGCTCCGATGAGCTACTATCGAGAGGTATACGTTTTACCATTGGACACTATAGATGAAAATAAAGGAACAGGCATAGTTACATCTGTTCCATCAGAGAGCCCGGAAGATCATCTCGCATTCACTGCGTTGCGGAAAAAGCCCGAATACCGAGAGAAGCTAGGTATCCTGGACAAATGGATTACACCATTTATTCCTATAGCAACCGTCGTAGTACCTGGTGTTGGTGAAAGTACTAATATAGCAGAAGAGGCATGTAAAATGCATAAAGTTTCGAGTGTGAACGACAGGGATAAGCTGTTGCTCGCTAAAAAGGAAGCATACAAGCAGAGTCATTATCGTGGAATAATGGCAGATGGTCTTTTTAAAGGAAAGCTAGCATCAGATGCTAAGTTGCTTGCAAGAGATCACATGATTGCCGATAACCAAGCATTTATTTACGCAGAGCCTGATGGTCTCGTAGTTTCTCGTAGTGGTGACACATGCGTGGTAGCATTGACGGACCAGTGGTATTTATCCTATGGCGAAGACGAGTGGAAATCCCAAGTGATGGGTCATATCGAAAATTCAATGAATTTCTTCAATGAGCAAGTGAAAAATGGTATGGTCGAATCAACCAACTGGCTAAAGGAATGGGCATGCAGCCGATCATTTGGCCTTGGCACCAAGTTGCCGTTTGGAGAAGGCAAAGGAGAGATAATCGATTCGCTATCTGATAGCACCATCTACATGGCTTATTATACGGTTTCCCATATTCTACAAGGACTAGATAATATTGATGGGAGACGGCCGTCAAGTGAATTTTCTATCCAGCCCAAGCAAATGACTGATGACGTTTGGAGTTACATTTTTTTCGGAACTCCTTTATCAACGGATACGGGAATACCGTCACAGGTCCTAGAAAGAATGCGCCGAGAATTTCTCTTCTGGTACCCTGTTGACCTTCGAGTAAGTGGCAAGGATTTGATTCAAAATCACCTGGTCATGTCTTTATATAACCATGCTGCCGTATGGAATGAAGACAGTAGCCAATGGCCCCAAGCTTTCTTCTGTAATGGGCATATCCTCATCGATAAAGAAAAGATGAGCAAGTCCAAAGGAAACTTCAAGACTTTAAAAGAGGCCATTCACGAGTATTCCAGTGATGCGACAAGAATAGCACTAGCTGATGCCGGTGATACACTTGATGATCCAAACTTTGTCACAGCAAATATGCATTCTATCATATCGAAACTCTCGAACTTGGTAGAATTTTGTGAGAGTTTCGAAGGGAATAAGCCGCATATGAGATGTGGTGAAAGAAACTTGTGTGATGAAATTTTCATGAACGACATTGCAACGACGGTCAAAGCAGCGCATAACTTTTACGAAAAAATGCAATTTCGGGCAGCGCTACATTGTGTGTTTTACGACTTTATCAATTTACGCGAGTCTTGGAAACAGCTATGCGGTTCGAAAGGCATGCATTCCGATCTCGTACAAACTTATATTACCATTCAGGCTAAACTGCTTTGCCCAATTGCACCGCATGTTGCAGAGTACATTTATCAAAATTTTACACCCACACCAGGAGTGTCTATTCAGTGTGAAGCTCAATGGCCAGAAGTACCCGCACCATGTAAGAAACATGAGCTGACACGAGTCTTAATACAAGAAACGATGAATGAAATTAGGAGTCAGATTAGAAAGAACGAGCGAAAAACACCAAAAGTAGACTCAGCGCAGGTATTTTGTTGCTCCGAATACACTGGTTGGCAAAAAGGAGCACTTCGAGTATTGCGAAGTGTTCAACAGGAAGCCGGACAAGTTCTCCGACCACGAGAACCTTTTCCCAAGACTATAATCGAGAAACTCAAAGAATCCAGTGAAACCGCAAGGATGATGCAAGATTCTCTGAGCTTTCTAGCATATATGATTGATCACGAGTTAAACAAGGAAATAGACTGTGAAGTGCCTATCATCGATGATTACCGGATCCTAACAAGTTTCATGGATGAGATTAAGACTCTCACAGGTTTAAATCACTTAACAGTACTCGATCGAACAGGGATTCCGAATACTGATAACAAATTTAAGTTAGCATCAAAATCATGCATATCCAGGCCGATGATCTCTCTTACATCCAGTTAAACTCAAATAATAGATACTCTTTATAGCGTTGGCGAACGCTGGATTTCATACGCAATTGTTTGTAAGCTTAGTGTGTATCATCATAAATTCTCATCTTTTCAAGATACCATGCCTGGTCGCCAAGGTAAACATCGTCAAGTGAAAACGAAACGAAAGTCAGTCAAGAACAAGTCCAAGAAGCAGATGAAATTGCGAGAATCA
This sequence comes from Perkinsela sp. CCAP 1560/4, assembly GCA_001235845.1. Taxonomy (NCBI): domain Eukaryota; phylum Euglenozoa; class Kinetoplastea; order Prokinetoplastida; family Perkinselidae; genus Perkinsela; species Perkinsela sp. CCAP 1560/4. Next base: position 27,507 of record LFNC01000325.1, on the reverse strand, counting down.
ACACTCGCACTAGCAGCAGCTCGGCGTAAGGCACTCCGTGAGACTAGTATCCATTACAGTGGATAAGCACTTTACCTGAAATCACAATTGGTCTCATTCACACTACCCATGGCACACTACAGAGAAACGTTTCTCGGTGTTTCATTTCCTATGCTCTATTATTCAAACTATGGAAAAGTATCTGTATTCCATCTTATTATTTTGAAGACATTCCACACATTTCAAAATATGCATTCCCTGCCTTAAATCATGTCAGAAAATCACTACATTGAGAGTTTTGAAAACTTCTTAGAATTTCATTTTGGAAAGGCAGTGTCAGTGGCAGCCAAGAAATATATTCTGGAGCATTTCATATATCGCATTATAGCGTGCTTTGATCCGACATGTGCACTACCTGAGACAAGCGGTGTAAGAAGCTGTGATCTGATATATTCCTCTACTCGAATTGATGGATACCCAATGTTAAAGGATCTAGAAGAGTTTCACGCATGGATAAAAAAGGCTCCTCCGCGCATCAAACAAACAGTGGAGTATATCTTGTCAGGGCCTTACGGGGTAACTCTTGTTCAGGTATTGTTCGATGGCCTGGACGCATATTTTCATAATCAGAAGGGAAATAAGGGCCTTCGTTACGCAGCGAAGCGACTTTTCGGTAAAGTACCGAGTGTCACAATGGCCGAGCTGCGACATGCTATATGCTTGGAGGCTATTCAACCAGAGATGATCGATGAAATCCTTTACACACAATTGCTTCCCGTTTTAAGGTGCCACCATGAGAGGGAGATTTCACATTTCTTTACTAGATTAATTCGACAAGCTGCTGCTAAGGGAACGATAGTAGATCGGTCTCAGATATATGATCGCTCGATGAAAAAACAGTTATCCGATTCACCAAATTTTTGTGCTGAGGGTAGCACAAAGCATGAACACGGGACTCATGAGGTGCCGGTTGGCAAAACAGACGAAAGGTCTCGGCTTGAAATCAGTGTCGCGCTGAAGCGTCTTCGGTTAAAGGGTCAACATATCATACATATACCAGAAGAAATTCACTACGCTCTGTTTGTACGACCAAACACTTTGGACAAAGATAGGCTGAAAAAATATCGCCTACCCGTGACCATGAGATCAACAAAATGGGAGCTCCAGCGATGGTATGAGAGCAATGAGATTCGGCGAATCGCATGCGATATTTGTAAGACTGATCTGAATATAAGTGGGAAGCACGCAATCGAAAAGTTACTCTATCACTTCAAAAGAGAAACGGAAGAAAGAATAAGCACCTGAAAGCCCCAAATTTATTCTTCTTGTAGTTTTCTGTCGCAGATAGACTTCAGCGGTTTCCAACTTACCTATTTCATGTTAGATCTGAAAGCCAATGCAAAATTTGTCTATGATGAGGATGAGCATATATACCGTTGTGAATTGAATGAAAGGGAGTTCCTTTTCTCCCGCACCCCCTATGATTCCCAGCTTGCATTGGTAAATTCAATCCGAGATACAATAGAGGCAGGTGGGGTAGGTATATATGAATCCCCAACAGGCACAGGGAAGACGCTCAGCGTCATTACAGCTGTTTATAGCTGGCTTATGGATGTTTTCAACAGCAAAGTGGCGGTAGCCGAATCGACAGGTAAACGGGGCGAGAAGAAGCCACGCTTACCTGCATTTGTTGAATCATGGGGCAGAAAGAATTCGCGTCTCAGATTAGAGGAGGCAGTCAGCCGACAGAGAAAAGGACGTCACACCTCGAACGTTGGGAAAAATACGCTTGTTAATTGCGACGATGAAGCAAGTCCATCAAAGGGCTTGGATCTGCGCTACACGGTTCCCAAGGTCATTTTCCTGAGTCGTACACACTCCCAGCTCAGTCAGTTTGTTGAAGAGGTGAAGAAGACTCCGTATAGATCGCATTTCCGTCATGCCGAGGGATCTATTTTTCTTCTATCCCTCGCAGGGCGGAAGCATACATGTCTGAACAAGTCAGTTAAAGAGGAAAGCGGCGGAAGCAATGAAAAGTTCAATGAGCTGTGTATTGAGCTCGGAAGTGCATGTCCTTACAGGAATTATGACCGAATCCGAACCTTTGCCCGGTCCATTGCTAGTCCTCCGTCGGGCAAAGAATCCGAATCTGCTCGCACCTTTACGTTGTCTGATATTGAAGAGCTCGGTGAATTAAATACTTGTTGCCCTTACTATACAACTAGAGAAGCCCTTCCAGCTGCAGAGATCATTCTGGCACCCTACAGCATGATTCTTGACGAAGGCGTAAAAGCAGAGTCAGGGATCGAACTGGAAGGCTCTGTCGTGATTTTCGATGAAGCACATAATCTTATATCGGCATGTCATGATTCTCTTTCGGAGCTCATCACTGTTGACAGTATACGTATTCTCAAGGAAGGAATATCAATATTGGAAGATTCCTTAAGGGCTCACTCGTTGGTTCATACGAAGCTTCAGTACCACTCATTGCACTCAGTGTGCACTCGGATAGAGAATTGCTTTGGTGAAAAACAATTCATCTCTTCTGGGGATGATGGGCGCCGCTCTTTCGTTCGTGAAAAAAACGAATCAAATATACACGCGAAAAGGATATTCACAGTGAACCAGTTTCTCCTTCATTGTGATATCTCGAGCTACAATTTCTTCTCCTTGTCGGACTTTATTCAAACGTGCACCGTCAAAAAAAGAAAGGATCCTATTGGTGGATTTAAAAAGTATCTTGGCGCTTTACGGAGATTCTTGCTACGTCTATCATCGGACGAAAATGATTCCATCGTTGTATTTGAGCCTGCCGACCGAACACTCAAAATCGTTGGCCTATGCGCGAGAAGAGTTTTTCACCCAATATTGTCCAGGGCGTTGGCTGTAATCATGGTTAGTGGGACGATTCAACCGCAAGAAGTCCTTGAAGCGGAACTCTTCAAGGCCAATTGCATAAACGAACAGTGTGAAAATCAGGTCAAAGAGATTTCAAGGGCGGTGTTTCCACATGTGATCCAGGACTCCCAGGTCTACGTGTCATGTTGGGCAGAGAGCTTCAGCGGCACTCGGTTTCGGTTTTCACACAGTAAAATTAAAGACGACGAGCAGCTCGTATTTAAAGAGACAATGATTTTCGGGCTATCCCAAGTACTGTTGAACCTTTCTGGCATGGTAAAAGGAGGTGTAGTAGTGTTTTTCACGTCCCATGAATACCTGCAGAGGGTGGTCAGAATGTTTAAAGAGAATGACATTTTCGACGCCATTTTGTTGAGGGGAAAGAAGATTTTTTTCGAAGAAAAAACGAAAACTGTCGATGATGTCCTTGAGTCATATCGAAGTGAAATTAAATCCGGCAATGGTAAGGGTGCAATTTTGATGGCCGTTATGGGAGGAAAGCTTTCGGAAGGTATAAATTTTGCAGATGACTATGGGAGGGTTGCTTGCGTGGTTGGCTTGCCATACCCAAATCCATTTGATGTCGAGAACAAAGCGAGAATGAAATATCTCCAGGAAGGAAGAATCGAGACCGAAATCGCGTGTCCAATGTCGACGCAGCGGAATTCTTCAACTAAGGGCTACGAAGATGCGGTCTGCATGACTATAGTTAGTCAGACTATCGGACGTGTCATTCGACACAAGCACGATCATGCAGCGATACTTTTTCTAGATGAAAGATTGCTTTCTCAATCGTTACAGAGTAAACTTCCAGCTTGGGTTCATAGAAATTTCAAAACAAAGATAGTTAAAAATCGTCCGACCCAAATAACTGTCCTTGATGAGTTCTTTGAACTCCGGCGTTTCTTTGAAAGTCAGTGAAGAGGTGTTTTTTGGTGGGTCTCATTTTGAATTACTAACTGAAATCTGCTTAGAAAGAATTCAGATAGAGTTCATTTTCCTCTCCGTCGATTTGAGTATGCACGCTGAAAATTTGTACACTTGCGAATTTCTCAGTGCTGAATGTACATTGTCTGTTACACTTGGTCCATACGTGAAAATATTCGTGTAGACACTTTCGATTTAACTTTTGTTGATTGTTATTATGCTGAAACGTGCCATTCACTCTTATCGAATCTGGGCTCTGTTGGGTAGTGCGAATCACTCTATATTTATCCAGAAAGCCAAACCATTTTCGAGTTTTCCGGCTTTGAGAAATCAGAAGAACCCCAATGCAACAGGACTTATGAACGCTCCACCACGAGAAGATACGGGAAAGTCACATGGCAGTGCCGCTATGCCAGGACGTCAGTGGGTGAATCCGAAAGCCGTCCCGAAAGGAGATTATCTGAAAAAATACGCCAGAGATCTTACTGAAGAAGCGATGAAGGGAAAGCTCGATCCGGTAATTGGCCGAGAAGAGATCATTCGTCGAACCATACAAGTTCTTTCACGAAGAACGAAAAACAATCCTGTTCTCATTGGCGAGCCCGGCGTAGGGAAAACAGCTATTGTTGAAGGACTTGCACAGCGGATTATCAAAGGTGAGGTTCCCGAGAGCATCAAGACGAAGAAGGTATTCTGTCTCGACATTGGATCTCTCTTGGCCGGTGCCAAATTTCGAGGAGAGTTCGAAGAACGCCTGAAGGGTGTACTGAAAGACACAGTCGATTCCAATGGCCAGGTTATTCTGTTTATTGATGAGCTTCACGTACTTGTCGGGGCAGGCTCATCGGGAGATGGTTCGCTTGACGCTTCGAACATGTTAAAGCCATCATTGGCTCGAGGGGAGCTTCATTGTGTGGGAGCGACCACGCTCAATGAATATCGAAAATACATCGAGAAAGATGCCGCCCTTGCGCGTCGGTTTCAACCGGTCCTGGTAACCGAGCCGACAATAGAGGAGACCATCGCGGTGCTGCGCGGACTGAAAGGTAGGTATGAAGCCCATCACGGCTGCATAATTAGTGATGCCGCACTGATTTACTCCGCAGTGAATTCGCATAAATACATATCTGAGAGAAAACTTCCCGATAAGGCCATCGACCTTATTGATGAAGCAGCCTCACGGTTACGCTTACAACAGGAAAGTAAACCCGAACTTCTTGACTCGGTAGAAAGAGAACTCGTGCGTTTGCGTATTGAAGTCGAAGCCCTTCGAAAAGATCGGGATGAAGTCAGCAAGAGTAAAGTGCATGAAAAGGAACTCGAAATAAAGGAAAAACAGGCTCAGTACGGCAAGCTTGAGAAGAAATGGAAGGAACAGAAGACACTGTTTGACCGCATTAAGAAAAGGACAGAAGAGATAGAGCAAATGCATACTCAGCTTGAGCTGGCGACGAGTACGGCGGATTACCACAAAGCATCAGAGCTCAAATATAGTCGGATTCCGGAGCTTATGGCAGAAAATGAAGCTGACAAGGCAAAGGCGCGCTGTGAGGATTTCATGGTCTCAGACTCTGTGACTCCGCTGGATATCGCGGGCGTGATTTCGAAAGCAACAGGTATTCCCGTGCACAATCTTATGCAGGGGGAGAGGGAGAAGCTTATTGACATGGAGAAGATACTATGTTCACGAATTATTGGACAGGACCATGCCATCCAAAGCATAACAAATGTCATTCGCATTTCTCGTGCAGGCTTACACAACAACAAGCGGCCTCTGGGGAGCTTTCTTTTTCTCGGACCAACGGGAGTGGGAAAGACCGAAGTATGCAAGCAGTTGGCGCGCTTTCTGTTTGACGACGAAAATCGTATATGCCGTATAGACATGACGGAGTATCAGGAACGGCATACTGTCCATCGCTTAATAGGCGCCCCGCCAGGTTATGTAGGCTATGATGACGGAGGAGAGCTCACGGAGAGCGTTCGAAGGCGGCCATATCAAATTGTTCTTTTCGACGAATTTGAGAAGGCGCACCCGTCTGTCACGAATATACTTCTCCAGGTAATGGACGATGGCCATTTAACAGATTCTCATGGGCGTCGCGTTGATTTTAAGAATACGATAATCATCTTAACCAGCAACCTGGCATCTGATATCATTGCCAACCTTCCCGAAGATAAACCGAGCTCTGTCGTGCAGGACCAAGTAATGAAAGTCGTACAACAGCGATTGCCGCCCGAATTTCTCAACAGGCTAGACGAAGTAATACTTTTCAACCGCCTCCAGCGCTCGCACATGCGAGATATTGTGGTCATTCAGCTGAATCTGTTACAAGAGCTTCTGAATGATAAGAGCCTGAAGCTTGAGATCGACCAGCAATCAGTGAATAAAATTGCAGATCTGGTTTACAGTCCACAGTATGGAGCTCGGCCTCTGCGAAGGTTTATGCAGGGAACAGTGCTCAATCAAGTAGCCAGAATGCTCATTGATGGAAGAATACGAGATGGAGAAACTATTCAAATTGTAGTTGACGATGCAGGAGGTGTGAGCATTAAGGCCAATCATGAAGCGCTCGCTCGATCACCAGAGAAAAAGCTCGGGGTTTAATGGAGTGCACATTTATGTTTCATTTCAGAATCCACCCGACAGTTGCACATAGTAATAGTAGTTCCGAATATCGTTTGCGTAGTAGTTATTCTATAACTATATAGTTCTCAAATAGTTCTTTTCGATATGATTCTTCGGTGGCTTCTTATGTAGTTTTGTCTCTCTCGAAATGTTAAATGAATTTACACACATTGGTGATGGGTGAAGTTTACAAAACAATGCTTTCAATTGTCGAAGAAAATATTCTACCATGTACACTGGTCTTTGATTCGATGGTCATCTAACATTACAATGCAAGTAGCAGCAAATGGCGAGAATCAAAGTCTGGAGGGATGTGTTCTCCTTGATACCTCCCTCGGACCTATCGTGATCGATCTATGTACTATAGCTTCATCATGGGCGGTAAACAATTTTCTTTGCTTAGTGAATGAAAGGTTTTATGATGGGGATGTATTTCATTTTATACATCACAGTCGATATGCGGAGTTCGGTCGTTATTGGAAAAGTCAAGATGAAGTAAGTGACCCCTATTTGAGTACGGTAAATCCCAACATCTACATTGATTTGGGACACACTCACTACCAAGGGGAATCTATTGAGAATCTCTTGCGAAAATATCCAACCGAATTCCGAAGTGGATTCGGCTCAGTAAAATCGGGCAAATCGAGTTCCTCTCTGCGTTTCGGGTGTGTATTTTCCTCGCCTATATCTCCCGGTCATGAGGGAGCTCGCATTAGGATAGGCCTATGTAATGACCCAAGCCTTATAGAATCACATTCGGAAAAAAATGGAACCCTTCTGGGGATAGTTAAGGATTGTATCTCGACATTGGATCGTTTCAACTGCGAGGACATCACCAAAACTGATCTTTATGGAAAGCCGTTGTATAGCATTCAGATTAGACGAGCGCGTGTACTTGTCTCGCCGTCCGTCAACCTAACAAGAAATTTATCAAGACTAGATTCTCAAGTTTTCCACGAGTTGTGCCGTAAAATAGTGAACGAGCACGGCAAGTACATAAAATTGTCCGGAATTACCTACGACGAGAAATACTTTGGATTAACGGAGTCGTACACTTCTGGGCATCCATCAAAAAAAGAAAAGAAGATGCGATCCCAGGAGACACTTATGGAAGCTATTGGCAATGGGGGAAGAAAGAATAAGCATAGGTACAACGCTTTCGGCAAGGATAGAACGCTTTTTGTCTGTCGCCTTAGCGCAATGACATCAGAGGATGAATTGCAAATGTTCTTTTCCCAGTTTGGGGAGGTAACACGATGTTCGATGGCGTGTAACAGGAATACCGGAGAGTCACTGAATTACGGTTTTGTCGAGTATCGACACGTAGCTGACGCTTTAAAGGCGTATGAGAAGACCCAGGGAATTGTTTTTGGAGATCACCGTATCCTAGTGGATTTTTATCACGCAAGTACTCAGTAGGCTATACAATTTCGTAGCCATGGCATGTCTAATCGTAGAAAAAATCCAACCGTGTTTGTTAGCCCGAGTTCAGAAGGCAAGGTTCACATTGATGGTATTCTGATGTATTCACTTGATTCTAGTGCGATAAATGAAAAACCAGCAGAAGACTTAGAGTGAAGAAAGTTATCCGTTTACGATCAGTTACCACCGTGCAAGACCTTCAAAAGGTCTTTTCGTGGACAAGAAAAAAAATATACCTCTATTTGAATTCCTATGGGTCTCTCGATCTACAAACACGTTTTCCTGGAGTAAGTGAAAGTAGTCCTGGAGACCTTCAGCTCATTCCCTTTCAGCTGGCCAAAAATATGCTTTTAGAGGAACAAAAAAAAGACCGCCGTGCGAGACTTACCGCTATCGAATACACAGAAGGTGACATATACGTTCTAAGGTCAGATTTTGTCCCCTTGTCACAACGACCGACGATCGTGGCACTTGCAGGACATCAACATCACGGGAAGTCAACCATATTTCGCGTACTCCAGGGACAAGAGAATGTGTCACCTGAAGCTACTCTTTCCATCGATACTGCTCGTGTACAATTGAGTGACAGTGCCCTGTCAGAAATCAAGGCGTTTGGCCTGTCTTGCTTGCAGAAGGGGGATCAAGAGGCAAATTGTTTCACCATCATTGATACACCTGGGCACGAAGCATGCTGGGAAATGCGATTGCATGGAATTCGTACGGCAGATGTTATATGGGTTCCTATCTGTGTTGAACATGGGGTGCAAAATCAAACAAGAGAGGTTATTCAAATTGCAAAGGAGCTCGGAAAAAAGATCGTCATTCTCATAACCAAGATTGACTTGCAGAGCACGCACGATGGCTGTAAACGGGCGATACAAGGTGTGATTGATGATCTTTGTGATATGGATCTCGACCCTCAGCCCATATGCAAGATGAAGGATGAAAAAAAACCCGCGAATTGGCATACTTTAGGAGAGAAAGTACCGGTGTTGTGCACATCATCTCATGAATTGCGTCAAAGCAGCCTGGTATTCCAGGAAGCGATGTACCACACATCGAATATGATTCGCCGTTCGCATGCAAATACTCAAGAGCAGTCTCACAGAGGATTTCCTCAAGGAATCATACTTAGCTCCTACCGGGATCAAGTAAATGGACAGCTGGCCTGTCGAATTATAGTCCGCAATGGCAGATTTATGCCAGGTATGTGGTTTATCGCAGACTTCAACTTTGGTAGAATCACCAAATTGGTAGACATGGAGGGGCATGCATTGTCAGTTGTTTCCCCAGGATCCCCAGCGATACTCTATGGACTGAAAATGAATGGGTGCCCCGGGGTTGGAACTCATATTATAGTGGTACCGAACCGAGAGAAGGCTAAGGAAACTGCCGCTTTTCGTGCCCAGCTTCAATGGTTTGTACAGCGATTCCATAAGCTCACGCCCCTACTGAGGCCGAAGGGTATGGACACCAGCTTCCATCATATAGGAAACTTTGGGCAGATCTCCGACGATAGAAGCATCGAGTACAAGTTGTACTATCATAGAGCACATCAGCCACCCAGCACATTGAAACGGGATGGCTATACCCAGACTTTCAGTCGAAGCCACGGAAAGACTCCGTTGTTAAGTGCTCACTCTGATGAGGTTTGTACAAAAGCTCTCGCGCGCTCGAGAAGCGACATTGCGCAGCTCTCTGATCGTGTTGATGCTGTAAAAAGGTTTGCTTTTGTACTTGTTGCGGACTCTTGGCATACCATCAGATTAGTCTGGCATGAGCTCCAGCGATGCAGAACAGATAAAGTTGTGGTTATCCCCGTAGGCATTTTTGTCGGAGCCTTTCGAGAACAAGCTATAAAAACAGCAGTCGATAAAAGGGCTGATGTTGTATTTTCCTTTCGGGTAGTTTGTACGGACGCCAAAGCAGATTTTCGTGCGCAGCAGAGGCAAATACTACATAAACAGTGTAAGTCGATCGAAGATATTGTAGAGTACACACAATCAGAAGTGCTGAAGCTCCATCGCGATGCACATCTGGAGCTTGAAAGCACTCGTACTCAATGTTTCTCAGCGTCATTTATCCCGGATTTTTGAGTTTCGGAAATTTATACGCATCATCCAGTCGCCTGTATAGTTCCCTTTCCTCTTCCAAGAATTCATTGGAAAAAGCTGTTTTCGTGATTAGAAATATCTTTTATGAGGTTTGAATCAATTTAGAAGGTTTTTCCTAGAGACATTTAAATTCCAAATCATGCACATAAAACATTGAAACACCTCATGCAAGTAATATGCTAATCAACACAAGTTATTTCTCATGGATTTGGCAGAGAGTCAGCAGATTTCAGCAGGAAAGCTTTATGGTGAGAAAAGGGGCTGTTCTATATCTGTTTTGGATTCTCCTTCTCATTCTGCCGACCATTGCATTTACCCCATTTCATCTCGTCAATCTCGCATTTGCAGTCGTAAATGATTGCACATTCCGTCCTGGTGAAGTACATTCGCCGGATTACCATCGGAAAGTGAAATACTTCTTCTTCACACACACTGTTCTTTCTTTCCTTCCCGTTCCAGCACTTTTGATTCGCCTTTTGATAAAGGAAAGCTCTAAAGTACCAATCCTTCAAGTATATCTGCAAGTTTCGTGCACCACAAGTAAATTCAAAGACATTACTGCGGTCTTGATGGATGTAGCTTTAATTCTAGCTGCGCTTTACTTGTCGCAAAGAGCAACGGGCAGTTATTCAGGCCGAAACAGACCCATTCGATACAGTACTTCAACATACACGGTGATCAAGAGTATGTACCTCCTATTACTTTTCTTGACGATGATTGCTATTCACAAAAGCGTGTTTTCGGTCTGGTTCTTTATCATTTTTTGCTGGCGTGTGTACACTTTTAGCAATAGGCCATCGCCACTTGATGAACGGGGAACGAATACAGAAAATTCTGAAAACCAGCCTTCGGTCTTCGATTTTTATTATCTTCTGTTCGCCTTTCTCTTGAATATGGTGACATTCACCGCACGACGGGTTTTAGATCTATTAGAGATTGGATTGAATAGCTCCAATCTCAACATCTTTGGTAAATTACTCAAGCTCATTCTGTCAGACTCACGGTTCATCGGATCCGGTTTTTTTCTTCTGCTGGTATGCTGTTTACTTCTCGAAAACATTATTCGAAACGATATCGAGCTATCCGAAGAATCTCGGAAAAGCGCAGATGTTTCGATGAGCATTGCTATTGAGAGTCTTGTCAAAGAAATCTGCGATTCCGGGCTGCGTTTATCCAAAATAATATTCTGGTCATTACTATTTACTGATTTCTTCGTCGTCGGAGAAACGGTGTATTCAGTGTCAGTGCTTTTCGCCGCCTACGTGGTAATGCTGCTTCGGATGAATTGTGATCGTGCAGCCATTCGACCTAGCTGCGCAAAGTTTCCACCACATATTTTGTTCTTCATCTTCATAGTCGCAATTCAACACTTCTCGTTCCGCCGTTTTGCGTCGATCATACGGCCTTCACACGTATCCACATCGGCTCAAGTAATTAAATGGATGAACGACGTATATTATCTATTCTTTGGGGATGCCATTCTTTTGAAAGAAAATCCCATGGAATCGGCTACGCATGACTTAACATATATCTTCTTCCTCAGAATACTTCAACTGTGCTCGTACATAGTTTCTTGTACGAATTTTCACAGAGTTCTAGCAAAAGAACATTCACAAAGAGAAATAGCCGAGAAAAAGAGGCCACTGTCTGCTGTCTTGGTTGTATTCATCTACTTGATAACCTACTTCTGCGCAAGCTTCGCTGGTGGAGCCAACTTGTTTGGCCATCTGTTTCTGCTCCAGCATTTCTTAACAAGTCTGTTCTTATTCGACCAAGCGGATTTCGTTGTTGAAAGCGAAAGTGCGCACAGCGTGAAGAGCCGCATAAAAACATTCTGCGGATGGATGCGTACTCAAGATCATGTATTTCTCAATTTTCTCGGCTGCACTTCTGCTGCTTACCTCGCTCTGCGAAGCTATATTTTTGTACTTTTGAGGTATCTGGTAAGCCACGGTCAGTATGAATTAGCTGCACGATGTAAGCAATCAGTTGAGGTTCTATTCATCACAAGACTGGAATATCTCTATGAAAGTAATCCATGGTATTCCCAATGGCCCAGTTTCGTTCTGGCGGTGCTCCTTGTCGTACAAATAGCATATTATACTGACAAAATTGCACCATACCACTCTCTTCAGAGGTCTTTACGAAAGAAGCTTGAATCAGCACAGAATCTTTGGTATATTGCACTAAATACTGGTATGTTGGTGTGCTTCATGCAAAAACCAGTCTCTTTGCTCAGCTGCTTGTATTGGATCTTATTCTCCATCGGGGTTTCCCGCGATCGCACCGGCCGAGAAAGCGTCTGTCATTGTGACAGGGGCATCATTTCTTTTCGCAGCTGGCTTATAGCTGTTGCTTTGACAGGTCCATGTGTCTTTCTGCTCAATCATGTCGTCATGGAGTATGTGCTTCTGCGATATGCGATTCCTGATCAAGTTCTGTCCAAGATTGGGTTTTCACCATCGTCGTTAATGGTCCGAAGTGGGGGTTCCGTCCTTCTATGTAAGTTTCTCCCGGCTATATATGTTAACGTGGTGTCCATTTTCTATTTGAAACGGATACAGCATATAGATTCTGCAATCGGTTCGAATGAAAGCGCGGGTAAACAAGAAAGCACGGCAGAGCATACTGGGAAATACGAAGATGAAAGTGCTTTTGAACAGTTAGTTGGGAAAATTCTCAAAGCCCAGTCAGTGTTTGGAGGAATCATCAGTATTGTGTTGGGAAGCAAGGTGACCATCTTTGCTCTTGTATTGTATTCTATACTCGCGTCCAGGTCGGTGCTATCAGGGCTATATGGCGTGTCTCTGATCGTTTTCGAAAATACTCAAATCCTGCGCATTTGTTCGTTTGTACAGGTGCTGCTGCGGCTACTATTAAAAACACTGAACGTTTCGGAAAACAGTCAACTGACGCAAAAGTTTGCGAGAATATTCTCACTGTCAGCTCAGGTCCCGAGGCTCATGCTGGTTTATCAGAATAGGGATACTCTTTCCATGAGGCTTCTTCAATCGAGCGATATACACGACCAGAAAGTAAATGGATTGTTTTTCGGCATCAGACTTTTGCACGAAGATCCAAGTGAAAATTATTCAGCCGTTGCGGAATGGTTTACGAGCCTTTTTTCCCACATCCTTATATTCATTGCAAGCAACCTTTATATTCGGCAAAGAAAATCTCCAACGAGTAGCTACGAGTGGCCCTCTTTTGAATCCAAAATCAAACCAGCTCTCTCAAGGGGCTGGCTTCTCCTTGTACAGCTATGCGATTACTGGAACGCGTCATTGAGGGCCAGAATGATTGGCGGCCAAGCGTGGATGCTCCTTGTGACTCTTATGTATCGGCGTGAGCTTCTGGGGCTATGGTACCTTATCTTGTGGGTGGGAATAAATATGCATGATTCAATAGGTATTTCTCCCCTCCATGGCCCGACATGGTGCACTGCAACGCACGTTTCCCGAATTTTGCTCCTACTGCAGTGCCTTTCTACAACCAGTATTATCCTATTGCAATGTATAGTATGCGACTTCCACAAGAACATTGAACGCACAATCTTCTCTATTTTCCACGATAAGCAGTGGATAGTGCACTACGGACTGGGTAACAGCAGCTGTACACTTTGTCAATGGGAGTCTTACCTTTGGATGAAATCAGCGAATACCAAAAGTCTTGGTGTTATTTTACTCACACACATTCTAGTTGCAAAAGTACTGAATAATCGTGAATTACTCACCGAACCCGTTGCCGAGTTTTCGCCTGTCCAGAGGCTAAGTGAAAGGTGGTCGGAGGTGAAAAGATTAGTTCGCACCAGCTCGAGCTTGAGTGATTCCCTCGAGCGTTTCCGAAAAATAATCTTTTCCAGTTCAAATACAAAAGTCAATGAGTACGTTATTAAGATTGGCCGCTTGGCAACGTCCGGAAATTTGTTCTTTGGTCTCTTGGTGAATGTCTTCTTAGTCAAAAGAGTTACTGTTCTTATGCTTATTCGCATGGGTTGCATAATATTCCTTCTCGATACTTCATTTTTCCGAAGAGTATTGCTGATCAGGTCCTTGTACTATTGGAATATGGTTTTTCATATTTGTTTGCGGGTCATTACGCTTTCTCCCCCAGTGTACCTTCATTTTAAAAAAGGTTCAAATCACCAGTCAGCCATAGGAAGAGCTGTTGGTGTATACTTCGATGGGATATCATTTCAACACAGCGCCGGTAAGCTACATGATCACGAGATAGATAACGACTTCTACAATTTTGACCTGAAGCCATGGATTTGGTACGTGCTGATTCTATCGCATATTCTCTTTGAAAAGTTGGTTTATAGCAGTACTGAGTTCCAATACGTTCTTGAGGATGAATTCAAGAAATCTTGTAAAAGAAAGTTTCTTGCCCAGGAGCTCAGGAGTCGGATCGAGCGGAAAGAGCTTGTCACCCATAGAATGCTACGAAAAGAAAGAAGACTAGGCCAAAAGATTTTGCATTGCTTAAAGGAACATCTTCACAATATTACGGGAAATTCGAGTTGTGAGGACTCTGAACATGGGTACTCGGAGTTAAGCCACAGCGATTCTGGAAAAACAGAGAATATCACACCACAGCTACAAGCTTTGGCAGATGTTGAGTCCGATACATCGAAGGTCCAGAAACCGAGCGAGCAGTTTGGCACCTTGAAATCGTTCTTCAAACAAACTCTCTTTTCTCTAATCAAGAAACTTCAAGGTTTGAAGGCCGATTCATTCTTGCTACCACGACATACCCAAAAGCCGCTTGTGAAAGAAAGACAGGGCGATCAAAGTTCCGAAAGTAAGAAGGCTCTATTTTTTCCTTCGGTCTTCCGCACGGCAGGCAAATATTTCGAGTCGGTCAGCATCCACCGAAGGGCTATTCTCGATCACAAGTACATTCAAGCTTTGGAAACTCAGGTGCCTACATCTGCTTTGCTCGTCGTTTTTGCTTGGGAACTCATCGCCTATCTCCTCATTCACACGGAGGTTATCGTAGCTATTTTGTCGCTGTTTTACTTCGTTTCAACACCGTCGGTATCTTCTATGCTGATGTGCACATCCATACTTTGTTATGCGCTTTGCTGTTACCCATTTGCCGGGATTCTGTTCTGGAGGAGTATTCAATTATTCTCATTCATTATCCTGATTACGAAGATTATCTACTATATTCTGGGGAAGAATAACTTCTGGAAGATAATTTCCTCAAACCGTGTGTCACATTCATCTACATCAGCGAGCTCTCACTTTTACAAATTCTACATCCCATACTACGAGGCAATACAATCAAGCAGCGCTTTTCTCAGCTTCATGCTAAACTACAGTTTCTTTATCGGAAACACATACAGCATGTGGGATATCTTGATGTTTTTCATGATTTCTGTGCACATATTCATCACTTCTCGGTATTGTGGTTGCTATGAACAGATTGCCTCGATGGATATTTCCGAGGAGCCGTTTGGTGAGAATGCCCCCAACCAGCATTCGGAGGACCCTAATCCAACAACATGGCGTATGGCGTTGGGGAAGCTCTTAAACGTGAAAGCTCATGACTTGCAAGAGGGGGTCCAGCACTGCTGTGAAAAAATATCCCCCTTTTCAGTAAAGAATCCGGAGCATTTACTCAATCGCGCTTATAGGGCTACTGTCGAAAAATGCAAAACAATGTGCTCTGTGCTTAAAACTCACTCCTTCATTCAAGCACTCGGTTTACGAAAGGGTTCAAATCTTTTTCGCGGTAGTCAGTACTCAACAGAAGCCAGGGGCCCATCGGGTATCGTACGAGACTATTATACTTTCTATTTCATACTGGACTTTTTGTCGTTCGTATTGTTCGTACCATCGTATTACAGACTCTGTGGGAAAAATAGAGGTAATTTACTCAACTCAGTGAACGATAATCTGCTTCCAGGTACACTTGTGGTGTCTTCTCTCATTGCAGTTCTGGTGTTCATTTTGGATCGACTGCTATATTTGAAAAAGAGCTACCTGGGAAAGTTTTTTCTCCAGCTCACGCTTTCCCTGATCTATATGTCTTCCTATTTCTACTGGCATACACACCAAATTTCCGGTCCGTCAACATTTCCTTCTCTTGCAGGAGGTATGATTGTTCTCAAAGGGCTTTACTTGGTATTCAGTGGCCTCCAGATACGGTATTTTGAGTTCCCGTATACTCGTAAGCGCACTTCGATATCAGAGGAACATACAGTTGTCGACGATTCTTCTCCGAGTTTTTATTCCGATGAAGGAAAGGGCAAGCGAAGCTTTGTTCTGCCCTTCATTGGAGAGTTTTTTGATAGGTCCCAATATAGGAAAGATTGCTTGACATACAAGCATGGCACATTCACTTATTTTTGCTACATGGCTTTTCGAAGTATTCCATTTTTCTTCGAGCTCAAGAATTATCTTGATTGGGCATGTACTTCCACAAGCTTGCGGATATATCAATGGTATCGGCTGGAGGACATCTATCATGCAGTCTATATTCGAAAGGTAGAAATTACTGAGATAAAGCGTTTCCTTGGGATACGAAAAGACAAATATCGCTTACCTCTGGCTAAGAAGCTTCTATCTGGCGGATTGATTTTCATATTCCTTCTCGTGGCGCTTTTCTTTCCACTGTTCTATTATTCCACATTCAATCCGAATCTGAGTGAAAATCATATTGTTGGGGCGAAGCTTTCCATGAGATTCGGAGAGACGTCCTTCAGCGATGAAATATTTTCATCATTTGTTCGATCTGACAGCGAAAATCTATCTCGTGATAGGCGGTTTTCCCTTGCATCTTTGTCTGAACCCCTACTTTTCGGTGCTCGAGCAGTGAATGCAACCCGTTCGGTCCATACTCGTGACCATTCTCACGCCATCGAGCGAGTCAGTAGTGAAGATATAACAGGTCTATTAGATACGCATCAATTGCTGTATGACAACTACTACGATATCAATTACGAGGCTCTCAAGTCATCACAAGTAATTAATTTCCCACCTTGCTCCGCCACGCCATGGAAGTTGTCTCCAGTCGGATTCGAATCCCTTTTGCACAAGCTCAATAAGGGTATTTTGGGAAACCTAACTATGAACGTAAATATGGAAAGGAAGTATAGAGGAACGAAGGAGAACAACGATGCTTACAGTGATCCAGGGGAAGAATACAATGAAGGTGAACAGCCGATGATAGGTAAAAAGCTGGGATATTTTCGAACATACGAGGTCCATCCAGCTGAGCAAAGAAAGCTATCAGTCGCTTTAAGTGAATGGAAAAAATGCATAGATGCGCAAGGCATGCTGCAGAGAAATCTGCCCGCAGAGGAACGGATGAACGCCTGCGAAATCTACCTTAAAATGAACATGAGGTTAGTAAACTATTATACACCTTTCGTCTTGAACACACCTACGAGACTTTGTCCATTGCCAGAATCCGACGACTATAGGCATTCACAAGAGCTCCAGTTGCCAAGTGATAATACGGGCTGGAGTATCTTTCAAGAGCATCAATCATCGTTTTCACATGACACTCCGCAGTGTTGGAATGTTGAAGAAGTCATGACGGGCTGTGTCGCCTCCCTACGTGTAGCGACAGATCCACTCACCTCATCTTTTGTGTCTATTTATTGGTGCTTCGCATGTCGCGATATATTAGGGAAGGTTAGATATAATCGCGATGCCCATGTCAGAGAGAGCAACTCTGAAAAAAGTGCCGATGGTTCCGCATTCCTATCATCCCTGTACTTCATCGTCTTCAGTGATAAAATTCCAACAAGCATACAGTACCTCACTCACAATTCATCCATTATCGCACTGTATACTACATTCATCATTGTAATTGGAAGGCTTCTGAGGAGCATCACCACAGGATCCAATTATCAGTTGGTTATTGCCGAGCTTTCAAACACAAAAGTTGTGGATGACATCATGAGCTGCATATACCTGGCTCGCAAGAATCGTGAGTTTAAGCTTGAATATGAGCTTTACAACGAACTCATGGATCTCCTACGCGATCCAGGTCGGCTTTTCGATCAAACTGGAAGGTTAAACGCCACGCTCGAATAGTGATAGTGTAATTCATTGTTTTTCATAAAGAACCCGTTTTAGTGAGAGTCAAACGTGTCTGACTTATAGCTTTTTGTACGCGGCAGCAAATGGGCCGAGTGGATTACTTTCAGCTTGATGCAGCTCAGAAGGAGCAAGCCAAGCAGCTAATCTTGAAACTTATGCCGAAGATCCAGTACTCTGAAAAGTACTATGATGACGTAAATGAGTATCGACACGTTATTCTTCCAAAGGACCTAGGTAAACTCGTGCCGAAGCGGCTCATGTCAGACCCAGAATGGCGCCAGTTAGGTGTTCAGCAATCTCTTGGATGGGAGCATTACATGATTCACAAACCTGAGCCACATATTTTGCTTTATCGTCGACCAAAGGGGTATCAGCCGCCCAACCAACGGAAGTAGTGTCGTTCTTTCTTTGCACAACAGGATGAATAATCGCGACGGCTCTTTCTAAGCATGTATTCGAGAAAGATTGTCTGTGCCGCTTCTTCAGCACTCTGTACAATATCACTTGTACTAAATTTTCATATGGACTGTATTTCTTTGATCGTACATGTCCTATTCCACATAATATTGAATACTACATTCATGTGGCCTACAAAGTCCTTGTGTGCACGATTACATGTCTACACACAAACCGCCGGTGGTGTGCTGGCTGGTCATTTGCTCGAAAAACGCAAACTTGGCGCCGTGTTGACAAATTCCATACGACGATTCAGACAAAACACAGCCCGTCAAGAGATAAATTCCCTGAAAGAAAAAGAGTGTCTTCTCGAAAAGCAAGTGAAAAAAGAACTGTTGAACACGCCACAGAACACTATACCGGGACCCACGTCAGCAAGCTCGGGGAAACACAAGGATATTCCGGTTAAGCGGTCATCTCCATCTTGGTTGTCATGGTTGTTCTTGGCTTACCTTTATTTCGCGATTTTTCTAGTGAAGCCAAAGCTTGATTTTTTAGCCGGCGTGCCGTGGTGGAGCGTTTCTCCTGATATAGTTGCAGTGTGGATTCTTTACAACCTCACACTTTCAAGTGCAGAAAAGAGTCAGTTGAAAGAAGGATATGAGTCATACTCACGGGATCATCCTCATACCTGCTTCATCGATTTCTTGAACCAAAAACACTCTGGCATCTTTGATGGCATCGACGTCCGGCAGCGCGAGATTATTGCAGCACTAGGGGCATGTTATGCGTTCACAGGTGACATGCAATTCATAAAAGCGCTGCGAAAGCATGGAAAATCCACACAACCCCGGCCGAATAGAATCGAGAACATGATGAATCACCTCATCAGCGCATATCCGCAAGTATTTGCCCACTAGACCCGCGAAGCAACAATTTGACAACCCATTCGATTTTTCAATACTTCCCGAAAGTCAAACAACACGCTGTGACCCCAAATCGCCGAGAATAAAAGCGCCACCATTGCATTCCTAATGGTAATTCATCATATTTAACGACCTCATAGGCACCGCTCGCAGACTCTTACCCAAATACAATTTCGTATTTTAGCCTAGCTATCATTCGCGCTTTTTATGTATTTTCCAGCACTTTCACAAGCATCGATATGTGAACACAGGTACTCGCATTATTTCAACAAAGCCTGTCAATTACATGTTTTCTCAACAGTTTATGCAAAAGCACTCTCTATATTTACACATGTACAAAACAGGTTAGGCTAAGGCAAACAGGCCGCCGGGGAAAGAGGACAACCAGCGTTTTACCGGCAAACAGGCCGCCGCCGACCCGATGGATGGCCACCTCTACGTGGTGGGTCGGACTAGTACCCAGTCGTTGGGGAAGCCAGGCGCCACCCGATACTACTGGGATCCGCCCGGGTGGCATCGGGTATCAGCAAGAGCTTTTGTCATCCACCACTGCTGTGGAATACCGGCGTCAGTGGTCGCGAAGAAACAGAAACTGCCACCACAGAGCGCGCGCATGCGTGCCGTGAGAGCTATCAATCTGATTGCTCTGCTTTTGCGGGCTGGGGACGTGCACCCGAATCCGGGGCCGAGCCTCCATGTAGCCCAGTTCAATGTTCTAGGATTCTCTCCTGGAAAAAAGATTAGCCTTTTACACAAGGCCAAAATGCTTGCTCTTGACGTGATCCTCTTGCAGGAATTACACGTGACGGAAGACGAAGCTTCCAGGCTAGCGATACCCGGCTTTCATTGCTTCACGGTAGCCCGTGATGCGAAGGGAGGAGGCGTAGCCGTCCTCGTCAGAGATGCTCTACAATGCTCTCTGACCTCCCAGTCGGTCTCCGAAGTGGTAGAACACACCACCGTCTGTGTGAAAGTGAGAGACGAACTCTCCTACTTCACCTCGGCGTCCTTCCCCCGTGGACACAAAGTTAGTGCAGCGGCACTCAGCAGACTGTCACAGGATGACAGGAGAACCCATATAATTGGGGCTGACACTAACTGTCATCACGAAGATTGGGACAGATACGTGGCTCCGAATCCCGGCGGGAAATATGTTTTTGCATCGACCAGGTGTATACGATCCTGAACACCGGTGAACCGACACGTCGGAGCTTAACCATACAAAGAGGGCAGCTCTCAGCGCCCGACGTCACTCTCGCTCGCGGCTGTATAGGCCGAAGATGGCAGGCCAAGCCTGACCCTGACAGCGATCACTTCTTTATCACTTTCGATATCGTGATCGGAGACGCCGAGCCATTGGGGAGCCAAGTGCCTAAACGGTCCTATTACTCATGGGACAGAGCGGATTGGAAAGAATTCCGCCGCCGCGTTACAGAGGACTGTAAAGAGTTCCCAAAAAAAGGCACCCCTGACCAACAAGCGAAGTTCCTTTCACGGATCATCGCAAAGGCGACAGCGGAAGTAGTCCCCAAGGGGGCTTCACACATCCCCATCAGCAGGTCTGCAGCCTTAGAGGATGCAACCCGCAAATGCGAAAGACTTTTGAGCCCGTTAGAGGGCGCAACCCCCACCCAGCCACGGCAGCTTCTTGCTACAACGCAAGAGAGGAAGAACCTCCTAGACTTACACTGTAAGAAGGAGTGGGGAAAGATGTGTGCGGACATGAAGCCAGCAAACTCCACCACGTGGAGAACGCTTCAGAATATCGTGTCGGCAAGACCGACACCGACGAACCTCGTCGTAGAGGGCGGCCGTGAGGTCCCCTTAACAACCGCGGCGAACCACCTTGTTTCCTTCTTCAAGAAGAAGGCCGTCAAACACCCGGAGGCCAAAGAGCCACAAGCGCCACCGCGCCCAACCAGTATGTTCCGCGCTATAACGCGGCAGGAACTCGTCGATGCGCTTCGGTACATTAAGTGTCACCGAGCGTGCGGTCCGGACGGCGTATACAACGAGGCCCTGTTGCAACTACCGAGGGCGGCGCGCACAGCGCTCCTCCGTACGTTCAACCGGTCTCTCTCGCGCGCGGGATCGTCCCTCGCGAGTGGAAGCGCGGAACTATAGTCCCCTTCCTGAAGCCCGGCAAACCTGCCGGCAAGGTGGAATCGTATAGGCCCATCACGCTGACCAGCACCATCGCAAAGCTGATGGAGCGGATTATCCATGGTCGCCTCCGGCACCTAGTATGTGTGTGTGTGAGAGAGCGCATCAGCACGTGCCGCTCAAGTGTCAATCCCTGGCTCTCTTCTCAAGGGATCGGGAGGCGCATCCAATAAGGGATGCCACTACGTTTGCTGCAGTTTTTATAAAAGGTTTACAGTTGTAAAAGATAAATTTTGCACAAGATAAAACTCGTGCCTCGGTTGAAGACTTCTTCAGGGAGGCGGTCACAGAAGGCAGTTCTCCGGTGCGACAATCTGAGGGATCATCAAGGAGTTGTAAGGTGTCGACAAGGAACTCAGGGATTCTGCGCTCGAACCATTGATCGGGGTCTCCTGGTGGCCGGATGGCATGCTTTATCCGCAGGGCGGAGAAACGCGGGCAGTGAAACAGGAGGTGCTCCACAGACTCTTCGCAGTCGTTGGACCGATGACGCTTGGGTAAGCGGCGGTCGAAGTTATGGGTGCGGAGAAGGTGGGAGGTGAGCCCTGCTTTCGTTCGGCTCGTGAAGCTGCACAGATGACACAGTCCGCTTGGGGTAGGTGACGTCGCAGGTTGCGCTGCGGGACGCGCGCGCCTGATCCGGGGTTCATCGCGGTGCTTCACAACATGCCGGTTCACGGTAGGCACAAACCTGAACATCCTCGGGCAGTAGGGGCACTTATGTGGCCCTGTGCGGTCACCGGGTGGCGCAGGCGGTGCACTCCGAAGAAGACGAAGCGCTTCCTGGTGGGGATAGCCGTGCGTCGCTCTGAGGTGTCCAACACCAGACGAGCGTGAGGCAAGGACAATGGAGCACTCAGGGCACTCGACTGCGTCGGTGGTTCGACCGCGTTTCCGGGACTGTGCGATGGGCGGGGCGACTGAAGATGATGTTGGTGGGTTCGAGCAGAAGCGACACGCCTTTGGAGCCGATGGGTTCATAGTGCGATGTAGGTCACCCCAATACGGCGACCAGTTTGTACGAGCCTGGCTTGCCAGGCAATCGAGGAGACGCACACCAGTAAGGTGTTTGGTCTTGGTTGGTCTGAGCCCAACCACCCGCCGGCGATGCGATTCGCGGGCTTCCAGCTTCTTGGACGCCTCGGTCGCTATTTTGCCACTGGCGATGCTGAGGGCATCCTTGTGCCAGAGAGGGTAGCGCGTGCTGCACCCGTGCGCTGCATTCGAAGCCACGTCGGCGAGCTCATTGCGTGAGACGCCACAGTGACCGAAAACAAACTGCAGGCGGATCTTAACCCCCCAGCCGGCCAGAGCATTCAGCATCTCGACACACTCCGCAAAGGTGGAGGTCGTCGAGCGTGCTGTGTGGCACCGCAGAGCCATAAGTAATGACTGACTGTCGGAGGCGACCAGGAGACGTTGACCACGGTGGAGGGTTCGGTCTGCGATGACTCGATGGAGACCGGCATGGAGAGCCAGGCACTCGGAGCGAAGACTAGAGCGTCCCTTACCACAGACGGAAACAGTTGTGTAGCTCTCGATTCCTTTGGCAAAGAGAAGCGCTGCTCCGGCAACCGAGGAAGTTTCGGCAACGTAGGACCCATCGGTCCAAAGTTCATAGTCGGCCGGGTGTCGGTGGGCTATCGTTTCGTCCGAGGCCCTTTTCTTTACGGAATCAGCCATTTCTTTGGTGACTGCCTGAAGGGCCCAGGGGCGGATGCGTATCCGAGGGTTCAGTGACGGAGCGTCGGTGAGAGGCTCGACGGGCCCATATGCTTCCGTGATTTCCGTGTGGAGCTTGCCGATCTCGCTCGATGGTGGGAAGCATCGGGTGACATTGTCCGCGCGGGATCCACCACGAAGGGTCGACAGCAAGAACGTCTTGTACGTGAGGTACTTCGCCGTTTCGGACACGCAGGCCAGGTTTGCCTCGAGCAGCGAATCGTGCGTATTCGTGGTGGCGGGCAGACCACACGCCAGGCGGGCACCGCGGGCTTGGATGCTATCCAGTGTCGCTAGATCTGTGGCGGACGCGATGCCAAACCACGCTGCACACGCGTATTGCATGTACGAGGTGACCATCGCAAGATGGAAGCACCGTATCGCGTCCCGTGATGCACCAAGGACGGTGTTGCAGATCGCCGAGAGCTGCAGGAGGATCTTCTGGCACTTGGACTTCATGGTCTGGGTGTGGTGACCGAAGCCTCGATGCTTGTTGAAGGTCACTCCCAGAAGTTTTGGAGCGTCGTCAACCGCAAGCTCTGTACCCCGGTAGCGAACGACCGGGGCATCGCTGCGGCTGCGGAAATTGCACACCTTCGTTTTGACCACGTTCACGTCCATGAAGTGGGCGCGTGACCAGTGGTCGAGCACGTCGAGAAGCTGGTTGAGCACCAGCTCCCTATCTCTGCCGCGGGCGATGATGGTCAAATCATCAGCATAAAAGTAATGCTGTGCCCCGGAACGATCGAGATCGGCGGAGAGTACGTCCATGAAGACGTTAAAGAGCAGCGGTCCGAGCACCGTCCCTTGGGGGACACCACACGTAAATGTTTTCACGCGCGAATAGTGTCTGTGCCCCATGCAGGCGCGCACCTGGCGATCACTGAGAAAACTGAGAGTCCAGCGCACCAAGTAAGGGTCCACATCCAGCTGCTGAAGTCGTTTTAACAGCAGATCGTGGTCCACCGAGTCGAATGCTCGGCTGAAGTCCACGAAGACGGCAGACGTGAGCGGGGTTTTGCTGGCGTTTGTGGGTTGCACATGCGCTCGCAGCCACATCAGAGCATCGGTTGAGCTCCGGTCCGCGCGAAAGCCAGCCTGGTTGTCGGACTGGACAAGGTGTCGGAGGCGACCATGAAGAATGCGCTCCATAAGCTTGGCGAGGGTGCTTGTCAGCGTCACGGGCCGATAGGAATCTACTCGGCCGGAGGGTTTTCCCGGCTTCAGGATGGGAACGATTGTTCCGCGTTTCCATTCCCGGGGGACAATGCCGCGCGAGAGAGACCGGTTGAAGGTGCGGAGGAGCGCAACCCGGGCGATTTTCGGGAGGTGGGCGAGCGCCTCGTTGTAGACGTCGTCCGGCCCACATGCCGTGGCATGGCTCATGCATCCGAGGGCGACATTTAGTTCGTGGCGCGTGAGTGCGCGAAGCAAACCGGTGGGGCGCGGCGGAGTTTGTGGCACCTTGGCCCGCGGGTGTCGAGTGGCCTTCGTCTTGAAGAAGGAAACGAGGTGGTTCGCCGCACTCGTTAAGGGGATCTCACGGCCGCCCTCAACAACGAGGTTCGTTGGCGTCGGGCGTGTGGACATGATGTTGTGCAACATTCGCCACGTTGCCGAGTTCGATGTCTTCATGTCCGCACACGCCTTGCCCCACTCGTTCTTACAGTGCATGTCAAGGAGTTTTTTCCTTTCGCGTGTCGAGACGAGAATTGCACGCCGTTGCGCTGGGGTGGTCCCATGAATCGGATTGAGGAGGGCTTCGCACTTGCTCTGGGCATCCTCTAAGTCTGCCGACCAGAAATGTCGGACGCGCACAACTCCTTTTGGGACGGCTTTAGAAGTGGCCTTTGCGATGCTCCGTGAGAGAAACTTCGCTTGCTGGTGGGGGTTTCCTCGCATGGGGAATGTGCGACAGTCCGCCGCAACAAGGCGGCTGAATTCCTGCCAATTGGCCTTGCCCCAAGAGTAGAAGGAGCGCTTCGGGACGTGGTGTGCCAGGGGAACGTCGTCACCGATCACGAAGTTGAACGTGATCAGGAAATGATCGCTGTCAGGGTCGGGTGTGGACTGCCACCTTTGAGTGGTGCAACCCCGAGCAAGAGTGACATCGGGCGCGGAGAGGCGCCCTTTGCGAACGGTTAAGCTGCTGCGGGTCGGGTCACCGGTGTTCCGGATCGCATATCTTTCGTCGTTGCAGAAGTCGACAATATGCGATCCACCGGGATTGGCATCAGCGTAGGTGTCCCACCGCCCATGATGGCAGTTGGAATCTAGGCCAATGAGGTGGGTGGTCCAAGCACCTTGTGAAAGGCTATGGACGGTAGCGGAGCCCACTCGGTTCCCGGAAGGGAAGTACGCCGAGGTAAAGTAACACAGGTGTGCGCCGACTTTTACACATGCGGTGATTTGTTTCACCACGCTGGTGATTGATTGCGAGACCAGAGAGCTTTGGAATACATCTCTGACGAGGACTGCAACTCCTCCGCCTCTCGCATTTCGAGAAACCGCGAAGAACTTATACCCGTCTAATGTGAGTCGGGAGGCTTCGTCTTCTGTGACGTGCAACTCCTGGAGAAGGAGGACGTCGAGGTTGTGAGTAATGGCCTTGTGCAAAAGGCTGAGCCTTCTACCAGGCGTAAAACCTAGTATGTTGAACTGGGCTATGCGTAGGGCCGGCCCCGGATTCGGGTGCACGTCCCCAGCCCGAAGAAGGAGAAGAGAGAGATTGATATCTCTTGCGGCACGCATGCGCGTGCACCATGGTGGTAGGTGCGTCGGGTGAGGTAAGTATGATGTGAGAGTATGGCTGAAAGGTATGGGTAAAAGAATGAAGGCCGGAGGAATAATGTGTTGTGATATTTTGTTTCTTAATTTTTTAGTTTTTTATTTCCCGATCGTTTCGTGTTGGCCACTGACGCCAGAATGCCATGGCAGTGGAGGATGCTTGAAGCTCTTGTTGTCACCCGATGCGTCCAGGGCGGGTCCCCGTAGAATCGGGTGGCTCCTGGCTTCCCCCAAGACGGGGTAGTAGTCCGACCCACTACGGAGAGGTGGCCATCCATCGGGTCGGCACAAATTCTATTTAAGCACGAGTAAGCAAGATTCAGTGGTTGAAATCATTAATGAAAAAAAATCAAAATAGTTACCGAAAATCGCAAAAAATTAAATAATTATTTTTCTTTCAAAGTGTACGCTTTTTGTATTTAGCCCGCATTTTGTATTAAATATTAAGCTCTATACTTATTTTGCATTTGCGTTTCGAAAATGGATACGCATTTTGTATATTTTAAAAAAAACGTATACGCATTTTTAATTTAGCCCACAAAAATGATGCCTCCTTCGCGCCGAGTTTCGGGGGATTGCGACTGCAGTCCCGTAAGCTCACTCCCCACCTGGATAGAAACAATGACTCCTTGCGGCTCGCTTGCTTGCTCTCCCGACACCGTTCTGCTTGCTGCTTCGCCCGCGGGATTAACGTGATTGTTCCTGCAGTCCAATCATCATAATTTTCCGAGACTGTCCTCGTGGCTTCATGTTTTCATTTTTGGCTAAGTATCATCGACGCGCTTATTAAATTGCACGTGCCTTTCGACACAAATGCATATTCCCTCTGTTTTTCGCGCTTTTCATGTGGGCTAATCTCATCCCGCCACCAGGATGATCCGGGACCCTCCATAGCTACTAACGGCGGTTTCCTGAACCTCCCCATGGATGGGTACTGGTGCTAATCCACCACCATGCCACGACCGTCGATACCGTCGACCCCAAAACAGAAACACGGCGAGAGTTTGATAAGCTCGTGGCTTCCCCACGACTAGGTCCCGGTCCACCACACTCCGAAGAGGTGGCCCTTCATCGGGTGAACAAAAAAAGCTTCTCATATCGATCAAGTACAGAAACTGAACTGTTAAAGAAAACATTTGGTGGTTTCATTCGGCAGTTCACGTAGATAAAAGGGATTTTTATATTCTGTGGCAGTTTAACGCCGTCCAGCGTTTTACCGGCAAACAGGCCGCCGGGGAAAGAGGACAACCAGCGTTTTACCGGCAAACAGGCCGCCGGGGAAAGAGGACAACCAGCGTTTTACCGGCAAACAGGCCGCCGGGGAAAGAGGACAACCAGCGTTTTACCGGCAAACAGGCCGCCGGGGAAAGAGGACAACCAGCGTTTTACCGGCAAACAGGCCGCCGGGGAAAGAGGACAACCAGCGTTTTACCGGCAAACAGGCCGCCGGGGAAAGAGGACAACCAGCGTTTTACCGGCAAACAGGCCGCCGG
>LFNC01000321.1:796-58065 GCA_001235845.1 Perkinsela sp. CCAP 1560/4 | reverse complement strand
AGATATCCAGCACCTCTGGGACTGATTCCCCAACGCTCAATATTCTCATCAGGATCAGACCAAAGCATGTCGCACATGGGACCTTCATGGGGTATTTCCACAAAACGGTTAATGGCGTTTATATCGGCAAGGGTTTCGATGTGTGGCGACAGTCCGGCGTGTACACACAATACTTGCTGATCGATGAGAACAGCAAGTGGAAGGTGGTCGAAAACTTCCGTAAAATACCTCCAAACGTTTGCAGATCCGTATTTATTAATACATTCGTCGTAAAATCCATATACTTGCGTTATCTGGCGACTTTCGTGGTTTCCTCGGATCAAGCAGATTTTATCCGGGTAGCGCACTTTGAGAAGTAGTAAAACTGTGAAGCACTCTACGGAATGAAATCCACGGTCGACAAAATCTCCCATGAAAACATAATTTGTGTCTGGAATGTCTCCACCAATGCAAAACATCTCAAGAAGATCGAAAAATTGACCGTGTATATCCCCGACTATCGTACACGGGGATGGAAAGCGTGTCATGTTGTCTTCTTTCAAAAAGATATCTTTCGCTCGCTTGCATAGCTCTTTGACACTCTTCTCCTTGAGGGTTTTTCCTTGGAGGACAGCGTTAATTTGCTCTTCAAGGCCGCCGTGACTCTGAGTGATTGTCGGCATATCATAAATATCAACAGTATCTGCTCGAAAAGAAGTCTATCGATGAGAGACAGAGTAATGACTTGAGAAGTAAAAAAAAGAACAAGCAGAAAAAACTTTGAGGGTCGGTTTTTCGACAGCCTTACTTTTCTCCTTGCGCTCGCATCTGTAGCGTTTATAATCAAAGACGCAATTTGAATGAAAAAGGGTCATTTTTTATTTTGATCTAAAAGTTCGTTTCTTTCCTGTCTGCGTAGAATTTACCTGAACGTACAGCTGGGTCTACGGCAAGCCACGTCGGCGTATCAGCACCTTCCTCTGCCGAGTGAGGTGCGGAGTCCCCTGCCATATCGGTTCGACACCAGCCTGGACAGCATGCAACGACTTTGATTTCCTCATTTTCACGCGCTAGAATGCGAGAGAGCGCTGTAACGCCTATTTTACTCACTGAATATGCGCTATTCGGCCAACCGGCGGCAATATGCTTACCCGTTGCGGCAGCTGAACGGAAGCCCTCCATGATTTCGTTGAGCTTTGGAATAGTAAGACTTGGTGATAGAAGATGTGCACGAATCTCAGTATCTTTGACCTTATGAATACTTCCCATGCGGCTCGAGATGTTAACAATTCTTCCTTGGCTATTTTTCTTCAAGATGGGAATGAAATGCTCACACACTTTGAGCGTCCCGAAGTAGTTGATAGCAATGGTTTCATCAGCTTGCTTGGAGAAGGGCTCCGATGAGTAGTGTGGATACGCCATGGCCGCGTTGTTGACGAGAACGTCAATCCCGTCCGTGCAACTTTCAGACATGTGAAGCGCAGCTCGTCGGATAGTTTCCTCATTCCCAATATCTAGCTCAATTGTAGCTATGCTACTCAGCGGGACTTCATCCATAAGCTTCTTTCGTGCCGTTTCGGCGCGGGTGCTATCACGACACCCAATGAAAACTTTGAAGCCTTTAGCTGCTAAGTTTCTCGCTATGTAGTAACCGATGCCTTTGTTTGCTCCAGTGACAAGTGCGACTTGGGTCATTTTATGTAATTTTCTGATTTCACACACGGTAAATAAACAAAAGTTGAAAGGAAGTGCAGAACAAAAAATACACCAATCGAATGTCTGTATCATACACATGTAGAAATGGTTCACAAGCCGCTCGAATTTTCACGCCATCAAATTTTTGACGACGTAATCGACATCAAGCGTTTTAATATCTTGATACGTTTGTCCGACTCCGACAAAGGCAATCGGCTGCCGACTACCATGGCACATTGACACAGCAGCTCCCATTTTATCATCGACGGTATCGAATTTTGTCAGAAAAATTGCATCCACTCCGCGAGGACATTCACCGACTGGTGCAGATTTCAAGAAATGATCATTGAATTTGTTGAGTTGATCAGCACCATCGTTACCGACGAGCGCTTCCCCAACAAAAAGGGTCAAGTTGGGCTTTACTTCGTATATGAGCTTGGCGAGTGCAGTCATGCGTGTGTCATGTCCTTGCATCCGACCAGCTGTATCGATAAGGACCACATCTATATTTTCCTTTTTAGCCTTGCTAATAGCATTCGCGGCAACCCGTGTCGCATCGAGCCCATAGCCCTGCTTGTGCAGCGTAATACCGATTGTTCGACAATGAACTTCGAGCTGTTCGACTGCACCTCCGCGAAACGTATCACAGGCAGCGACGAGGAGTGAAAAGCCTGAAGTTTTCAGGAAATAGGCAATCTTCGAAAGTGAAGTTGATTTGCCTACTCCGTTCACTCCGCAAAAGCATATAGTGAATGGACCTTTGTTCTGTTCCCGATAATTCGCAACATCAAGCTTCAAATCTGTTTGCTTTTTGGGAGATAGAATATCACCAAGTATGGATTTCATTGACCTTCCCACCACTTTATTCAGATTTTCGAAACTTCCAACAGCTTTGTCTTTTAATGACACTGTCACTGTTTCAATTATTAGATCAACGATGGGAGCTGCTACATTTTTAATGAGCAGCTTTTCCCGAAACTCTGGTAAAATTTCTTCAATGTCCTCGACGCAAAGTTTCCTTGATCCGAATCTGTCTTTTATTATATGAAATAAGCCTGTCATAGAGGATGTTTCATCCTTTTCGGCAGAAGCATCTTGAAAACTATCCCATCGGGACAAATCTACTGCCTTCACCTCACCAGATGAATCAAGTCCGATAAGTTCATTTGTTGAGATGTTTGCTGGCTCTGTGACGTTACCCACAAATTTATCACAATCAGGAAATCTATCACCCCATTCGCGCGTTTTCTTTTCTTTAGCTTTTTTAGGAACTGGTTTTGCTGGAGGCTTTTTCTCTTTATTTACTTTCATTCGGCGCCCAGAAGGGCCGACAACAGCTTTTAAGACTGTTACAGGACGTGATTCTTGCGTTTCTTCGATGTCATTACACTTCAATTGATCAGTCACTGTCCCGTCAGTACTTGATGTTTCTTCAATTTGAGTAGCATCAGCACAGCAAGGCGAGTTCGGTATGCTCTCTTCAGGCCTTAGTGCAGAGTTTTCCTTCAAAACGGCCCGAAATTTCGATTCAAGCTCGATATTTCGGGCAATAGGATATGGAATCAATTTTTTAACTCCGGCGATGCTATAGGTCTCTATGAAGATTGAAATTAGCTTATCAAAAAGCTTATCCCCTTCCAATAATTGAAATTGCTTCTTTGATACCATAACGAATACCAATTCTTGCTTAAGTAGAACAAAATAATGTAATCGATAGTCATTCACAAGGAACTCCTGCGTCTTATCTCGTAATCTTGAACAATCAACATTGCGCATGAGTGCATTTATGGGGTTTCCAGTTAACTCTTGTTCTGTGTAGTGCCATATCTCGACACCATTGAGTGCAATAACAGCGACTTTATCGATCATTTTAGAGCGTGTAGATCCGTATAAACTAAAATATGTGAAAAAGTACCTGGGTTCGGTTTGGCTCATGGCCTTTTTTGGGTGACCAACAAGTTTCGTTGCTTATTCACTACTTGCTTCCAGTTCACTCGATTCCAGGTTATTAAGGCTTTGACATCCTGAAGTTATGCTGACTTCAAGGCCGAAATCCGAAATAGACCAGTAGTTCAAATGCGATAAGGGCAAAGGACCAGGTGTAGGCGGAGCTCTAATGTGCCGTTAATCGGGAAAATGGGAATTTAATCGATCTATTTGCTCCCTTTTCACTTCCCTATCCCTTTCCTTACCCCTTTCTTGTTTGCCTATATTCTGTTTCCGAGTTTCCTTCAGCTTCTGCCTATCCTTTGCTCTTCTTTTCACAAATTGCAAATTTACACAGCTAGATAACTGTTCCTTCAATGGACCACATATGTTAAGCATCTGAAGAAACTTGGAATGGTCTCTGCATTTATAATAATCTCGAATAATATCTTTGCACTGAGGGAACTCCGAAAGCTTGGGGTGAACACTACTACCGCGAAAGTAGAAAACCTCTTCTTTGTAGGATTCCTTTACGTAGTTGTATTGCGCAGCTCTTTCACGGATACGCAAGAAATGTCCATAGACAGGCAACCCGTGCCACCAGCTTGGCGTCTCTTTGTTGCTATTTTCTGCGTCTGCTGTCATTGGGAAGTAATTAAGTTAAACTACAAAAGCAGAAAACATCTGAATTTTTTAAAATACTCAAATACAACGCCGAAAATCAGACTGCTAATAACTAGGCTGGTATATTCCCATGATACTTGTGATTATAATCTACTAATTGCATATCAATGCAGTAAAAGCACCCTTAATTTAGAGCACATTGCGTCATTGAAACCTTAAAGAAGTATTGTACTTTGGGATTTGTCCTATAATTAAAAATCGTCTTTTGATACCCAGTAGTATGAGTGAGATTTAGTAAGTGCGATAAATTTAGATTCTTTGTCTATGCAAACCAATCCACCTCCTACTTATAGAAGGTGAAAAAATAGCTATAAAGGAGCTTTTGCTTTTCTGTAAACGAAACAAAGCTGTTTTCTCTGCTTTTCTATTACCTGTAGGTTGTAAACACACATGGCAAAGTGGGAACTTCTTTATACGAGACTTCGAAAGGGCTATGTCCCCTCAGTAACAAAATCGCGCAGTGAGATCATTACCAAATTTCTCGGAGATTTCAAGCGTTTGGGAATGACAGAACGAGATCTGGTTAACAAAACCCCCAAAGAGCTTTCGATGATTCTCTTACAGTTATGTCATGACAAGCTATATGCTGTACCGTTTCAGCTCCTGGCATTTGATATAAAATATCTCGATAAACCAAGGTTCACTCCCAGTGGTCCGACTTCTTGCATAGCTGAGCTTGCAGCGTATCACCCTGAATCTGGCAAGATGTTTGAGAGACTTATACTACCTTCAAGCTCCGACTTCACCGCTCCTGTTGATATCGCTTGTGCTGATTCAGAAGTAACAAAATTAACTTTGTCACAAATCAAAAATCACGGCGTTCCGTTCAGTACCGCGTGGGGCGAGTTTCTTACATGGCTCTACAATCTACCCGAACCACAACCGACAGTAAGTTATGATTCCCTAGACGGAAAGGGCACATTTGGTCATCTTCCTTGTGTAGAAAAAGATGGGAGTGCATATCAATCCTCTCTTCTAGAAAACCCGATCACTTCGAATAAACATTTGCTTTATGGAATAGAGAAAAAAGTTTCTTCGGAGCAAGAAAAGGAACTTGCTCAGGCGCAGAATCTTTTTCAGAAACAAAACCAGAGACTACTGTTAATATCCCATGGAGGGCGTCTTGCTGATGTGAGCATGCTTAGATGGGAATGCAAGAAGGCATCGCTTAAAGTACCCAAACAAATCACTTTTGGGGATTCTTATGGTATAATCAAAGAAAAGCACCGCCGCCGACCCGTGACACAGAACAAACTTCCCGCAATGTGGGG
The DNA here is from genome assembly GCA_001235845.1 of Perkinsela sp. CCAP 1560/4. Lineage (NCBI taxonomy): Eukaryota > Euglenozoa > Kinetoplastea > Prokinetoplastida > Perkinselidae > Perkinsela > Perkinsela sp. CCAP 1560/4. The sequence continues at coordinate 52,510 of LFNC01000321.1, read as the reverse complement.
AGTAAAAGCGCTAAGTTTGTGGATGTCAATGCCACAATACAAAGAGGTAAAAGGACATCAAGCCTTGAGTGATGCGATTAGTACTTGGGAGGTTCTCGTGGAGACGCTCAGAAGGTATGGCGTCGAACATCTCACTGCGAAACAGCAGCTTGGGGAAATCTTTTATAAGAGTGCTTTTGATGCTGTTATTCAAACGCGTGTAGGTAAATAGTCATTGTTTGAATTAACACACCCAGCAACTTGATAGGGCATTTTTGTCTTGGATGAAATTTTCGACTCGCTTTACTATTTTTTAAGTTTTCGAAAATGTGCATCCGTCAGTACGATCGGTAGAAGCGAAAGATCAAATCTGGTGTGAACTCCAGCGACTCGGCTAACAACCATTTGGAAGACGAAATAGCGATTTCTAATTCTGATTGTGGGTTAGTTCGTGTCAAGATAAGGAAATACGCGAATACATCGTTCTCCAAGGTCGTTATTCACTTGTCCATCAACATATAAAGCTTAGAAATATGAAAGAAGTGGAAAAACTGGATCCCGAAAACCAAAAACAAACAGCCTTGAAAGGCACATAAATTCACACAGTTTTGGGAAAGTGGTGAGGCTGATCATGGCTCATCATTTCTTTGCAGCCTTGTTTCGCATAAAGGCAGCAGCTAAAGCCATGGGGTCTTCCCTGCTTTTTACTGCAGTCTCTGTATCTCTCATTCTTTTTTGGATAATGTCTGAATATTCACTGCGAACTTCATTTTCTCGCTGTTCTAAAGACCGAATCCTATCTGAGCGCTTTTCTTTTGTTTGTGATTTCTCAACCTTTTTGTCTTTTTCTAAACTTTCAGGTGAATCCTCCGCCGTATCTTTCGTACTTTCCTCATACATCCACTTCAGCTGGTAAGAGCTGAGTTGAGCTGGGTTCAGGATCTTGAGTTGGTCCATCTCCCTGCGCTCGAGCTGGATTTGTTTTCGTTTCGCTGTGGCGTCACGAGTTGTCTCGCGCTCTTTTTCCTCTGAAGCCCAAAGCTTCGCTTGGTTCTTGCCTGAACCAGGGTGAAAGAACTTGTGCTTGTTGATATTGGTATTTTTCCTCGCTGGGTACATATCGATATTTATGGGAATAACAACGTTCAAAATCAGAAAACTGTAGTAAAGATGTCCTACTGACGAAAAAAAAGCAAGCGATAACACCGAACACCATGAGACTTTCCTCTACAGTGACTGGAAAGATCGAACCTCTCGTTGCTGCTTGGCAGAACTTAGCTTTTTCGATTTCCAATCTCGTATTATAGCGTTATTTCGTGGATGGCTTATTCTCGCAGTTTGAATAGGTCTGCCAAAAATGTCTTTTTTGGCATTCAATTTTGAAGCAATACGATCTGCCTTCTCTCTCCATCGGTCAGTGAGCTGAAAAGAATAAAAGTCTTTCTTTTGGTCCTTCTTTTTCATTCCAAATACTTCTTTCGAGAATCGAGAGCTTGGTAGAGGATTTTCCTTTGGGGCGCGTTGCCTCATCTTAAGAGAAAACGCCTTATTAATGTTCGATCCTTTTCTATTTCGTTTGACTATCTGCCATCCATCCTCTTTGCCTTCACTTTCCATCCTTTCCGCTTGGAGCAGAGAGTCTTGAGCTTCCTGGACAATCGAATCCAGTTGCTTTTTGGCCTCCTGATCAATATCCCGCGTGCTTTTGTAGCCTTTCCGTATTCGCTCTATGTAATCAGCTATTCGAAATGGCTCATTGGGAACCATTCCCGCGTTTGGAGTACCTATCGAGGTTGGCACACTGGAATCATCATTGGATATCATTGGAAAAACTTCTTGACAGGAGATAAAAATCATAGAAAAACTCTTATCGGAAACCTATCGAATCAATAAAGCAATGCACAAACATATTCAATCCCATACGTACCGCCTTCTGATCACTGGGCCGTTCAGTTTTTCTGGACATTTAGCCAACATATTCGGATCCTGGAAGCGCTCTAGGGGGTGAGGCTTCTGCTGGATCTGTTCATGCCAACGATAGATGTATTTTGGATCTGTGATTTCCTTGTAGGGAACGTTGGTGTTCATCCATCGCATGATGTGATACTCTTGCCGGACATTGTCGTTTTCCGGGTGGTAATGCAAAAACTCGTTCTTGTCTTGATAATGTTTTCGCATGAACTTTGTGCAGTACGCTTTGTGAATGTCGTAGTCCATTTCGACCCATTTGTAAGAGTCGTTCACGACTGATCGACGAATGGTCATGACACCACGGTGCTTTGACTTCAATGTATACGTCTTTCGATTCATCCGTACGCCTTCACCCGCTTGATATGTTGGCTGGCGTTGAAAATACCTGTGGTCATAGCGAAAACGTTGTGGAAGTAGCACTGAGCTGCCTGGCGCCAAATCATTCACATTGTACTGAAATTGGACGAGCCTGCGTTTTGCGGATTTGTATGCATTCTTGCAATAGCTTGAAGTCGCCTTGCTTGCGAGTAAAAGCTTTGTGAAATACATGAAATTTACTTACACATATCAATATATGAAAGTGAACGGAATACCAGATGATCAGATCGGGTCAAAACGTCAAATCTGGTCATTCACACGATTCGCAGTAGTATCAAAGGCCAATATGAGGGTCTTTGTATGCTTGGGTGCTTTTCATGGGTCATCTTGTCAGTTGAATTATCCTGTGCAATTCGTCTCTATTAGATGGGTCGTTCACCGTATGAAACTGATGTATGCTGAATTCATTCCGCAAAACATGTGATACTGAGCTCCCCATGGTGATAAAGATGTGTTTACGCTGGTTTTGAGCTTCTCTGTTCTGTAAACCCTGAGATGTGGGTTCGCTTGATTTGTAGCCCAGGCTACTGAGAACAACCTTCGCAATCTGTGGACTGTAAAGGACAAATATCTCTGATTTAGGACGAATGCCTATCGACTCATCGCACAACGTCCGAACCCAATCTGGGCAGTCGACCACTCCATATGAAACCCGATATACTATAATCCGATGGATGACTATACCGAAACTCACAAAATGAAACTCGTTGTCCTGGGAATGACTCGCATCAACTCGAATTCTCCATCGCTTAACAAGGATGGACTTCACGTCTTCTTCGTCCGATATTTGTGGATAAAGATCAGATTTGTCAAGGAACGTCGTCAGAATGCTATTGTCTCCACAAGGATATATGGCGTGGAATAAGACAAAATCACAATTCTTGAAACCATATGACCACACACCCACCAGAGGGGTTTCCTCTTCAAGGCGAACTTCGCATTTTGGAAAAACCTCTCGTGTGATATCTTTACTTTTTCGCATACAGGCACTCGTAAAGACGCGGACAAGCTCCAAGGCAGATGAATATTTTTTCGTTCTGAATTGTTTGCTCAATAGTTCTGATGCAAATAGTGGGTTTTCTTTATAATCGGCGAAGGATTGGACATTCGAAAATTCATTCTTCCTGAGAAGTGAGGCACATGTGGAGCCAACGGTGAGGCATGGGAGCTGACGAAACTGCTCGATACAAGAGCAACTGTGACAAAATTCGTCACATTCCGCTATGAGTTTTCCGGCTTTTTTCAACCACGGAATTGCATGTTTGGACGACACAAAAATGGTGAACTCGCTTGAGCGGAAAGAAGTCGATCCTAGTAATGTAGTTCGAATATTTTGACCCATCTGCATGGAAAACTTTTTGCCAAAACATTTCTCTTCTGCTGCCTCTTGTTTGCATTTCCACGCTGCACGCAAAACATTTTTCAGCGAATTTACAAATTCGGCTTGAGTGCTTGTGATTTCTGAGGGTTTGACCATAGCGCAACGAATGGTTCTCAAGAGATAATCCTGAGGAGAACTTCCAGGTGGATTGCCTATGCCATCTGACGAATGGATGTCACCAGAAGTTCCTGCGCGACACAAGTATACAGTGGTTAAGCTTTGCTCTGACACTTCATTCTGCAGACTCATAACCAACAAAGATACCCTCCAAATGGATATGTAGATAAGGGTTACGATCAATGAAACAAGGAAGAATCACATGGCTACACATTCAGCCCCACGAAAGGGCGTGCTATTATTCAATCAACCATCTGAAATATCTGTCTGGCAGTTGTGTAGAATGGAGTCTATTTGACTCGCAAGCCTTGGTAATTGGAAAGCAACGAAAGGGTTCGAAAAAAGTCATGCATTCTTAAGAGATATCGTCGGCTGGTTTTTGATTTTTCAAAATCTCATCGGTAAGCAATTCATCTGTGCCTCGAGTAATTCTCCAAGCCCTTCCCTGCTGTGTCTCATCACAATGATCAAGTGCGTTCTGCCCTTTGGTCGCGTGCACGTCATGTTCGGTCAGGTGGGTGATTCCAGTATGACCGAAATATGGGTCAAGTTGCTGATCAACGAGACTACGGTTGGAGGTGTTTATAATATCCTCATCATATTTCCCGATATCAGCAATTGAGAATTCGCGAAATGGCATCTCCGCTTCCTTTTGTTCCAATGGAAAATTTACTCCTGAAAAAGAAGTGCCTCTATCGACTGCCAGGGATTGACACTCGCGAAGCTTCTCCCCCATTTCTGAGCGACTCGTCCTCAACCAGTTCATTTTCTCGGTCCGAAAGACATCTCTTTTCCTTTCTATTTCAACCTTTTCTTTCTCCGACTGCTCATCTGCCAACCTTTTTATTTTGGCCATACTCTCAAAAAGGAAGGAAGCCGCTGGACCTGTCACATCGGGTTGCTGACACATGAATTCAGGTGCAGATGAGAAGGGGAAAACCGGTAGATCTGTCCCCTTTTGAAGCTCGTCAAACGACTCGAGTATGCTCCGACCATAAACGTCCGTCTCCTTGTCCATTTTGTTCGCAATGATCATGAAGCCTTTCCGAACGGTATTTGACGTGTAGAACTCAAGCTCACGTTGCAGTGAGTGTAGCACTTCAAGCGGCGACTTCTTGCACCCTATAGCGTCTGTTGACTCGCAAGTCATGTCGAGAACATAGACTAGCCCGATAGTGCGCTCAATGTGACGAAGGAAGAGATGTCCAATGCCACGATCAAGAAAAGCACCGTCAACAAGACTTGGCATGTCTACAATCGAAATGCGGTCCCCGTAAGAGTTGCTCACATAGCCAATCATCGGCCGGCGAGTAGTGAATGCCCATTCTGCCACTCTCGGCTTGGCAGTCGTCAACGTCGAAAGTACAGAAGATTTGCCACAATTCGGATACCCAATCAAACCAACATCAACGACGGATTTTATTTCGAATTGCACAAGCATGCTCGTGCCAGGAAGCCCGTTAGTAAATTCCTGGGGTGCTTGATTCGTGGCATGGGCAAAGGAGGAGTTTCCCCTGCCGCCACGCCCCCCCTCAAGAAGTAAAAATCCTTTCTCGTCCATGACGTCATGGACGACCTGCTTGGTATCGACATCCAAAATGACGGTCCCGATGGGCACATCCAGTACAAGATCGTCTCCACTCCGCCCGTGACATCGTGTGGTACCGCCATTTCGCCCCGTGCTCGCTGAAATATGGAAACCCAGGAGGTCGATATGGTGCAAGTCTTCACGCTTATGGTTTCCGACGACATAAATTCCACCACCACGACCACCATTGCCGCCACCTGGGCCTGCAAAATTTTGACACCACACGTGCATGAATGAGGCGTTGCCATCGCCACCTTTGCCACTCGACATAAGTGCTCGGACTTTATCAGTATATGGAGCGCTTTTTTCATACTTTCGTGGTTTAAGCTTTTCTCCCAAAGCTGCATTCACCAGACTTCGTACTTTGTTATGAATTTTCGTGGAAACGCGTATCATATCTTTTTTGAAAAACACTCACGCTTGCAGTCTCATATTCACATTAGAAAATCAGATCGCAGTGTAAATAGCACTCTAATCTACAAATTCCTTTAGTAGAAAAAATACACTTTGAATAATATATTCCGATTTCATAATTCTCTCTTTTTCATTCTTATTGACTTGCCTTAGTTTTCCAAGGAATAAAACGACACTATTCTCGTCCGGTCACCGTAAAAAATCTCACCATTTTCGTCCACAACCTTGTCAAAACGATTATCTGACAGATCAACCCTGATCCACTTTGTTGAAGCATCCAGAACAACGATTCCGCTAAAGTGATTAGCCTGAAGCAGCAAGTCTCTTAGCTCTCTAGGAGGCTTCGTGAGATCGAGGGAGCCGCTAAACTGGTTTGAGTGCGCTATAAAATAATGCATCGTTGGAGGCATATTCGGTAAGTCGAGCGTTCCTGTCAGTCTATTTTGTCGAATGCACAACCGTTCCATGACCCTTGGCAACAGGGAAACATTGACTGTGCCTTCCATACGGCTTTCCGTTAAACCAAAGTCACGAACAGTCGAGGGGAGCCACTGAATATCTAGCGTTCCGCCGTCAGGGAAGTGACCGCTCTTGTAGCTTGTCCATTTGACTACATCGACTTCTTTGAGGTCATTGAATCGCACACCGTGCCACTCTTCAATGTCGCTGTAGCCTTCATCACCCTTTTTGGAGAAGCGAGACTTCATGGCGAATCCCTCAACAACCAGCTCCATTAGGGACTGCTGTGGAAGCATGTCGAACTCTACACGTGCCACATCGGCTGCCAAGATGGTTTGTATCATGCTCATGTTGAGTCTCGAAAAAAAGAAAAAAGAGAAAAGAATACACTATATCTTCCCTTGAGCTGCCCTGAAAAAAAAAACATTATAAACAATCGTTTTTTGCTAGATCGGCCCCAACGATTTTCTACTCCGAGGTACAATGCGAGTCTTCTGCAAGCTTCACTTAACAAGTTTTCCTCTAGCGTGGCAGACACTTCCTCTGAAAGTGTTCACACGCTTCTATCATTATAGGACAGATTTGAGACAATACAAGCCATGCGAAGCCTTCCCTCTGGCGTTCTGCACTGCAACGATGGATAAAGCAGCCGCAGTGTTGACGTTCAAGGAATCAACCCGCAAGTTTTGTTTGGGGATCTGCCTTACATCTGGTGGTAAAAGGGCCAGCTCGTGGGTTCCGAGAGAACGATTCTCTTTTTCGATTCCGTTTCTTTCACTGCCAAGGACAATGACGCATGGGCTCTCTGGACTCATGGGGGAACAGTGGGGACGCTCATTTAGACCAGATACTGTCATGACGATGTTGAAACCATTCTCTCTCAATAATTCGAGTGTATTCCTCGGGGGTCCGGATGTCTTGACGATGGAAATGCGTTCCAAGGCGCCATCACTTTCGTAAAATGCCGAAGCCGTGGTTCGTACCGAATGTTTCAGTGGTAGCAGCATGCCTATATCAAAGAATTCACACGTTTTGGCAATCTTTCCGAGATTGACTGGATTTCTCACGCCGATCGGATAAAGAAAAATTTTCTTGTTCGGTGGAAATGTATGAACCAAATCGCACCATTCTTTGGTGACCACATCGTTGTCTCTCCATGCAGCACATTGCAGGACAAATCCATCGTGTTCACAGCTTTGGCACATCTGCGTAAGTTGTCCGCAGCTTACGTGAGATGAACGGACCCCGCGGAGCCTCTCATCATTTTGCAAAACGAAATGCATCAAACCCAATCGCCGTTTGAAATCTTTGTAGAATATTTCATTCACACGAGTTTTCATGCAGAACAAATGCATGAGCGATTTTTGGGGGCGGCAAGCAAGTGCAGAAAGCACCGCACTATATCCATACAAGAAAACAGTTGCATCAGATTCCATTCATACGCGCGTCAAGTGTGCCATACACGAAATACAAGTACAAATTTATTAAAATATGGAAACGGGCAAAAGAGAGCACTATTTTCGGAAAAATATTTGGCATGGTTTGCAATCTACTCATGTTTCAGCTATAAAAAACACTTTTCAGACCGTTTTTCGGGGCCAAAGTGTTTTTCCCAAAATTTGGCCCCTTCATGTCCGAAAAATGATAAGGTTGATCACTAGAAAATGACAGCGTTTAAAGTATAGTAAGTAAGGTGTATATCTATAGCTTCGCCAGGGTTGCGGTGCGGATCGCTGGACCTTTTTGAGTTTTTATTGACAGAGTATACTGCCAAGTGTGTTTCACGCTGGGAATTTCCGTGCTCCCAGTGAAGGCAGAAGATGCAGATGTGCAACTTTTTGTATTCTCAAAAGTGTTCTGGAGAGATTGTTGAGATTCTGCTGTGTCGCAAAGAATAATTCCAATCCCACCCCTGCCCGTTCCACTAAGCTTTGCGCCCTGCACAAATGTCGTTGAAAACGTATAGCGCACAATTTGGTCCAGCTCAACGGATGACACGCCGATTTGTTGTAATAGACAGTGGTTTTGATACATGAGTCGACCTATAAGAGAGACATTACCATTCTGAAATGCCGACTTTGCTTGGAGAAACAACGCCGTGTATTCTTGTAAGATCCTGTTGAATTGTGCGGGATTCTTTTCAGAGAATTTACGTACATCCGCAACAACCTCCTTGGTGCTTGCGATAATCCCTGTACAAGCAGCAAGCATGTGCAGGAGAACAGGTTCCAGAGAGGATGTCTTGACTTGATCTGAAACCGCGCCAGCGAATTCATGCTTGATCACGCTGGAATGAATGGCACTCTGAGACACAATTTCTTCTTGACTCAAAATCCCTTTTTTCGGTCCTCTTGTAAAAACAATTATTCCTCCATAAGTCGAGATTGTGTTATCAATCCCCGATGGGCGCCCATGATATCCACGTTCTCCATTATAGGCGCAAAAATTGATTTCTTCCTCGGTCATTTGCAGGCCGTAGAGTTCATTCAATGCGCGGGCAAAAGAAACACAGTCAGCCGCAGAAGCCCCGATGCCGGATGTGGGAACTAGATTACCAGACAAATGCACAACAAGCTTTAGTACTTTGCGATGCTTACGATGCACGAAAGCGTGATCTATTCTGCGTTCATCGATGGGAAGTTTCACTGCGCTGGTTTTCCATAGTATATCCAAAACAAACGAGCTTGCTTTTCCAAGTGTCGATGAATTTTGTTTGCACTTGGATCCGAATAAGTGATGAAGCATAAGCATATGTGCATTCAGCTGCTCTGAGACCTTTTCTCGCTTGTAACCTTTAACGGCTGGTCGGTCGTCAATGATATCTATAATAACCGCATCCCTGGGAGTTTCGAAATCAGTGGAGGATGAGGAAGACGGTTGATGTACTATTGTGGAGGCTTTGATGGAGCACAGAGTGTACGCATCCACGGCTGCTACAATCGCTGGGAGACCATACACGACGAAATGCTCACCAAAAAGAATCAACTTTCCGTATGCTTTGTGAACTTCTTCGGTACTGGTCTTTTGCGGATGTAAGATGTGAGATTCGTTAGTGTCATATTCTGAGGAATACTCTATGCTTCGCCATGCATAGTCAGATAACTCTCCTGGAAATCCCATGCCACTACTTATTATTGCATCAAATTGCCATTTTCTACGTTTAAAGTGAATAAAGCAAAATACTCTATTGGTCCTTTGGTTCCTCTCGCCTTATTCGGTTATATCCTATCAAGATTGTTAGACTAAAAATTACAACCACAGTAGAACGGTACTGAATATCAGGTCACCTGCTTGTCTATAGAAGGTGAACAGAATTATCATGGGATTTTAGAGCAAACCCTGTTTCAGGAAAAATAGGTGCACTACGTACTCAAACGGTGTGGGGACGAAGTCGCCATAGCAATCTTGATAGGATACAACCCCTTATTCACAGGAATTCACACGTAAAGACGCCATGACATTGACGGAGGAAAGATCGTGGGCAAAACATGCTTCTAATGCTATGGAAAGAATTCCAAAAAGAGTACTCTCAACCGATAACTGCCTAAAGTAATAATCCCAAACGTACATGCTGATACCACCTTATTCACAACAACAAAAACATACCAAAGATAGAAATCAACCGAGACTAATCAAGGGTATGTATTGCTCCCAGCGGAGGGGCCACATGAATGGCCGGATAATAGTGAACGACATTCAATGCAGTATCCCGAACGGGCAAGAGCTTACACACACCAATCACGAGAAGTCTCCCCCGATACTCACTCAAAAGTGGCATAAGGTAGCGAGTCAAATACCCTGTCTTACCTTCAAAGCAGCGAATAATTATTTCCTCAGGCTGACTCTGTTCTGTGACGGAGCCATCAGATGCTTTTTGAGAAAGAATGAATTCACCCACCTGTGACTCGAAAAAGTACCCTGCTTGAAGCTCAGTCGCCTGATAACCAGAGAATATCGAAAAGCTGTTGCCTACCGGAGATAAATGGGTTTCTGTGGAAATTTTCAGGTTCGCCGAGCTACTAATGTACGATGGAGACGCATCCAAATCAACAATCAGCGGTTTTGGCGTGGGGCTTTCAGAGCTCGTTGATTTTGTGGTTATTTCTGGTGCTTTCGCATCACTCAATTTCACATTCTGGGCTTTACGAGATGAGCTCTCTTGCACCAAGGCAGCGAAAGTTTTAGTTGAAGGAGACTGTGCCTGCGGAGCTTTCGACTCCTTGCTTTCTGTATTGACATGGACTAAGGTTAGGTGCACATTCAGCGCCTCTTGCATGCGAAAACTCTTTGGACAGTGCGGACAGGCAAACGTTTTTTCCTGCTCGAGCTCATTGCTTCGGTGTGGAGAGGTCGTGTAACCAGATTTTGTAAAAATATCTGGCGGTGGCTCTATGCCCAAATTGATTCTCTGGGAATCTGATTGCCTTGCTTTTTTCTCATTCATCGCTCTTGCCATGAGATGAATTCCCTGACTTGACTTGAGAACATCGTGGTCTATTTCGACCTTTTTGAGCTCTCCACTACCAGAAACCATAGACCCATGTCGATCGATCGTGTGGTATTGTAACTGTTTCATTGTATTGAAAACCCTGCGGCAGAGTGGACAAATATGCGTTCTGTCACCTTTCAGCGATGGTTGCTCTGAAAGATCCTCCATTGCATACGTCCTCCCCAAAGTTAGCTGAACTGAACCAATTCGATGACTATTCGGCTTCCAAGCACGCATGCCACAGAGAAGTCGCAGCGTTCGGTATCGAATGAGATGCATCTCCGCATGTAGAAAAGTAAAGAGGGATAATTCCTGATAATGCCGCATAATGTATACGCCCAACCATTCAAAAATGGACAAGTAATTTTGTTTCAGGTCGACGGCTCAAAAGTGGATGGTTCGTCTTCTGCATCACTGATATTGGAGGAACTATCACTCGACAGAATGTCACCCTCGCTTATCTCTCTGTCCGTTTGATCTGCCGATTCATCTCCCGTCGGTGCATCATCTCTCTCAACCGTCATCGAAGCTTCATCGTGAACACTCATTTCCGAAGATTGAAACTTGGCTCGCCAGTACGAGCCAAATTCATCCGCTAATATCGATTGCACCGTCCGACGAGTATGCTGAAGTATTAATCCAAGCGTTTTATCTGTCTGTGTGGGTATCTGTGATTTGATGACAGTGTGTATGCGATCGTGAACGAGATCTTGTGGATAAAACTTTTTCATAAAACTACCACTCAGCAGCAATTCGTCAAATAGCTCTTCAGCTGTTTGCTTGCATCTCTCTATATTCACCATTGAATCGACGGAAATTTTGTCCAAGTTTTGTGTGAAGGAAGGCACGGGATCGACGCGTTTCGGCTTGATAATGGCGCGTAGCTTTGAATCACCTGTCATTCGGGATACACGATGGTATCCTTGATACAAGTACTGACTATGGTTTCCGAAAGATGGGAATTTCCGGCGTAGCTCTCTTCGCATATCTCTGGGAATGCTAAACAGAACTGGCTGAAGCAATGCAAAAGCTTTCATCTCTTCAACTCCTGATGTGGATTTCGAATGAGAGAATGGGTTATACCCCATTCGCACCCAGAGCTTTGTAAACGCAGTTGTTCCACTTACTCGATACGCCACACATCCCACGACGCGCTTAAAATTTGCTTCTGCTTCGACGTTTCCCCCAACGGAGGTGCACAGTGAACCCATGCTCCAAAGAGGGCGAATATCAAAAAGGTGTCGCATAACTTCTATCCATTTATCAAGTCTTCGCTCGTCTCTGCACATCAGCCGAGCTGGTGGTACAACAGGTATAATAAGCACTCCATCAGACTTTTGTTGGTCGAATATTGTGATATTTTGAGTCGAAAAGCGGGGTGGCGGCGTAGTCCTTTGTTGGGTCGATGTGCGTTGGCTCACGCTGAGACAATTCGAATTGACATACTGTGTACGAGTTGGATAGTCTTCTTTTTTCGGCCGCACTTGAATTTCATTGGAATTCACGTTGAGCTCAAAGTGCCGCATCTTGATGGGAGTATGGATCCTCTGTCTCGTCTGGCCTGACTGGCTTTTTCGAGAGACTGTCATCATGTGTTGAAGCCAAGAGGTGAACGTTTCCTTCGTTTCAGGGAAGAACAAAGGAGGGGGGAGATACAGCTCTGTTCGCTTTCTTGTTAGTTTTTGAAGAGCAGTCGTATGTGACTCTTGCGTAGATGGCATGCTTAAAGCAGCTGAAGGAATTGATGCGGCGCTCTTCACACCGCTGGGAGCTTTGAGGACAGGGACAAACTTGCTCGTCGCTTCGTCGGTATTCGTCTCGTGAAACAGAGCGCTTGGATCGAATTTGCTCTCGTTGGAGACAGGAAAACAACAGAGGTCAGCAGGGTCTTTGAAAACTGTGTGGGCTCGTATGACACCTTTCACTTCTATATCAGATATGTACCTTTTTTCGATGGAATCGTCACTTCCCCTCCGTCGCTTGACCTTGGCCCTTAACCATAGCCCTGTTGTTGGCAAGGCTGTGCCATGGATTGTCGGCCCTGTTGTACGTGGCCCTAGATGTAACTGAAGAGATGACACACCATCCACTTGACACTGCCGCATAGCTCTTTGCACTCCTTCATTCCCGCCTATCATATCAAGAACTTTGTGTCCCTTTTCAGGGCCAACAGCACCAGGAAAACACACTTGAAAGTATTCCCGTGATGGAACCTCTCCTTGAAAGATTTCAGGGATTGACTGGTTCATTGGCAAAAATTATTATTGGATTAAGCGAAATATGGATGTCACTTCACAACTGATGGAAAAGAGAAAATTTAGTTCGATCCGACGCAATGCGAGCAATCTATGAATATTTTCTAATTTTCGAAATACTGCGCTTGTTTTACATAACAAGACGCACTTCCTCGTATTCACCTTTCGACCAGCCTGCTAAAAGGTTATCGTAGTATTTACTAAATGGATTTTCCGAGAATCCACCAGGGATAGCATATTGCACTCGACGGCCAGCCTCTATGATGAGACGAAGGGATGGCCCAAAGTGCCGTGTCGTTGCTTTAGGTGATTTGCGGCCGCCAATCATGTTGACAGATGTGAAATCTCCGCCCATTTTTGAAGGGTACCTGTTCCCTAAACAGCTGAAGACGGAACTTGCCAAAGAAAAGTGAGGAAGCTGAACTGATCCCCAGTCGTCACCCCATGGAGAGTTGTATTTGGCTGTAGCTTCTTCCCAAGCCTCTTCGACAATATCAACGTACGCTTCGTCGATTGTGAGAAAATAGCACAACATTGGGTCCACATGACGTGCTCGCTTCACTGCATACAGCTTGGTAAACTTTTCTGTCACCAAGTCCATGTACTCCCACAAGACTGGAGCGTATCGGTTCCCCATAGTTATCTCACCATTCCATTCTCGAAGCATTCGGTCCAGGAGCGGAATTTTATTTCGGAGCGATTTATTCTTCGCGATCCAAGGTTGAAAATTTCGGACCCAAATGTTTGACAGAGAATCGAGTTGCAGTTCTTTCATTGATTCGACGGATATTTTAACACCATTGCTGAGCAGTTCGCCCATACGTATGGCACGGTGGTTAGAGGAGAATTCATATCCGAGTCGATATTTATAAGCGCTTGGATATATTTTGTTATTTCCAGCAATAATAAAATCCTTCTCTGTTGCACTTCCTTGGGTGATTTTCCACGGAAGTTCTTTCATCGGAATCATTCCAACATGGTCAAATTTTCCCGTTCCTGGAATCGGGTATCTGCCAGTGTGGCCCTGTTGTCGATGTGGATGCAAACCTGTGACGGCATAACCCATGTTTTTTTGGTCTGTCATGACGATACTTAACGCAGGGGCAGCTATGCCATGTAAAACTTTATCTCGCAACTCTTTGACTGTTCGGATCCCAGTCACAAAGTTCAAGAATGACTCCAATGACCTCGTCGCGTATTCCTTCTGCGATGCCGCATTCCATATGGCTAGGCAGTGTGCTCCTGGATCTTTAAAATTGTCAAGCAATGGACCATAGATGGTCTCTCGAATCGTTAGTTCGATTGGCTTCGATCCACGGATGCAAATGCGTTCCCTACGGGTAGAGTACGCGAGCTTCTTACCATTATGCATGTAATGTGATTCTGGTTGGCCAATATCTGGAGTGATAATGAATAAATCACAGACATCAGTCAAGGCCAGCGTGAGTCCCCATGAAAGGAAGTTGGAAGATCCGGCACATACGCCTGGAAGCCCAACATGGGTCGCCCCGGAGTACCACTCATTTTTCGAAAGTATGCGCATGCTTGAAAAGTGCCACGCTCCAGGCAAATACATGTCGAGATGAGGATCATTGGCAAGTATTGGTCGATCGAGTTCAGGTGATTTTACAACCCATGCGTTCGACCCCCGAATTCCGCCACCTTGAAACAATGCAAAGTCCTGCACGTCGGAAAGCACAGTCTGCTTTTTTGCCATTCGTCGGAAAGCCGAACTTGCTTGCCGAACATACTTGGAAGAATTGGTAAGCCCACGAATGGGATGCTCTCGCAGATGTATAAACTGGTGCAGTATTTCATCGTATGTTTGCTTCTCAAGCGAAAAACTCTCGTTCTCGCGAGCATCCCTTTCTGCTGACGACACCAACACGTTTACTGGACCTGTTGGACTTCCAAAATCTTTTTCTTTCAAAATCGTGGAAAACTTGAGGCCTTCATCCATCCGAAAATGTTTCTGGCCTGGAAACAGTTTCTCTACCACTTCATATGGTTCATCACTGTCGGTACTCCAAAAGGTTGACCATCTTTTGAGCTCGGCATCACAATTGCTCGACAACTGCGTTTGATATTGTACCATTGAACGACACAAGTCATAGATCGTCCATGGCTCAATGATACCTGGGGCGAGAAACTTCTTTGCATAGAGGCGCATATCTGGTGGAAATACAGGACCAGACGCCAAATACGAATTGATTCCTTTGGCATAGGATCGCATGAGACCTCGATGGAAAGGGCTCAACCCATCGCACATTGCGTATGCAGTTGCATTGAAGTTATATGTCCGCGCCATTGTATCATGTGCGATTCCCGGTTTGCCGACTATTGTGCTCACCTCACCTCTGGATGCTGCTCGCTCAAGAAAAAGTTGCGATAGCCGATCCTGCGCGTGTACATACCCCTGTCCCAGGAGTGCGTCACGGAGCGTTTGCGCCGTTATGACAGGAGCGCCATTTTTCTCTCTGATGATTGAAATCTCTCCATCTTTTCCGTTGATTGTTGTCAGATGTGCGTCATCTGGCATGCTCGCCTGCGACAAGAAAAGAAGAAGGCTCCCGGCTAATCCCACAACTGCAAGTAGGAGCAAGATGAGCGCTGTTACGGAATACGAAAGCCAGCCAATTTGTTTCTGGCGCCACATGCTGTGAAGCCTTTTGTGGTTGAAGAAGGCTAGTGTGGCTGCAGACAAGGTCATAGCGGCCAGAATGACGCCCACAATGAGCAAGGGGAGAGCGAAGTGGCCACAGGATCCGATATGGATGTAATCATGAAACATCCATGGCAATACGATACAATTGTAGACCGCCAACGAGAGTCCAAGTATAACTATAAGATCGACCATCACTTGAGAGCGCAGGGGAAATACATCATGAGCCAGAAAAGGGGTTAAAAATCTTTCAAGAAATATATCACGTCCGAACAATTTATTTTGGAGAAAAATACCAAGCGATATCTACACAAGAATCCAAATATCAACAGAGCTTCCTTCCTCGTCCACCTTCTGTGATATATTCACACGCAAACATTTTATCGCATACAACCTATGATATCGACTATTGGTGTGGAGTAGCCGTGAACTTGGTTTTTCATGGCTTCGACAAGGCACAGTAAGTCATCGTATAGATCAACCGCATACATATCGTCTGTGAGTATTCTTCGGTCAAAGGCACTCCGAGAAACAATATCTGCCTCGATTCCTTTTCCGATACTCACTCTCTTGGTACTTTGTAGCGTAATAAATGCGAGTTTCTCGGCTATATCAATCGGATGCAAGCCTTTCGCCTTGTATATTTGTGAAAGGAATGGAATGTCGGGTTCTCTCGCAGCAATTGACCTCTCCAGGTGCTGCACGAGAAAGTTTGATATCTTGTGAATATTGAAAAGGGATGAAAAGTAGCCAAGCTGCTGAAACAAGGGCCCATTCAAGTGCCCGGTATTTCGCTTGTGCTGGTGAAGCGCATAATCTGCGGTTGCCATCTGCACTTCATTCTTCAGCTCCTCGTAGACTACTTTGACGTGGCGCAATACCTCCGCATACTGCAATTGACTGCCACACTTTGGGCAAGCGAGCCAATGGTACTCTGTTTCTTCATAGCTTCGTTTCTCTATTGTCGATTTGAGACAGTCAAGCGCACATTCGAGTAAATATTTGTGTGGTAAAATATCGACGAGTCCTTGGCAGTGCTTTTTGAGGCAGCGGACGAGTAAATGCTTCGCTCCAGGAAAAGCTATTTCTGGTGCATCAAGCATTTCCTCCGCCTTCTGTGTTACATTTTGGGGAGATCTCCCCTTTATGGAAGCATGGGCCGCAGCATGGCCTTCGATTTCGAAAAGTCGTAAGAGCACAGAATTGTCACATTCTCGAATGTACTCCAATAATCGCATAATTGGTGGATAGAATTGCATTTTCCTATACCAAGCAATGTCAACGACAATTTTGTCACTGTTCGAAATCTCCTGCGGATGAAAGCACCGTGTGGAAAGCTTCTTCCCGCACTCTGACTGCTCTCCACTTTTATCTATACCAACAACGTATGGAATAAGATCGCCAACTTGAACCGAAAGCTTCAGCTCCTTCATGCGCATGGCAACACAGACGTGTGGGTGGTCTGCCGGATTCGCGTACTCTTCCGGTTCTCGATTCAGCGCTTTTGTGATGATAAAATCATGGAGTTCTACTGTACCACTGTTCATCCGTTGGACATTTGATTCGAGATATTCCCGAATAGAATCACCAATGCCTGTACCTTCTGGCTTGATGGATAAAATCATGTCGATTATATCAGAGCACATTTGTTTACTTAATGGGCACCATTCACGGCGGACGAGATCAAGACCCTTCACCTCTCTTTCCATTTGGACGCCATCAGTCATATAATCGACGATGCGCAAAGCAGCATACTTTTTCTTGCGGAGAAGTAAAAGCCTTCGGAAGACGCCATCAATATCTATCTCGAGGGTTTTGTAGCACTTATTTATGGCATCTTTGATGTTCCCTGCTATTTGGCGAACGTCCCGCAAGTTCTCTGCAAAGGGCGTATTGATCATGACGGAATCCGTATCTCCGTAGATGACATCCAGTCTATGGTCCACTTTGGTGACGAGAGAAACCGCATTCTGCAGCGCGTTTCTGCCTTCAGATGTCACTAGCTGAGCGATCGCGGGCGCATAGAAGCGACCGGCCTGAAATCCTAAACAGCCATACATTGAATTGGCAATCAGCTTCAGCGCTTTCTGGCGAATGTTGAGTCGCTTCGCCTGTTCTTCGTCAGCTGCGCCCTGCATTATTTTCTTGACCTGTCGTCTCCCTTCAACAAGTTCTTTGAGTACTTTTGGGAGAATATTTTTGTGGGCGCATGGACTTTCATTGCAGCCAGAAGATTCGCAATGGTCACAGACAAGTTTTTGCACATCGGACAGTGTCGGGACAAATTCGTCAAAATTACGTCGGTCTTCTGTCTCAGTACGAGGATTTTCCCTTTCCAAAGTCGTAAAGCACAAATTGAACTCTTGGATGATGCTTGGGTAAAGTGAATTGAAATCCAAAAGTAGAATATGGGAATCATAAAGACCCCGCTTCGGCTCCAATACCATTCCTCCTGTGTACTGCGGCTTCCGGCGACTGGATGTGACTTTCGTGATGTCTTCGTAGGCATCGTCCACCTCAATATCATCCTCTTTCACGACTGGCTTTGCATAGATTTTTTTATCCGGAACAATGAATTTCGATCGATGGAATTTGTGGAGTAGCAAGAACTCAATTCGCTCAGAGCGTGAACCACTCAGCGTGCGTGACCATACGTTTCCGGTGATGTTGGTCATGCGCTTCGTCAGTGGTATGATATCAAGATGCAATGCAAGCGCAGTTGCATAGATCGATTTATCACAAGTTGCTACGAGCAGCGAGAAGAGTGAATTCTTAGATTGAAAAGCATCCATAATCCGAGTGTTTTTCGTGTCCGAATCTGCGTATGACAGGCTACCATCCGTCTGTGTGGCTCGCTGTAGGCCCATTTCGCGCAACCCAAGCTGTGATATGAGACTTTCCAACGAATAATCGTTCGATTTGACGTATTCTTTCGACAACAAGTAAGTATCACACACCAAGCGTCCCGCCAAGACCTCCTTTTCAGCATGGGAAGACTCTCGGAGACCACCGGGACCGGATTGGAGCTTTGGTAGCTCGATTAACTTGAGTCTGCCAATGGCTGACCAGTTTTGGATATTCCAGTGTTGCAATCTATGGAGCAGGAGATCCAGGTGATACGAAAGAAAATTGTGGCCGATGAGAATGTCAGGATCTTCGGCACTGATCTGTGCCAGCAAGTCTTCGAGAAGAACTTTTTCGCTATAGGATAGCTTCGGCGCAGGGAGATTTGCCTGTGCAAAGAGTTCAGCTAACTGAAAGGGAAACACATAGTTGTTGGTTGGCTTGCGTACCCCATGCCAGAGTGTTTTTCTGAGTACTGGAAGCTGCACACTCATTTCTTGTTCCACATCTGCGAGTGACAAGAGCGAAGCCCCGTATATTTCATTGCTTTTCGTTGACTCGGAGTAATGTGAGATAAGACTCAAGCTGCACACTTTTAGACGTGGAAGTGGAAGTTCACCTTGCTTCTGAACGGTCACATCTTTGTAGCCGGGAAGAAGGAATTCCAGCTTACAGTGGGAAATTTTTCGCGTGACTTTTTGGGCGTTTGTCAGCGTCAGCCAACATGGTCCCATGATTTTACGCTTTAGTAATATCATCTCTATCATGGATTGCTGTGTTCCAAAGAGCTCTGTAAATGTTCTAAACTGCCCTGTAGTTGGAATGGTCGGTCCTGTGCTGTGATACTTCATCTTCACCCACCAATTCCGCTCTTTTGGTATATTCTTCTTCTCAAAAGCATACCATCTATACACTTTTTTGAAGGACCTCTTCTTTATGCCGAGTTTCTGACAAATTTCACTAAGCTCGCGTGCCACGTCAGCCAAAGTGGTGAGACTTCCATCATCTAATCGCTCTTTGGGAAGTACCATTACCGAACGTTCGAGGCATTGAAAACGAACACAGCAGCTCTCCCATTTTTCGTTTTGAAAAGCCTTCCCGAATAAATACACGTCATTCGTGTGTTTCACCTCTCTGGCATCTATCCAGAAGAAGTCGACCTTATCACCGTACGTGTCTCTCTCCATCATTTCTTTGAACTCTTTTTCCGGGGTAATTAGTGGAGGTTCCCCCTCAGTGTTTGTAAAAGAGATAAAATTTCCAACGGATATTCGTGGTGTTGAATCCTCTTCTATGTTATCAGATAAATGCACTGATTTTGAAGGTGTGGAATTCTCCATGGATTTGCTTTTTGATTCGAGTGTATTTGCGAAGCTGGTTGCAGAAGTGACTTGTGGAGGCTCTTCCTGATGTGTGGAAATCTGATCAAAGTCCCCGAAGAGAATATCTGTGACATTTTGCTCTTCGTAATTTCCAGTGATTTCCTCAAGCTCAGTGCTAGGAACATTAAGCAAAGAGACTACACGTTCATCGATATCAGGGACTGCAAATCTCTGCATATCTATTGAATCTAGCGGTGCCTCGTTTTTCTGGTGAGCAGGCTTGCGAGCACCTTTACCCAACGTGCGTAAAATGTTGTCATTTGAAGACTGAGTTTCATTCCCAGGCATTGTTGAGGCCTTTTTTACGCGTGCATATGCTTTTTTTTCAGGCGGGTTGCTTGAAGTAAGTTTGGACTTTTTGCGCATTTGCGATCGGTCTTCTGCTGTATCAGCATCAGGGTCAAAGTGGTCAACAAAAAGGTCACTCTCGATTTCGAGCGATTTCAAAGACCCTTTACTGTGGAACTCTTGCGTAGAATTATCAGCCAATGAATTTTCTGGCAGACTGGACGCCACATCGTCCGCAGGTTCAGTGGGCTGTGAGTTTGTCATAATAGACTATAATAAGGGACTCTAAGAGGCGCTCTGCTACATAATGATTGAAACAACAATAATGATGTTAATAACGCCTCGTTTACCGGTATCACGAGCTTACAAGCTTGACCATCTCAGCCGCATGATATGTTCCTCGATAATACCTGAACACTACTCGCTTCCTTGTATATTGCTTTTTTTCATAAAAGATTTCTATTTTCATTCCTCCTATCATCGTAAGAGGAGTATGTAGCCTGATTTGACAGCATCGAAGGACATCAGCGAGATGCTCGATCACTTTCATGGTCATGCTACCCATTCCTTGTCTTCTATGAGAGGGATGAACTGCAAGTGAAGCTAAATATAGCTCTTTATTAGTGTAGAACAGGTTGAGTGGTCGTAAATCAAAAGAGAAATGGGACAGAGTGCTGATACACGGAATATCCTCATTTGGTTGAGGGAGCATGCCGATCACATGAGCTTTGCTCCAAAAATCTACTGAGAATCTTTCTTGAGGGTCTTTGGCGTCGCCTGTGTTCCCCATGCTCTGATTGGAAATGATGGATGGAAATTGAAACTTCGCTTTAGGCGGACAAGTGATGCCATTTTCATACCATTTGAAAATTTCATTGAATAGTACATCCAACAGGTTGCCATTTCCTTGGTCAGTATCCATTCCCGCATCTATTCCGTTTGGACCAACATGACATGGGCTAGATATCAACCAACTCCTTGAAGGAAGCTTCACCTTCTTCATTGAAGGACCAACTCCCTCAGATTCTTCTCGGCCTTCTAGATTTTCGAACTTGAAACAAGAGGCCAGTAGCTGCTTGTCAGATTGACAGAAGATGTACCACTCGATGTATTCATTTTTCATGAAATCGACAAAAAAAGGCCACCAGAGTTTTTAATTCGAAGATCTATGCTTACTGTAGATTGACATACATGTGACATTTGAACACTTCTCATACAGAGTGCTAGTTGACGAACTCTTTTAAGTAAAATAAGCCCAGCCCTGCCATAAATGCGTATCTTGCGATGGCATAGTCGTGAAGAACTAGGGTTATCCATCCCAAGTACGGACAATAGCCATCAATCTTACCTAGGAAGTGTTTAGGACACAAAAATATTTGGCCTTCTGGGTAAAGGAGTCGGTCATCGACAAAGTTGTGGTCACCTTTTGTAAGAACGAAAGGCTCATTAAATTCTCCAAGCTCCATATACTTAGCAACATTGGAATGATCATTATCGTAGATGCGATGTACTCTATGCACAACTGGCATGTCCATGTTGTCTATTCGAAAAACAAGAACATCCCCTATCTCCATCGTCTTCTCCAAGTGCGTAGAAAGAAAGATTAGGTCTCCGCGTGTATATCCAGGATCCATCGAACCACTCATCACAACTGCTATTGGGCTTTCAGCGTTCTGAATAGCAGTTACGGCCTTCCAGAATATTAGCGCAGAGCATATCATGAGTGCAATGTGGTTAAAGCGTTTGATGACCCCTCGTGCAGACATCTCGATGTATGTCTAATATACCCAGAAAACGTACGCAGATACAAAATAACGCAGACGCAAATATTAAAGTAATACTCTACGGAGGCATTATATAGAATTCGCTATAATAGAAAACTTGCTGTAACACTTTTAAATATTTGATGAAAAGAGAAGGAAATTAGACCATTTCAAGATTCTTCGTTTCGCGTTAAATCTCACAAGGTGTTTCGCACATGTTTTCGCCGTTCTATGACATTCGTTCGGTAGATAAAGTATTTAAGTGCAGGATCAGAAATACGATACCTGTTATTCAAGGATTTAAATAAATCCATGCTTCAAGTTAGACCGTACCCCATCTCTCATGCAATCGCAGTGCTGAAAGGTTCAGTAGCAGGCCTACTCAATGTTCATCTATTCTACCTTTTGGTTCTTCTCCCTTTCTGTTTCAATAATAGAAGAATGACAGCCCTAGAAGCAAGGGCGGATATTATTACCAGGCTGCAACAGTGCAGCAATAAATCTATTCAAGAATGCCTTAAATCCATATCACCGATTGTTTTATCAGCGATTTTGGAGAAACCTGCATATGTAGATTCCCTCCAGGGCTCAGTAAAGGATACGCCTACTCACTCCAGATCTCTTCTGGATACATTGAATAGTTATGCCTTCCTCTACAACCTCTGCCACATAGAGTACTCTGCTTCCACAGAGTACTTACGGCAACTTGTTTCCACATACCCAGATGCACACTTTCTGATCTTACTATGCCTCTATACTGAGATTGTGAAGTACGAGTCTTCGAGTAATATGGAACTGGCAGACAAAAATTTCGAAAACTTAACTGTAGCTTTGTTAAATGCCACGCACATCATGTTCGGATCGTCAAAAGATACTTTCTTTCAACCTAGCTCCTTGAAAGGGGGAAAGATGTTCTTCAATTGCATTGAGCATAAGGACAAGTTTTCACGGAGCAAAAAAGGACTTGATTCGATATTGGATAAATGCCAGTTTAGCGGAGCAATGGCCGAAAGCTCAATGGAAGTTTATCTAACAAGTGTAGCACAGTTGAATAGCGAAGATCCGTCCTTTCCGCTACGAGTTAGAGCCTTCCTAGAGAGATTTTGGCTTTGCGTGCTAAACTTACTTGCCCTTATGTCGACGAAGAGCAACGTTACGAAGAACCCAAATCGGCTTAAGTTGAGGGGCTTTGCAGAGCTTACTCTTGTTGGTGTTCTCAAAGATGCCCATCGCTTCATTTTTCCTTTTTGTGTGGATGCAACTTCCTTTGCAGATCTCAGTGTGAGCAACTTTGAAGCTCTAACCACACTTGAATACGATGATGGATGCTTTGTGTATAAAAAGGTTGAATTCTCTCCTCTTCGGCACATTGCAACATCCCTACCATATATCGCAACAACTCGATCAGCCATGGCACTCTCCAGCCTTTGCAACTTAATCACGGTACACGGACTGAAGTATGATAAATTTTTCCATGAAATGACGAAACTCCTCAACCCATGGCTGCTTGAGTTAGATTGTTTCGGAGAAGTTTTAAAAAACGTCGAAAGAATCTTGATGCAGCCGACAATTCCAGTTCAGCATTTACGATCTTGCTTCTACCGAATCTCTACATTAGCTGCAAAATACGCATCAAGTAGCTTGGTAGTGCACCTTGTTGGACTTATGAGCAGGCTTCTCGCAGCCCACCCTTCTCTTAACTCTCTGCTACCGAAAATCTACGCAGTTGGTTACAAAATTCAATGTCAAGAATCTAAACGAGATCTGGATGTCAGTCGAAATTCTCTGTGTAATGCACGATTACATTTTGAATTAGGCTTACTAGCCTTACACCCCCATCGTAAAGTCCGTGTACTGGCAAGAGAGATGATATTTGGACTTTCGAACACCGTCCACCTTCAACCTAATCCACGTAAACCTGCCAAACGAGCTATATTAGGTCCATGCACGGAAAATCAAGATAGCTTAGCTACTCTCTGGTCTATCTAAACTTTAGGGGATTGACTTGGTGAATTCCCCTTCTTGTAATCATTGGATGACCAAGGAAATCCTGGTTACAAGCGTATCATATTCATATCTGATGTGCTTTCATATTAGTTCAATTTTTGGGAAACTGTAGAGAAGTGTTCATTTTGTAGATAAACTTTAAGACATTACTCATGCGAGCAAGACAGCTTGCTAACACAGTTAAACCTGCAAAGACAAGAAACTGACAGTAGACGGCAAGTTGGGCCGTGTTCTCTGGGCAAGATTTTAAGATATATTCTGGGTTCAAAAACACCTTTGATGAACCGACCTGTCAGAATTCTCAGTTGGCGTTTAGTAATGCTTTAATAGAAAAGCGAAAGCCGCATATAGTGGGCAAACTGAATGTCAATCCTTTTTTGGCCTCGTTGTTGACCAGTAGTGTTGATACTGCGATGAATTACCTTGTGAAGAGAAATCATGAGAAGAGTATTCCCAATGTTTTTCGGATTGACATTCTGTTTAAAAGCATAGCTCATCGACATTTAGTGTGGAGAAAAAGCAACCCATTCGCGGGTCTGTCGCTTTCCTGTTAAAGAGAACAATAAATATGCTGCCACAGTACCTAATCCGCATGTTCTGAAAGGCATTCCAAAAGACAGGTATGGGGAGCACTTACTACCACGTCAAAAGGTCTATCATGTACGACCAATTCTTCGGAAATATTTCCTTCCGACATCGCGAATATTAAGATTGTAACTCTCTAAGAGTGTGAATTCACCCTCACTATTTTCGAATACATTTCCATTGAAGTCAGTGTGCTGAGTCAGCTCACAAATTCGCCCGTTCGCATGGCAGTTGCAGATGCTTCTCCGATCAGGCCAGCATCACTGTACAGCATAAAATCGCACACTTTTGATCTTCTGAACGGTGGTGCACATCGTATAATAAGTGCATACAAAGCGTAAAAGACACGGCACAAAAATACTCTATACTTCTATAGTATTGATATTATGCTCTTTCTGAAACAAGCGCGAAAGTTCCGATGAACCCATCCTTTGCTCTGCGCTTTGCGAACAAGTGCAGGTTCAATGAGTGATCATATTCGTCTATCACCAGGAAAAATCACGACGTCCAGTTGAATCTCATTCTGTTGGAGGCGGCAGGGGTGCAGTCGGTGCGGAAGAAACCGAAAATCAATACTCCCAGCGACACGAATATGGTGCAAAGAGATATCCTTGAGATTAACGGGCAGTGGGGTACTAATCCAACCCTCTACGACAAGGTGCCTTTCCCTAACCCGACTAAAGGACACCTCACCGTGGTGGGTTGAACCAGTACCCCAGTTTTGGGGGAAGCCAAGAACATTTTTAAACCCCTCGTCGTGTTTCTGTCATGGCGCCGACCCTATTGATGGCCACCGCAAGGTGGTGGGTCAGGACCAGTAACCAGCCCTTGGGGAGGTTCGGGAAACCGCCAAATTACTTCCAAGGGGGGAATCTCCTTGGTGGCGAGACGAGGGAAGACATCTACTAATCCTCTGTTGGTTCAATCCACGGGATGAGATTAGCCCACATGAATAACGCGAAAAGCAGAGAGCATGCGCATACATGTCGAAAGGCACGTGCAATTTTCAAATTGCGCTATAAAAAAAAAGGTGCCTTTCCACCCGGTCAGTATGAAGCTTGTTTTCCTCAACGTTCAAATCAACCACATCCGCGGAGAAACTTGCGACCAATAAAGTTCCATCGAAACTAAATATCGGCAACTCACAGCGACGCATTACAAGTGGCATGATCGATATGTCCGAACATTCTCGGGTGAGCTTGCGGTATCATAGTGTGTATAGTAATAGTTCTGTACCTGTCAGCATCGAATGCTGGAGAAATAGCTCGGTATCTCGTGTGGGAGAAGAGCCATATCAGCACGGCCAATACCTGGATGGTCTGCCAGAGTGAGACGGATAACATGAGTCGCATTGGAGATAAAAGTATAAAAACACAGAAACGAATAGAAATCTGTATCCGTTTGACTCAACTTGGACAAATCAATCACAGCACAGGATGGTCTGTGGAAAGGTGCGTCGTGATGCTGCGGGATGGACATGATTCTCCCAGTGGTCATCATCACTTCACAGGGAGATCATGGAGTATCGATTTGTCACTATTTATGCACGCACGTCCAAACACCACGCGGAATACTGTACATGCGAGATGCTTTCGACGGAACGCCCCTCGAAAAGCAAGATAATCCGCATCAAAGAGAACGGTCACAGCGTCAGGTCGCTCAGAAACCATTCGGAAGGCCCCTCACCGAGCTATGACACGCACGAAACCGCTCGCCGACGCCGCTCATCACCGCACGCAGGCCATCGACGATCCGCCGGAGCGACCAGACAGAACTCTCGCCGGGCTCGGGCCATTGAATGGCCAATGACTGCACATGCGTCAATACCCATTGCATCCGCGCCTCGAGCTCGTGGACGACTGAAGCCACAAGGGAGAAGTCCTCGTCTTCGGTGGAGCGGTCAGTGCGCGACCCTTTACTGCCGGAGACAGCATCCAGCAGGCCCCTCAGGGAGCTTTGAACCAGCGTCTGGAAGCTGCGGCTCGTGCGCGACAGCTCCTCGACTTCGCCCATGCTTGCATCGCT
This sequence comes from Perkinsela sp. CCAP 1560/4, assembly GCA_001235845.1. Lineage (NCBI taxonomy): Eukaryota > Euglenozoa > Kinetoplastea > Prokinetoplastida > Perkinselidae > Perkinsela > Perkinsela sp. CCAP 1560/4. The sequence continues at coordinate 25,923 of LFNC01000321.1, read as the reverse complement.
CTTATTGCGGACGCCTTCCGCCACTGACGACACCATCTCACTCAACGCGGGTTTCTTCGAAAGGTCCGCGCTTGTCTTGCTTTTCTCAGACACAATTTCGCCCAGCGCAAGAAGGCTCTCATTGACTGCAGCGGATTCCTGTCTCGCGCTCTCAAGCGAGGCTTCCTCTGCTCCCAGGCGTGCGCTGACGTCTGTGAGAACTGACTTCACCGCCTCCGGCAGCTCGTGGAACAGAGCCCCCTCGCTCACCATCGCCCAGTCGACCCCTCTCAGCTTCTCGAGGCACTCGCGGTGCACGCATTCGTACTCCTTGCTTGACTCTGCGAAAGTTTGGGTCGCTTGTGGATTCTGCTGCACCAGAGGCGTACCGGCCGTGACCCCACCGACGCCGAAGGGGCTAGCTGATGGCAGTGCCGTCGATGTGCCCGGCTGTCCGAACGAAAGCGGGCCCGTGCTTGGCCTCCCGAAGAGGCCGCCACTCGATGGTGCAAGTCCAAAACTCCCACTGTTCGGCGCCGATCCAAAAAGTGGCCGCGACGGCTGTGTGAATGTGCTACTCGACGTCGCGGACGGTTGTGCGAGGCCGAATGAGGGCACTGTGCCGCCCTGCGCTGTCTGTCCGAACGGGTTGGTGCTTGACCCAGGCTGCATGAAATTACCCGTGCCGCCGGTGGGGGCACCACCGCCGCCGAACGTNGCTGTCTGTCCGAACGGGTTGGTGCTTGACCCAGGCTGCATGAAATTACCCGTGCCGCCGGTGGGGGCACCACCGCCGCCGAACGTAGATGGCTGTTGTGTGGCGTTCGACTGGAACTGCGGAGGTTGGCCGATACCGAAGGGGGTGCTACTTGAGGATGACAACGGCTTCTGCATGAAATTACCCGTCATTATGTATCTTTATCGAGTAAGTGATAAAGAATGTGCAAGTTATATTCGATAAGTAAACCATTTATCTGCCATACGCACTCTTCATCTTTTCTACTCTGATTGCAGTGCCTTTGCACTCAGATGATTTAATTTGACTCGGCCATCTGGAATATGGAAAACCGTCACGTCACACGCATTGTCTTTCGTTGGCTGAACCTTGTCAACAATATACAAACCTCTCCTTTCAATTTGTATTGTTTGACCCTTTTGAAGAGATTCAAAGGCCTTTTCACCTCGAAGTGTCTGTTCATATAATGACTTCGCATTGACCGATCGAAGAAATTCGTCTGACGTCATCCCCGAATCAAACTTTTTCGTACGCAGGAGATGATCAAATTCAAAACAGCGCACCAAGGTTGATGGTGCCTCTCTCGCAAGCCATGAGAGTTTGTACTTGGTGGTCTTGTAATCTCCTTCCAGATGGAGCCTTGCGTCGCAACTGGCTGGTCCATTGCTGGTATCAATACGCCCGTCAACGGTTGGGTATTGGATATTCTCGATGAAAGCGTTTCCCCAGTCCATAAGAGTGATTTCATCACCGTCCTTCAACAAAGCAACGTCGAACGACTCAAGGAAAATACTGGAATCAAAGACAATGGACTTGTTCCCCAGCTCTGGGTTTTTCTTGTGCCACATTTTGCTCTCCACGCGTGGCGCACCGACGTAATTTCGAATCGTGCAGATACAATTATGCGTGTTGCTGACAGCCGTATACCGTGGTGCCATCGGGTCAAGAATTCGACTGTTGATCGCCCACAGCTTCGACCATTCCATGAAATTGATCACCTTTGACATTCCCTGCACTTCGACAAACTGTCTGAGCGCATCTGGCGTTAATCCCTTTCGGGCCAGCGCTCGCACTGTGGGGAAGCGCGGGTCATCCCAGCCCGTAACGACGTTCTGATCGACGAGTTCGGTGAGCTTTCGCTTCGACATCACTGTGTATTCCATGTTGAGCCGACTGAAGTCATTCAGCTCGGGGCATCGGATGGATAATGCCTGTGCCATCCATCTGTACTGCGCGTCACGGTCCTTATATTCCGTTGTTCGAAGGGCATGGGTAACGCCTTCCAGGCTATCGACGATCGGGCACGCGAAATCATATGTCGGATACACCTTATAGGTGGTTCCTGTGCGAATATGGGCCGGCTGGAGCATGACGCGATATATCGTGGGATCACGCAACGCACCGTTTGAAGCCTTGAAATCTATTTTGGCACGGAGACAGCATTTTTGTCCTTTTTCGGAGCCAATCTTCATCTCGTTCCACAGACGCATGTTCTCCTCGATGGAGTTATCACGGTTGGGAGTTGGCCGCTTCTGTTCGCGATACTTTCTCATCTCTTCCGTGGGTGTGTCGTCAACATATGCGCGTCCGCTCTGAATGAGCTGATCTGCGTACGCCAACATCTGTGGAAAGTAGTCAGATGTGTACGTGGGACCGACATCCCAACTAACACCAAGCCATTTCAAATCAGATTCTATAGACTCTTCGTATTCTCCCTTTTCTTTCTCTGGGTTCGTATCGTCGAATCGGAAAATGAGCTTTCCATCGTATTTTTCGCGCAAAATATGGTTGATCAGCGCAGCCTTCGCGTGTCCGATATGCAAAAACCCGCTTGCTTCAGGGGGAAATCGGGTGACTACTTCTCCAATTTTAGCATCTCGGAGAGAATACTTATCATCCGCTTTTGGTTGGGCTGGGAGACTGCACTTCTTACCTACTGAACCAGCTTGTTTAGCTTTGGAGACACATGACATGAGGGGAAAGTTAACACCTTTGAGAATATTCTGCATTCTATACATTTTCGCATGAATGTCAACTGATGAGAGTGAATTTGTCATTGATGGAGTTATCTAAATAACCGGGTTTTCAGGACTTACAAAAAAGTATAAACTTCCAAAGAAAAGTTTCACAACAAAGTTTTCACAAGTAACGCCTACCCAGAACTCCTCCAAAAAATACAAAACGACATCGAAGTTTCAAGAGAATACTCGAAAAAAAACGCGCTGTTTCAACGTTGCCATTTTCTGAAGTTAGATAAGCAAAAATTATGTAAACAAAGGATGGAACCAGACTTCAAAAGCCAACAGAGGCCGATTGGAATGAATGTGCACTTCAACCACGCGAACGTTCGCTATTCACAACATACCTATTCGAGCACTTGAATCGAACCACTACTTGGGCTTACATGCACTAGAGGATAATAATAGTACTTGGAATTGACCTTTTCTACTTGGGGATTCATCCGCAGATTTCCGATAACACAAACTGGCTTTCCATCCTTGACAATCTTCCTGAGGTCTTTCTCAACTTTCTCCCCTTCTCGTGACTCCCCGAGGTAATATCTTACAACAACAACATCCCTATCAGATTCGCCAGCAGGCGGATTGGGAAACGGGCAAATAATAGAGAACTGTAATACCCGGTCCTCCCAAACAAAGCCAATCTGGATATCCACCATGTGACCGACCAACACAACAGTGTTGATGCAACTGGAATGGCATGCGATGGTAACCTCTTCTGGTGGAAGTTTATTCGCCGACTCCTTCTTCGCATCGCGTATTTTCTCTGCATAGTCGCTATTCGAAGAGAAAGCCGACACAAAGTCGTTCGGACCAGCTGGTTTCGTAACATCATGATTTTCGTGTAGCTTCGTTTCTTCCTGGGTAGCTTTATTGCCTCCGGGTCCGGGAGCAGGCGTAGTCCCGGTAGTTGGGTGCACTGAGCCTGGGGCAATGACTTGATTATGCTTGAAACTCATGTGGTGAATAAGTGCAGACTCAAGGCGAAATGTTTTTTGACAAATCGTGCAGGTGTAGCGCATCTCTGTGTCACATTTGGCCCCATCAACGTTCTCCTTGGAATTATCCCACGCAGGGTCCTTGGTTGCCTGGGAAGTCTCTACGGCAGCTGGTGAGAAACCTGCCTGCGCGAACCGATTGCCTGTCATGAATGGATTCTGCTGGGTACTCTTCCCTACTGGAATCTCAGGCACACCTGGAAACAATCCCCCAGGCTGAAATGAAGTGTTCCCAAAAGGGCTCATTGGCTGGCTTGGCATTCCCGGAGTAAAGCCACGGACAGCGAGAACCATGTGTGATCCACGGAAGAGGCAGCTATGGCTGTTTTTGAACCGCCTACTAAATAATTGTTTGTGAAAAGTGCCCTCCATTTTCTTTTGAGATCATCGAAATGGTCAAAGAACGAAATGTCTTTATTGGTGATGTGTTGGCTGCCAAAATGATTTAGCAAATTTTATTTCACAAAAAACACGTTACGTTTTGAGAAAGCTACATGCTTATCTGATTCACAAACCAAGCACGCAGTTACATAGATTCGTGGATTTTTTCTTCCGAGTCTATGAAAGGATTGAGAGGGATTTTCGGTGAAATACCTCCAGGGTGAAAGGGATTATCTTCGTTCAGTCGTGTAGCCGAGGTGCCCGTGTACAATGTGCTTGTCACCATATGACTTGTGGAAATGTGTGCGTCCAAGGCAGCTTGCAGGCGAAACGTCATGCCACATTGGGGGCAAGTCGGCTTTGAATCTCTCTGAGCTGCAGGTCGAGGTTGTGTTTTTTCATTATTTACAGTCGGATTACTCTGCGACGAATTTCTTTGGGGTTGCACTGATGGAACCGCTCGTAAGAATGGATTCAAATTTTGTTGAGCGGAATTTGTCTGTTGTCCAAAAGGTGCACTAGGGACTGTAGACCCTAAAGTAAAAGGAGAAGTTTTTTTGCCTTGAGAAAAACTTGGTTTCACTGGACTCAAAGAACCCGATGGATGGGCTTTACCAGCTTCACCGATGGTCGTTTCTGGGGCCTTGGCTGAGAAAGACGAAAATGGATTTTTGCTTTGCGGTTTATTTTCACCAGTAGTCTTCGCCACGACCGGTGCACTTACACCAGCGCTAAACATTTTGAATGGATTCTTTGGATCTTTCTTCTGATTCGTAAATGATTTCAGCATTTTGTGCTGCGAAGCCACTGTACTCGCCAGAGCACCATCGGCAGTTTGAGATTGCGTTTGCTTCGTCCGAGCGAAATCTGCGGGTGGCAGTTTTTCAACTATTCGTTCGTACTCACTTTCGTCTGCTAAGCCCTTGATAGGTTCACGACCATCAGCTCTCGATGAATTTTCATCCAAAGCAGCTTGCTTAAACGGGTTTTGTTCTTCAGAAGCTGCTTGACTGCGAGTATGATTGTTGGTGCTGCGAACTGATGGCTGTACCTTAAAAGGATTTGATGATCTACTTGTAGTTTGATCGGTTACACTTGCACTCGCAGCAAAGGGATTGGGCACTTTATTTGTAGTTTGATCGGTTACACTTGCAGTTTTGGCAAAAGGATTCGGTGCTTTACTTGTTGGTTGATCGGTTACACTTGCAGTTTTGGCAAAAGGATTCGGTGCTTTACTTGTTGGTTGGGCGCTTAAACCTGTACCCGCAGCAAAAGGATTCGGTGCTTTACTTGTAGGTTGGTCGCTTAAACCTGTACCCGCAGCAAAAGGATTTGAGGCTGCACTTGAAGTCTGTCCAAGAGGGGAAGTACCACCTCCCACATTAGAGAAGGCAATTTCTGGTGCAGATGGGGAAGTTACTGCCGTGTGTTCCTTCGATACTTGCTTGTCATGGGCAACTGTCACTTTTTCGTGCGTCTCAGCTATTTGCCACTCCTCGGGGATTGAATGGATGTCAATTTTTTCGGAAGCATTTTGTTTGTCAAAAGGATTCCTGAGAGGGATCTCTTTTTTGGCTTCGTGAACGATTTCTCTTTCCTCCTTCGTGGCCTCGATTGGCATTGGAAGTACCCCTTCGAAATATTCAGTGGTAGATTCCATATTTTGAACCGATTTCCCCGAGTCGTCAATTCTACTCTCTTCCGGCTTTGGTGAGGATGTTTGATCATCTTTGCCACTACAAATAGTGTTAAAATGAAACTCCATTGACATTTTCGAGCGGTAGCCTTTTCCACATTTTCCGCATTTGAAAGGCAAGTCTGTGACTTCACCTTGCTCCTGCTGCTTGTATGGATTCGGCTCGCTCATGGAGTTAAGTTGTCGACTGCCAAAATGCACCTTTTTGAGTTCTTCGCTCTGCTTTTCCCGCTTTTTATCATTAGCGGTCTTGAATACACTCAGTGGAATACCATCTGACATCCATGAGTGTGCATCTTCATCGTAGCCAAGCTCTTGCTTGCGCTCCAGTATATAAGCTGTGATTTGCTCCATAGTGACTGGAACATATTTCACATGCGGCGGTGGCACGATTTCTCCTTCTTCAAGATCCTTATTGCGTTGCTCTTCAATTTTCAAGGCAAAATCATCCCACATCTCAGCAAGCCCGAGAACGAGCGGGATGTCAGTCACACTCACTGATTTGTGCCGCAGCTTCTCGCGCTCTTCAATAACCTTCTTGAGCCGAGCCTTGCGCTCTTCTTCCGTCTCTGGCTTTCCGTTAATGATGAGTGGCTCTTTAGAATACTTTTTTCGGTCTATTCTTTCGAATTTCTTTGCTTCATACCCATCAATAAGACTTTGAAAGGACTGTGGCGTGAAGCTGCCACGTCCTTTTTGGGGCTTTCCAGCGGTTGCAGTGCGCTGGTTATGGCGAATCGCCATGTGATTCTCAAGTGCAATCTTTCCGAGGAACTGCTTCTCACATAATGGACATCGATGATGTTTTTCTTCTGACGTTTGTGTGGGCTCACTTGCCTCGGACGCCCATCTTCGCTGTGTCATGACAAGCCCTGGGGTGGCTTTGCTGAAAGCAGCGTACACACAAGGATGAATGTATTTATATGTATTCAAGGTACCGACTGCCAACTCACTTCTACCACGGATGAGCAACTTGGCCGGCTGCCGCAAAACTATAGGCTTCATCGTATATGTACATATAGAAAGAAGTAATTACCATACCATGGATCCACAATTCGCAAAGGCAGTTCTTGCCCTTTTAGAAGCAATGAAATAAAATAGGTGACCAAATTACTCCTTTGCGAATTCTCGCCGAAGAACCCAGGATTTTACCCTTCCATTGTTTTGCCCGATAATTGCTACCTTATCCATAATAGCCCTCACCCGTGGCGAATCACCGAGTCCTTTGCGAATTCTCGCCGAAGAACCCAGGATTTTACCCTTCCATTGTTTTGCCCGATAATTGCTACCTTATCCATAATAGCCCTCACCCGTGGCGAATCACCGAAGTGGTTGAAAATTTCATGCTCTTGTAAAGTGACAGTCTTCGTACCTTGAAACTTCTTCACAAGAACATCCTGCATTGTTCGGTCGTCAAGGGAGTGTTTCAAAAGATGCTTTCTGCGTTTGCGAGGAGCTTTGATGCCACCGAGCATGGCAGGAGATAGGTCTATAGTATCGAAACATTTGTCCTCGGGAATGATGAAGGGCGTCGAGTATGTGACTTGCCCGGACTCCCAGAAGCTATTTTTGTGGTATCGGTGCAAGTTATACTTTTCGATGAAAAACCGCTGATCAGCGCGAAAAAGTTTTTCTTTATCGCCGTAATATTGTTTGAGATGAATTGAACGGAGGAGGTTTTCTTCATGGTACAGCTCGTCAAGATCACTCATGGCAATGCTTGGACCATAAGCTAGTCCGATGACATTTCCTATGCCCTTCAGTGTGATGTTCTCCGTTTTGAAATGGTCTGAGAAGCACACAAAGATGAAGTACACGCCCGGGGAAAGCGATATTTTCTGTGATCGGTAGACATGCTCCGTCTCGCCATCTGAAGCATCTTTGTTGTATATGCTTCCGCGAACACTCGTGCTGCATAGGAATTGCAGTAGTCGTCTTCTCGCCAGTGGGGAGTCTGGTGACAATATTGCTTCAAATGCAGGCGCCAAGTATGTAAAATTTGCCGCTTGTAAGCGCTCCCAAAGATACTCCTGTGAAAACTGATTCCCATTTGGGTCCTCCAACGGGAAAAGAGAAAGTAATGTTTCTTTTAATAGTTTCGCTCCACAGAATTCACTCACTTCTGTGTCGATTCGTTCGGAAGTCTGGTGTAATATATTTTCGACAAGAAGCTCAACTCTTCGGTGGCCCATTTCCGTCACTGGGATTTCACTCAAGCCATAATAATGCGTCTGTGTATGCACTGTGAGTCGCTTTTTCACGCACCGCTCGGCCACATTGTTTCGCACGAGCCACGATGGGTTTTTTGTACCAGGGTCACTCATTTGATTTATGTCAAATAGTCCCGATAGAGATCGCTCGGATTCCTGAACGCAGCCGGCCCATTCCAGAATCTCAGGGTTGATATTTCTGGAATTGTACACCATATGAAGTTTCAGCAGCATTCGATGAAACAGCGTATGCACGCTCGGCCACAGCGATGGTTCCGCACCATCGACGGCAGGGAGAATAAGCCCGGAGAGTTGTAGATTCTGTCGTGCACGAAAAAGACTTCGCTGCCACGTGATATTCTTGTGACTCTCACGCACAGCAGCTCGATCTCCAGTACTCAAATAACTCAAGTCCACATGTGCAATAGATTCTGGGCATGTTTGAATGTTATCGGCAATCTTATGCTGATGCAAACAATGCAGTGCCTTTGCGACTCGACTGAGCTCGTCGTCGACAATGATCTGAACAACCTTTTCCGAACCATGTTGGCTCTTCTTTTCTGTTATGCGAAACTCTGCAGAAACGTTCTCGATTCTTTTTAAAAGTTTCTGCGATATTTTGAGTTGCCAACAAGTTGATGTTACCGGGGTCACTAGTTCCATTGAGATTTCAACTATTCAGCGGTTGGAAAGCATAGCATTTGAGAAGGAGCGAAAAGTCAGAATGAAAGATGATAGGATGCAGGATGTTGACAGAAAATATATTTAGGAGCAAGAACAGAGGGAAACCACTTCGTGAATGATCTTTGACTGGACTACAGTCGCAGGGGGATGTACAATTAGGCGCTTTGCTTGGTACAAATTTCTCCAAATTCGTCTTCATACTCCATTTGATTCTCTGTCCAGAATGTATTTTTCCGCTTCTTAGCGTCAATTATCTTCTTCCATAGAAGCTTTGCCTCATCTATGAGATCGACTCCGTGCATAGCTGGTACATTAATGATCCCAAGCATGGAAAGGCACTGGCTATGCCGGAATTCCTTGAAGTGCTGCGAAAAAATGGTTGGGCCAAGATAGGTTTGGTTGCACACTTGACAAAATCTTCGTATGCTCAATCCATTGATTTTCCGTAGCCACAGAGGAATCGTGCTTTCGTTAATATTCCCGTCGCCATCTTCATCATGTTTGACTTTTCCAACATGACTGACAGTACTGGGGCTCTCTTGCTCGCGATCAGCATACGCCCATGAGGGAATTCTCGCTCCCTGAATACTTAGACGCATGGAGTTGACCTTTTGGCATTCTTCTGCTTCCAATTCTTCTGGCTCGACGACTTGCTTTCTCTCGAGCATCCGTGTGCACGCAAGAAGCCTATCACGCACAATATTCGCCCAAAACCGAATGCGCTCTTCCGCTAATTGAATTTTTGAAACAGTTATTTTGTCATCCGTCGATGGACTGAAAAATTTCTCTTTTTCCGTCTCGAGACAGTCATAGTCTGAAGGGAAAACTTTGAGGTGGCTACGCCGCAGCTCCTCCGCCAATCGGTCGAGATACCCCATATACCCTTGAAGGAAATATTTCCGAAGAAAATCTTGCTCGCTCGAGCTCAGCGTATCACTCACAGTGAGTGTGCCATACTTGACACGCTGTGGAATCAGATTGGTATGTGATTCCATGCGCGCAATATAGAAATGATAAGAAATTTGTGAAAGTTTCTCCATCTCGTCGGAGGAGAGGGAGATCTTTTCTTCGACACTTTGCATAAGTTTATGGAATTCAGTATAATTTTCTTGCAAGTTGAGGAATCGACCGAAAGACTCCTCGGGTGTAAATGGTCCCTGAACGATCGCCGTATTCTCACCAGGTAAATCGACGGGCTCAATGACTCGGTGATAGAACTGCCGCTCAAGCGTTCTTTCGGATGGGTCGTTGTACTCTCGTGTAAAGTCCAGCACCCGTTTCGCATTGGATTTTTCCATTCTATCAAGATCATCTAAAAGGCAGCGCATCGCTTCCTCTGTGGATTTTTGCGATGACAGTTCCATGAGTTCGTGAAGCTCGTCGGATTCCAGCAGAGTAACCAGACGCTCCGAGAATTCTCGTGTTTCCGAGAGCTTTGAGTGAATGAAGTTTCGTTGGAGAATGAGGTGCCTTTCGTCCATGATTGTCGTATCGGTCATTCCTTGGGCGATTGCGTCATCCACCGATTTTTCAACTTGACACCCAAGTTCTCGGATATATTCAAGCGTATTCATGTAAAATTTCGCAAGCTATCCAAAATCAATAGACTTATACAGCAGTTCACATTGTGATGAAAATTCCAAAGCCCACCTGAATGCTACTTACTCTTTTGTGACTCCTCGAGCGCTTTAAGAAGCTTTCCTTCTTTCTCTGAGATCTCTGAAAGCTTTTCGGTATTTTTGCTTTGTTCCCCGCGGAGAAAGTGAAGCCTCCTTTCAACGACACGCTTGCCATCATCGACTTCTTGTGAAACGAGAACAGGTCCTGTGAGTTTATACACTATATCGCCTTCTTCGACCTCCTTCAGCTGCTTGAGGACAAGCTCATTTTCGTTTATCTGTGAAGAGATTTGGACATTTTGCTGATTAAACTTTCCCTTTTGTTCCTGTACCGCCCGTAGAGATTCATAAATGGCCTTGTTGTTTGGTATGCCTGGCATAGGTGCGTTATAATGCTGCAAGAAATAGAAAAACAAGTGTGTACAAATGAATACACTGGAGATGGAGAGTCGTAATGATGCGACATCGTTGTCTATACGTTTTTGGCGTAGCTTGAAAAAAACGTTGCTGCATGACTATCCATGTCCTTCGGGAGGGTTGTCTCAATGATAAATTCACCTTGGCGGATCTCCACCATCGCACAGTTTGCACATGTCGTTTCCTGTCTGGTATCTGTGTTGGATTCCGCATCACGCACGACCGAAGCCTCTTGCAATCCGATCATTTCCAAGAGCTGATCGATTTCGGCTGGACTTAAAAAGTGACGACAGGAAACTTCCAGCATCTGTAGAGATATTTGCTCGTGTTTGATTTTTGGGTCCATCGAATGAGATTGTGCTTCATCTGTGGAAGGCGCGATTATTCTGAGTAGAACTGTATTCAAGCTATATCGCCTTGCGAGGAATTGGCTTGAAGGCCTCCTATCCGGGCCAATACTAAGAATACGCTTACTTTGCAAATCAACAAGCCACTCGTGGCGTGCGAAGCTGAATGGATGTGTTCCATCGCGAAACTTTGTGAATACTATGTAGCGATAAAAGGTGGGTGTGACAAAAGAAGGGAACGATGCTACAGCCGGAAATGGCGGCCCGCAGGTTATGCATAGTTCTCGAGCAATAGGCAAGTATCCGGGTATTCCCGGTGGCGGGTGGACAAATAATAGCAAGGACTGTCCGTTTTCCAAAAACGCACCGTGATTGTGTTTCCGCTTGTGGAGGCACTCGACGGGGCTAAACAGCTTATTTAGGACTATACGACGAATCTCTCCGAGGCTATTTTCCACACAAATAGGTGCCGAAAAGTATGGAGGACAGATAACAACGGCAAAATTCCCATCGACAAAAAGAAGCTGGAACCCCGATAGAGAATTTGAATTTGCCGGCAGATACATTTTTTGTTGCGAAAAGGAAAGTTCAGGACACTCAGCAAGTATGTCGCTATGTGCTGATGGCGCAGTCATTTCGTGAGGCCGTTGATATTTGACAAACTTATTTGAGGATGTTTCGACAGTCCTCGTCTCGACCACACATCTGAAGGGTGTGAGTTGGTGATTGGACGATGGATTAGGGAAGTCTATTTGAAGGTTTCCTTGTGGTTCACTCTGCAGAGAGGTCGGTCGATGAGTTACGCTTCGAATAAGCTTACTCAAGAGTTGGTTTAGCAGACTTCCGGATGAAGCCAGTGCGATGGCAAGTAAATGGGGAAGAGATGATTTTTCGAACTGGGTTTCATGCGAATGTTTTCTCCATGTCGATACTTTCTCTTGCGTGCAATGAAAATCCATCGAGGGTGATTCCCTTACCTTCGATTGTTTCGAAGCCACCAAGTATGAACAGATATAAATCACTGTTCGAATAAGCAATATTGTGGCAAAGCTACATGGTACGTTTTCTTCCAGCTTCCTTGAGGTTTGACATTGCTGATCAGAAGGTTTTCCGTCCAAAATATTCAGAAGATCTGAACGTACAATGGCAATCTCACTTAGGGATGGATCCTTTTGAATTGTGACGGCGCTTGATGGAAATACTTTCTCTAAAGCAATTACGCATCGCTCCAATAAAGCAGAGCTATTCTCAGCGCGGTGGACGGAGCTGCTCTCGCAAATCGCAAGCAAAACAAACGAGCCCAATGTTTTGTCTGTTATGACTGCTTCGGGCTGATTCTGGAGAAGCCCAAGCGCCATTTCCCAAGATGAACACAAATGACTTCTCGTCCAGCTATAATCACCAAAATACGCACACCGCAGCACTTCTATCGAAGTTTGAATAGAACGACTGAAACTCTGCTGGAAAAGTGCTTTTAAAGTCGCCGGCAAAGGTACGCTATTCGCAATGAGCTTTCTGGGAGCTTTTGAAATCGCTTGAACGAAATTTGACTCTGTCAAGACTCTTCGTTCTCCTTGTTCAGTATTTATAAGGCCGACAGCTGCCGTCGCACAGTAGAAGTTGAGAGCAAAAGCCCATCTTGCGGGATGTAATATCGCTATCTGAAGGACAATACTTGCTAGTCTTGTATTTTCCAAGTCATCTGGCGCAAAGTAAGCCATCGCAGTTCTCCAAAAAGGGGCGCTTGATTCGCGTTCAACTTGCCCACTGGCCCTATTCGCCAAAGCGTCGCACTCTATCTGGACCAACCTCGTCACAAATGAGTTGAGGAGTTCTGCCCGAATATCTGGATGATCTTGCCGCAATAAGGGGAATAGAGCAAGCATTGACTTCCAGTAATCATTGGATGAATTCCACAACTTCTTCTTTCCCCCATGACGGATATGCATAAGGGTCTTCATGAGCGCCCCATGACTCAAAGCTGCTGGTTGCGACTTGAGTAGATCTCGTAAAAGCTCAAAGGCGTTTACTTTATCTTTTCGAGAATAAGAGCTCTCAGTAATACTTCTTGAATGAACGACAATGTTTTTGGCTAAAGTTGAGCTATCTTCCTGATCCACCTGGCTGGTCTCATACAAGGGGATGGAGATTTCTGTCCAAATCGGATCCCGTGTTTTCCTCTTCTTGGTGAGTGAAGACGACCGATTCGCTGAACGTGAAACAATATTTAAGAGAAATCTCTTAATCTGGCCTTCTACAGTATTAGTCGTTTTCATAGATAAGCACTCGTCACGCAGTGGCCTGTGAAGATGCTCGAAAGCTGGCTCAATGGTAGAGTTGCTGATTAACTGGCCAATGGCAAAGAAATTTGTATGCTTTTTGTCAAGTATGCGACGAAGCACGCCTAGCAACTCGCTTTTCAGCAATTGTGCTTCCGTCCTGAGAGGCCTCTCTTGAAGGTTTGTCTCATTCGATGGGGCAGAATCATACATACGAGCAAAGAGCTGAAATCGTGCTGATCCGGTGCTCAACTCACCATCGGTCGTTTTTTCATGCACTTCTGACATACTTTCCAAAAGAACGGTGCTTATTTCAACAAATGACGGGCCTGGCCGGATTCGATCAAAGATCATTGTAAGCGAAGCAAGATCACCGCTCACGGATAGTACGCAAAGTAGGAGCAAGGTCAACTTTGACCCTGATTGCAGGGCAGTCTTGACGGATGGCGCTCTATCGTCCCAAAAAGGAATGGATTGCATAACTATTCGTCGTCCGACTTTGGGAGAAAGACGAAGTAAAGCAAATTCACAGAGAGCGGCATACACATTCCGGTTGTGTGTAATGGAAACGGTGTGTTTTGACAACATGTGAGTGACACAACGTAAAGTCTCTTCCCACGATGGGTGTACGGCACGGTCTTGATAAAAGCCGGCCTGACAATGGAGCTCTTTGTCTACCTTCAAAAGCCGAGAGATACAATAGGAAGAAACCTTTTTCGTTGAAAACATGTGCTTCATAAAAAGCTGCCTTTCTTTCAATAGCTCTTCCACTGATTCGATTGCTGGAAGATACGCATCCTGAATGCATTTTTCCCGTGACGACCCATGAGATGAACGTTGTCTATCGAGCTCAAATTGAACACTCACTTCCAGTAGCGCATGCTTCAGTAAGGGATGAGGGCCAGACTCGACGGATCGGAAAAGGTATCTGGCAACTTGAAGCACCGATCCCCAGGATGGAATGACCACCAACGCTTTCGCTTTTCTGGCATTTTCTTCCACTCTCATTCGTATTCGGATAGCTTGGAGCGCTAGCTCAACTGGAACGGACGTGGGGGTGGGAGCTCGTGCATACAGTGTGGAAACTATTTCCAACGCTTTAGTCCAAATGAACCTCCCTTCGGATACGTTTAATTGAGGAACGTGGAACACCATGCTTTCAATTTGTGTGAGCGCCTTGCTTACCAAAGGAAGACGTTGGGAAAAGCTTCCCGGACGCTCCATCGGTATGCATAAGAGATGAAGAGACTTTTCCCAAACTTTTTTTCCGGTGATGGCATGATTCTTCTCGATGGGGAGTACTCGGGTCATTTTCTCGGAACAAAGCACGTACGACCACCTTCCTGTTGCATTCGTTTCGAATATCCGAAAACTCTATGACCAAATACAATACGAGAGCAAATGAGATAAATTCTGCCGATTCCAATGACAAAATGAGTCAAACGACACTTGCATTGCTCAACTCTTCTAGTGAGGGAAGGGGGGTACTTTATTTCTCAATCTGAAACTATGTCCAATATACACGATACCGTCGGAGTTCTCTCCACCTTCACCTCTGCATTATCGACTGGTTCTTCCATTTCTGACGAGTCCTCGTCAGATTCTTTATGATTATCAGAAACGAATAGTTCATCCTCGGAGACATTCTGTGAATCAGACACAATACTTACCCGAGGACGCCGGTGGATTGCTTTCTCTTTCTTATGGCGCAGTTTTCTTCTGGCATCTCTCATCAAGCCCTGATCTTTGTTACACACCTTTGCTTCTTTCTTTGATGGAACATTTTCGTCAGTCACACCAGCGTTGACATTTGTTTCATTTTCATCGGCGCTGTCGATGTCTTCATAAAGATCTTTTGTATCAACATAGAGTGGTGATGACGCCGAGGTTACTTCTTGCCAAGCTGTGCTGGATATTGCGAAAAGCAACCGCGGTACTGCCTTTTCTTTTCCGACCAGCATGATGGCGGAAATCACAGATCGAGCAATTGAGAGCGCAAAAGTGCGCATTTCTTTCGCCGTTGCGTCTGTCGAATTCTGCGTTTTGATCAAAATGTCGTAAACAGTAAAAAGCGTGTGAATGTTCAGTATTGGGCCGTGGCACCGGAGGTTAATCATTTGATACAGCAGATATTGGATTGCTCTGTTTGTTTCCAGTGGATTTTGTTGCCATTCTTCGAGGGATGAGATGTACAACCGCAGGCTCTTTGGATTGCTCGCGATCGAGAGAACCGCCGCGGATTCTCCCTCAACTGAATCAAACTTTCCCATGAGCAGAATAGTGACGTGGACATATGCAATCAGCGTGTTGAGATACTTACCTTCCAAAGTACCAAGGGAGTTTGACGCACTATGAAACATCGATTCTGTTTTGCTCCACAGCCCTCCATCGATGATGAGTAAGCGTAACCACTTTTTCGGAATGATCGTTGAAAAGGTGATTCCAGTCCGCATAACCTCGAATAAGAATCTGAGCATTACAGACTTTTCAGTGTATAACTTCCGTCGATGCACTGCTGATGTGATCTTCAGGGCAGTTGCAGCTATGTGAATAAAAGAACGAATGTTGGAGGAATCCATCGGTGGATGTGTTTCATCCTCTCCATCACCAGTATCGGGAGAGCCAGGAAGAATACCAAAGAGAGAAAGCAGTGTGCTTTGCATAAGATTGTGAAGTTCCAAATACTTCTGCTCGGCCTCGTTGGATCCCATAGATAATATGTGTCGATCCTTTAGGAAGATCAAATTTTCTCTGAGCGCATCGAAAATACACCCCAGCATGAAGAAAAAGTTTGCAATGGTCGTTGGACATGCATGGTCCAGGCTGAGCGCCTCTCTTTCGTCGACTTTTTCAGTGCCATCATCTGCAACCCTGCTCCATCGATGGACAATGGGCCAAAATCCATCGAGCCACTCGATGAAGCAGTTTTCAAGAAATCCATGCATAAGCTTTCCTAATACCTGTTCCCATTGAATGTGGGAAATTTGTGGTGAATGATCAGCTACAGTGTCTTCTATACTAGACGTTACAAAGTTCTTGTGTTTTTTTACTCGTCGAGACTTTTGATTCTTTATCGCGTCCAGCTGATAGAATCTTGATAAATTTCCATCTTTTCCATAGTTACATAGTTGTACCTCACCGTTTGCGATAGATTCTCTGGTGAGTAGAGCCTTTCCTCTTGATCGGGGAAGTATATTTTGAATTTCCTGGGATTTTTCACGAAGGTGATCCGTCCCGTGCAGATGAGTGTCAAACTCATTTTCTGTGTGTATTTCCCGTGAAATGACGGCCCATTTTGAGGATGCTCGCATAAAGCTGAAAAGATTGGCGAATAAGCTGACGATATTAGAATCGCACGATGAAGGCTCTATCGATCTCTGGGTTTGAAGTTTGCTGGCTTTTACAAAAAGAATCACAAACTCAATTCCACCACTTTCATAAAAAGCCTCAATAAATCGTTTTTGAGCATTTCCACTCATCATTTCTGAGCAGACAATTTTGGTGATATTTGTCAGATAGCGAAACGACAACTCAATGGCCTCAGAATCACTCTCGGAGGCTTCGGAGTGGATAGCGCGAATTAACAGCCTCGAAGGATGTCGAAGCACCGCACACAAACGCGCTGTTGTAATAAGACTTTGGAGCGATTCTTCTTTAATAAGCCGTAGCTCATCCAGCTGAAAAGTTGAATCTTCGGAAAGGGTGGTGATCGCGACGAGTAACCTCATTACATTTCGATACAAAGCCGCACAGCGCTCCTGTTTCAACTCTCCGACATATAATTCCCTATCCTGACACGTTGCCCATAATTCGTTTGAGCAGATCTCCAATATTGGAAATATCTCTTCCGTCAGAAAGTGACAGCGATGCAAAAAATCAAAGCAATGACGATGGATCTTTTCTTGGTAGTTCATGTCAGCATTCTTCTTGAATGACTTGAGACCAAGTTCCTTTTGATCTTCTCGAAAAGATTGAATAGTATTGTTTTCGTTCACCAACGTGCGCTTCAACTGACGGATTGTACGAATGAGTTTATCGGGAAGCCTGCACGTGATGTCGTTCCAACGCCAATCATATCCATCGACGTCGACAGGTCTGCCTTCCTCAATTCCAGCCCGTGCTGAAACTAGTGCTTGTGTACACTTTGAGAGTGAAGAAAGTATTGACTTGATATCAGTTTTCATCTCCTATTCCATCCATGGATATTTCATATGACAAAAGTCCTTACAAGAAAAAAAAAACACGAGTGGATTTAGCATGCTACGCCTCCGAAGCAAAAATGCATATTTGGTATCGTGGTTTTCTACATGTGAACTCTCCGTTGAATTTCCTGTGCGAGCACTTCGTTATCGCGCTCTAACACCTTTTTTTGCTTTTGGTAGACAACTTCTCTGCTCGCGATATCAGCCTCCAACTCAAGGACCTCCTTCAGGCGAACCTTATTCTCAATAGCGTGGCGCTTGGCAGAAGCTACCTTGGATCTCTCAATTACTGCAAGGTCGTTTTCGACTTTCTCAATAGCCTTTTCGAGCTCAACAATTGCATTGGAATTGCCTTTATTTTCCCCAATAATCTGAACAAACTCGGCACACTTTTGAAGTAAAGATGCATTTTCTTCTTCCGGAGACCTTTTGGTATCAATCGACGCAGCGCCTTTCGAGCCTTCCTGCTTCTTCAACTTGCTTTTCACTATGAAAATCATAGCCCGCAGTTTTTCGATTCGCTGCCGAATTGTATTCTGCTCTGAAAGTATGTTCTTTTCCTCCGTTCGCCTGGATGCAGTTACTTTGCACAGATCACTTTGAAGGATTCGCTTTTTGACGTCATATTGAGCAACAGGGTCGCGTATGAGCTTTTTTTGATGGAGAATACGACCTTTCTGACTGAAAAGCCGCTTTTGATGTTCGATTTGCTCACATATTTCGGCGAGCTCTCGACGTCTCTCCTCTAAACAATCGCACAGTAGCGCGTACTCCTCGGGTAAACCAGCATTCGCTTCAATGTCGGCGCTGAGCTCTCCTATGAGTCGCGTTTGTTGTATATTGCGATTTTCGAGAGTTCGATTTTCTGCTGTGATAGTCGCCAGCTTCTTTTCCATCTCTGCCGCGTTGTTCTTCGCTTCAAAACTATTCTCCTTGTGCATCCTTCGCATAGACCAGCAAGAATATCCTTTCCGTGCGAACAGATGAGTCTCTTTCGCTTGAAGCGCTAGTTTTTTCGCGCGCAAATGTTTCTCCAGGGTGTCCAATTTCATCTGTAGATTCATTTTAGTGTTCCGCCGATGAACGCGACTATTCTCAAGGTCTTGAATACGGATGATCAATTCTGGAACTTTATCAGTCATCTTTGGGATCTCGTCAATGACCGATGACGTCAGTTTTTGTTTTGACATGTGGTTAATATTTTGCACATCTTCTAATATCCTTCTGAGCTCCTCAAGAAGCTTAATCTGTCCCTTGCCCTCACGCAAATCTTTTTCGAAAATTTTGACCTGGGATTTTGATCGCTCCAGGGTCTCTGCGAGGTCACTTATCCTATTGTTCATGTAAGGTCAACAATAAAAAACTTTCAACAGCGAATGAGTATCTCAAAATGTTTTCAATGACTCATCTTTCTGAAAACGACAAGGGAACTGTGTGTGTAAAACATGTGTTTCATCAAAGTTGAATTCAACTCGCACTCCACTTTTGCTTCATGTAACTGGCAGATCTCATTTCCGTCAACCTCGACAATGTTCGTTTGATCATAAAATACTCGTCCTCAGTTGTGAAAATTTTAAAATCTTCGGAGATGTCAAGATTTTCATGCCCGGTGGCCCCTCCGCTCTCCGGGCATAAAGCTTGCGGTTCTGCGTCTGCAAGTATGACAAGCTTTACTTTATTTTGATAGAACAAATCGAGAGCATTGATCATTCTTCTGACCTCGCTAGATTGCTTGAGTGATAGCTTTGGAATGTTTTCAATGAAGACTGTGTGGAATTTTTTGCTGATCGTCTCATAATCGACAGCCCCAAGCTCTTCGCAGAAAAGCTCCATAAACGTAAATCGACAGATTTTGCAGGCTGGAACTGCTTTGGGAATGAGCAATTTACGGCCGAATTCAGTGGACAAGGTGATTTTTTCTGGCTTTTTTCCTTTTGTCATCCCGCGAAACTTGGCTTCGAAACCCGCCTTCTGTGTTGGATCGCTGCTTGGGTAAAAGTACACATCTGTAATCGACGATGGATCCTGTTTCAGACGGTAATCGGTCTCGTTTTTCATAGGGCAGACATGACATCTTTCCTCCAGCATATCCACAAACGGAAGAAATTGTTCTCGGTTCAGTCCATTCAAGTAAAGATCGCTTGGAGCTCTATTCGATGTAGTCACAAGGCATAGGCCCCTTTCATAAAGGTGACGAAATACTCTTTTCAAAATCATCGCATCTGCAACATCAGTAACCATCATCTCATCGAAGCATAATAAATTTGCATCCCGAACGACAGTGTTCACGGCATGCGTGATATCTGTGCCGTTCTTCTCTCCAAGCATTCGCTGTTTGTGTAAAAACCGATGAACATCTTTCATGAAAGTGTGGAAATGCATGCTCCGGCAGTTTATATTTGTGGGCAAAGCATCTCGAAAGAGGTCCATGAGGAGGGTTTTCCCACACCCAACGCCACCCCACAAGTATAAGCCTTTAATATCATTCATGATCAGCGGATTCTGTTTTGCTGCCCCTCCAAGGCCACAAAGTTTTTCATATAACGGGTCAAGGAATTTTGTGATGCATTTTAGTTGCTGTTTGTCTTGTTTCAGGGACCCCTTTCTGATACAATTTGCATACAATTCAGACGGCAGCAGCATGCTGACTATACTACAATTGCAAATATGAAAGGCTATGAAACACATAGGTGACTTCAGGGATAGTCTAATACAGACAAAATGCATATTAACAAAGCGTCTCGATATATTCGAGCCATGCGTTTCTTATTTCAGTGAGCCGATCGACCTCTAATTCGAAGGTCTTATTGGTCTGATCGACTTCTTTGGCCAATGATACTTGTTTTTTCCGCTTTTCTGGTAAGTGTTTTTTTGAGTCTCCCAGCTTATACTTCGGGAAGCCGTGTTCAGATTTACAGTTCTCAATAAGATCGCGGAGAGA
This sequence comes from Perkinsela sp. CCAP 1560/4, assembly GCA_001235845.1. Classification (NCBI taxonomy): domain Eukaryota; phylum Euglenozoa; class Kinetoplastea; order Prokinetoplastida; family Perkinselidae; genus Perkinsela; species Perkinsela sp. CCAP 1560/4. The sequence continues at coordinate 5,416 of LFNC01000321.1, read as the reverse complement.
ATTTTCATCAAATTTCATTTCCTTGCAGCTGTCAGCATAGTACAAGTTCATCTGACTGCAGTCGATTTGTGCATTCTTGATAGATATACCTTCAGCTTCTGATATTGTCATTGGTACCAAACATTGTGCCGCCTGTAGTACCTTAAGGAGTCTATGATCGATTTCAAATTTGTCCGAGGAGGACCCGATGGATACACGCAAGTCCAATGGAATACACTTCCAATCCTCTATTTCGATGCTCAGTACGTGATTCATTTGACACCTTTCATTTTCTTTGGAGATTTCCGTATAGAACGTACCAAAAAGCACCTCGATCGATTGTGCGGAGCCGATGGTCTTCGTATGCCCATCATAAATGTGTAACTCGGCTACTTCACCAGCCGCATCGCGATCTCTTCGATGCTTTTCGAAGGCATCCCGAATAGAAAGACGACATACTTGCCTTCCATTCTCAAAGTCGTGGAAATACAAATCACCTGCCGCTGTGCATGAATACACAAACGGTGAATGCGATTTTTTTGAGCTTGAAATCAGTCCAACGATAGAAATGAAGGAAGGTTTTTCTATCCTTACCTCAGCCTGTGGCATATCCTCGTCTGATTCTTTCTGTTGAGTTCCTTTCAGTGAATTTGTAACACATCGCGCAAAGTTCATCTCCGAAATTGCTGTGCTGTCAATATAGATCGAGCGCATAATCTCCGCATTTCCAAGCTCAACGAGCAAGCAGGACCCATCCAACGTGCTAATGATCAAACTATTCCTTCTGTGCCCTTTCAGCTTGTCAGACATATGGAACGCAGTCGAATCTGCCGATGCACTGTCAACAAAGCGGATGGCGGTGGCAACACTTGGGAGATAGAATGTTTTTAACGGCATTCCCCATGCGTTCCCCTCCGCTTCCCATAAATGATGCGAAAGCTCATCCCAGATGCACAACGTTGCATCAAGCGAGGCGGTGGCCAACAGCTTTTCGTCATCACTTACGGCGATGCAAGTTAAGAAGCTTCGATTCGTTCTCGAATGAGGTTTTGCGGAATTACTATTGGAACAACCAGCACTCAAGACGAAACCATTCGCCGGGAAACTTATAGCTTGATTGTTTCTCATGATCAATTCATTTTCGAACGACATGTATAGAGGAAATGTATCGCTTACATAATTATGAGATAGCGCATCGTTAGAAACTAACTACATTGAAAACAACAATCGGGAAGAGGGACTATTTGATGTTGTGCGGTGGTTGACACTCAAAAGTGCGTCCATAGGCAGGATAGAATGCGTGATATCGATGCCGGGCGGAATCTATTTTTGACATGAAAGGCTCTTCTGTCCGTTCATGAGAGTCGTCGACATTTTCTTCTGGGAGTGGCCCAGGCAGTTCACTCAGGACGAGCGTACTTCGCCTCAGATCATCAATCGTTGTCGCGTCAAGGATCGTATTCGATCGGATTGTATCTGCCTGCCCCTCGGCTGGAATACTGGTGATGGATTTTATTTGGTAGTATGGACGCCTCAGCATAGATTCATTGCGTTCAGTCAAGTCCCTTTTGTACCAACAATACTGACGTGCTTTCACGGGCAAAGGGTACAACAGATGCCTCCAACGGGTATGTATACGAAGCTTACATCTCGAAATTTGCATTAGGTATAAAAACGAGAGTAATCGATTGAGATATTCGGGAACAGAATAGACCTTCGAAGCGAAAAGTTTAAAAATCAAGAATTCAAAGAGTTATTTTATCGAGTGAGCTCGTCAATTCCGGGAAAAGCTTTACTACATTGCGAATAAAATTATCCACTCGACTCTTCGGAGAGCCCCTTTGTGATCCTACCGTGAATATCTTCAGTAACTGTTTCTGACTGCAGTTTCTTACAGCGTACGCCGCAGTTCTCATAGCCTGATCGTGGGTATATTCATTTCCTTCGAACAACCGGGGGTACTTCTCGTCAAGATGCACTGAGAAGCTTAAAAGCGTGTCACCGGCTCTGCGTTTCTCAAAGTCATCATATACAGAATCAATAAACTGTTGACCAAAACCTATTTGCAAAAGCATCCACCGCCCAGCATCCGATTCATCCACCATCCAGAACGGAAGATGATACCATGTCGGCTGTGAACTTGTTTGATAGAATTGGTAAATACTGACAAGAGAAATGTACATCAGAAGTACAGTGAAGATGAAGAGTTTCAGATGGTTCGAATCAAAGGTGAATTGGCTGCCAAGCATCATAATCTTTTGACTTTGGGGTCCAGTTGTTTTCGTATATAGCTTCTCAGCGAGCAACTTTTCTCTGCTGAGTTCATCGTCCTGTGAGTGCTGTCCTTGGGAGCTCGAGCACCGGAACGATATGTGGATGGGAGCGTTGTGATGCCTGTGGAACACATGGCCAATGAAGGCTGTTCGTTTCATCCACAGTTTCATTTCATTTATGGGAGAGCAATATAACAAATGCACTAATAGTGTATCGGCTCATAGAATCTCCATTCAGTAAATAAAGAATTTGGAATTGGTTCATGCAAGAGAAAATAAACATACGCTTCTCTTCGACCAACTGGGAAATGCGTTCGGAATTGTAAGTAAGGAGCTATCCTCTGCGGCGATGCGGCGGAACATAAATCTCCGATGGTCGCGAAACCTTTTGGGTGGAGGGATTCGTAGGTGACAGCGATTGATTTGTCACTGCGGCAAGAGCTGATTTCTCTCGAACCGCTAGATCGAGCTTTTTGGCTTTGAATCCCTCAATATTACACAAGCCGAGCAAAGCTTTTTTATCGTATCCTGAATCCGCATGACCAGATTTCTCCTTTTGAAGATGATTTGACCTGGGCACGTTAAACTGACTGTACAGTTCAGCTCCAGGCGCCCGCGGATAGCGAAATGCTTGATGACGGTTCATTGATGGACCGTACTGTGGAGAATTTGCTCTTTGAAAACTATGCTGAATTGAAAAAGATTCATAAGGCGATCGAGGTGTCGTACACAACTGAGAATCATATGAACGTGAGTGATTCGGAGTCCTGCGCATCGGCTTATACGAAAGCTCATGATCTTGTCGTAACGGAACGGGCTGCAAAGCATCAATTTCACCGAAATTTGTCATGTGATTCTGTTGTGCACCCTTCGGAATTGATGGGAGATCTTCCAGTGACGGATGCTTACTACTGCTACGCGAGCTTTCACACTGCTTTTTTAGCGTGAGTGGCGTCAAACTTGCTCGTGGCGACACGCTAAGCTGAAAAGAAGATGATCTTCTTTGTGCAGGTGGCCGACTGGTGTGACTAATCTTTTTCACTGTTTGTCCATATATTGTCGCAATAAGGTCCCCAGCATGGTAACTATGCTTATCGTTTGAGCACGTCTTCTTCGGGTTCAAGAAATGTTTGGGAGTTATTCTTGAAGTTCTGTTTCCAGGTTGATTTTTGCTCACATCATCAGGAGATGGGGATAGATGTCTCGTGGTATTGCTCATTTGCAAAGTTGGTAACGAAGTGGCTCCGCCAGCTCCCACGTTGTTTCGTTTTGGTTTTCTCGAATTCCACCACTGGGCTTCGAAATCTGGATGGGGTCGAAATATCATACCGTGAGAAGCGTACGTGTGTCCACTTTGGTTTTTTCGAATCTGACTTGCAAACGATAATCCGCCCTGATTAGAGTAGGGGTTTCTATATTTTGGTTTATTGATGCTTCCGCCGAAGCGCAAGAGCTTATCAAAATCTGCATCCGATTTATTGCCCAATTTTTTTTCAAGTAACTTTGGCAAAACACATTTCCGAAAGGAGTTCTCGAAGAACGAAAGAATGGAACCTTGTAAAATGGGCTCTTCAACATAGGGGTAGCCATGTTCCAATTTTATCAGTATTGGGAAGTTACTATGACGCACCATCGCCATTCGTGAAGAAGGAATTTGCCTTGAAACTTCCATTTGAGAATCACATAAAAGTGCTTGGAGCTCTTGTGCCGCACGAAGAATGCTCAATTGAATTCGCGTGGCATGGCAAAGATTTACCCCACGTGCGAGGTTATTGTTTGAGCGCAATGGATCAACGATATTGATATGCCTATGCGTTTGAATGTTGTATGGTCGATCATCAAGGTCCGAATCCAGAAAATTTGATGGCAGCATTCCGTCTTCGAGATCCAATTGCCCAAGAAAATGACGATTCTGCAAACGAAACTTTCGGACAAATTCTCTATCAATGATGCATCCTTGGTCACTCGGCTTGTCTATTCGATGACTTTCGCCATCTTCAAGTGAATACCTTTGTACCCCATATATGGTGATGGCGCTGCAACGAACGTCGTACTTTGTGTAAAATTCGAAGAAAGATAATAGAACGTCGAGCTCAGTTGTGAGTTTGCCCAATTTGCTTTCCATGTGCATTTGGTTGCATACAGAGATGAGCATTATGGTAAGTGCATATGATCCGAGAAGGCCTCCGTGTGCTCCCAGTGTGCGGCTTTCGTAGTACGCCCAGGCCTTGAGTAATATGAGTGATCTCTTGAATAGACCTTTTGGTATCGTATTGTTCACTTCGGTGATAAAAAGTGCCGTGGAAGGGCCTAAGAGCTGATTAAAGGAAATGTCGACACAAATATCGTTGATACAACACTTGATGAG
>LFNC01000320.1:0-13228 GCA_001235845.1 Perkinsela sp. CCAP 1560/4 | reverse complement strand
GTACTAATAGCCCTTTGTTCTTGCACTTCTCCGCTGAATATTGCGTTATGCTTACTCGTATGAAAGAATCAGTGATGATCTCTGCCCAAGACATAGTCATGTTTAAGTAATCATTTGCCCTATTCCTTTCGGAGACGGCAAACTTCACTTTCAGCAAGTTTTCTTCTGTATACCTACACTTATACAAATGGTGGTCGAGTGTGATGGAATGATATTTGGTGTGAGCAATAGTGTAGCACACCGCGAAACATCGAGCTCGCAACACAGAGGGGAGGAGCGACAAACGAAAAATCAAGATCAGGTTCGAGCAAGCTCCCGTAATACGCCATCCAACATCAATGTTCTGGCGCCAAGTCAGCTGACTTCCAAAATTATTCGGGCCAACTCACTTCACAAAAAAAATCCAGGAAGGCTCATTAAGGATATTCGTCGCTGCAAAAAGAAGAACACTACAAATGGACAAACATCGCATCAACTCTTTGAGACGGCAATTGCGAGAATTCGAGGGTATCGGGTGATCGACAATGAAAATGTGGTCATGTCAGCGGTGAAAAAACACAAATCGAAGATCAAAAGAAAGGCCTTTGCGAGAAGAAACAAAACCCGGAAATTCGAACAGAAAAAGAATTCAAAGAGCCGATAAGACACATTCATCAAAGCACTGTAATGGGGAAACTTGGATGTCCTCCAGTGAAATTGCCTACTAAGATAATGACGACGGTGTGAAAGCCTCACACCGTATATCTCGCCATCGTAGAAGTATGTGAGAAGACAGATGGATTTTTTGAAGTAACTGACGGTATGCGCAGTCAAATCACACGTTTTTTCCTCGTTTCTCTTTTGAATGCACTGATTTCGATGGATCCAGCCACTATAAAAGCAGGGGACTACATTGTCTTGGAAGGTGGTGATATTCACCAACTCGTCAAGATCGACACCAACGCTTGCCGCAAGCTCGGTGTACTCGGCCAAGTCAAACTTGACAAATTGATCGGACATTCCTTTTATTCGTACGTCAAATATATCAAGTCAGAAGGAAAGTTTGAAGTTACTGCTGCGAAAGTAGACGGCGAAGGGTCAGATTTGCAAGCCATTGAAGAGCCCACCGCGAATCGCGATAATCGAAACCTCGACGATACATCGACGGCACAGCGAGTCGACCTCGATGCCATCAGTGAGTTAAAGCGGGAAGCAAAGTTTGACGACATTGTTCCGCAGCTCATCGCCGGCAGCGAAACATTCGAAGGCAAATCAACCTTCGCCCAGCGAAAATACATTCAAAAGAAGAAAGCCCAATATGAAGTTTGCTTCTTCCTTCGTCCACCAACTTTACGGGACATTTGCCAACCACGACATGCATATGGGGATATCTTTGTGCATCACCATAATCTGCAGTACGTCATCGACAAAGCGGGTGTTTTCTACCAATCAAACTGCCTCCTCTTTGACGAAAGCATGGGACTCGTGGCGTCTTCCATTCTACAAATTCTTTCTACCGCGTCAACGGCGTCTCCAACTGTGCTTGGGAAGCTTGTCAATGTTGTTACGAAAAAGCACAAATTCAAACGAAGATTTGCTGAGATGCTTGGTGTATCCATCGATGAAAGCGTATATACCGGAGTGACGCTTTTGGACAATGGAAAGGATGAAGCGAACTCATGTGGGAACGCACAATTACTTCGAAACGATTCAGGTGACCTTATGACAGGTAGATTCACCTCACTTGTCATAGTCAGCCGAACAGATGCTGACATTTGGTTCGATGCTTTATTCCCCTTCCTTGAAGTTGGCGGCAGTTTTGCTATTTTATCCGCCTCGCTCGCAGCACTTGAAAGTATTGAGTATCGTCGAAAAGAATGGAAATCGTCCAAACCGGATGGATGCGCGTTCGGTATGGTCCAAGCAGAAGTTGTCGAGCTCAGCTCTCGTCAGTATCAGATTATTCCAAACTGCACGCATCCCATCGTACCGCAAAGTCCACACGCGGGGTATGTCTTCTCGGGCGTCAAGGTTGGACTCAGCGAGTAAAGGGAAAGTCTCTGGTATAAACTTAGGTCTGTCTTGTTTTTGGTTGCATGGATTTCAGAAAACCGATGTATGTTTCGAATCTCTAAAGTATGAGACTGGAAGTGCGAAGCGATTTCGACATCACTCCATCAGTCAATGATAGATCAAGTCATTCCAGCGAGACATTTGGGAGAGAGTGCCCTTTACTCATGTTGGTCGCAGCGCCGGTTATGGAGGTGAAGAGTGTACGCAATAAGGATATAAAGTGTATGGAAAGAATTTCTTTTGGCGTTCAATTGCGGTTTGAAAACCTTGATGGATGTAGTGTTACCATACCCACGTGTGAAGCCACACTCATCGTGCGGAATTGCTCTGACACAATCTTCATTGTAAGCTGCAGCCAACTTCGTATTGATTCGAGTCAAAACTGCGTGTTTTGTGTGTATTCGTATTCGCCGCCGGTGATGGAGAACAGTTCCCACCTGGATTTTCATCCATATCCTGGGTTAGAGATAGCGTCAGGGATTACCTTGCGAAATATGTGGAGCTCTGGTGGAAATGCGTTGGCCGTCTCAGAAGCGTTCCATTTTTCACACCCATCCAACGCTGGCCTGCGTCATGCCTGTGAAAAACACTATTTGCGAGTGAAGGATTACACAATGCATCTCGAAACTACTTTTTAGGCTGGAATCCTCATGTGTACTGAAAACAACCGACCTGTTTTTATACAAAATACTTGCATTTCTTACTCAACATACATATTTATTTCCAACTCTTTTCCTCGTGACATGTTCTCTCTCATCAGCCCGAAAAGTGGAAGAACGTTCCAGGGGTGCACACAATGGAGCATGCATCTGAGCCAGTGCAGGAAATGCTCCTCAAAAGGTGGCGAAATATCAGAATATAGTCAAGATGCACTGTATGTGCGCGGTGAAGACAGGTCAGATCAGTCGCTTGTATCATCAAATGTGTTGGGATCAAACAATCCACTGCAATCTTGGGTTGCGTACCAACAGAAACGGGGCAAGAGTCCGTATCCATCGCTGAAGGAAACGAAAAACAAGAAATTTCTCGATTTGACCAACAGAATTCAGCCAAAGCCCAATGAGTTATTTCACTATTCATGTCTCCGTGACATGTCTGAGATAAGCCATTGGTTGGCATTCGTACCCTACGGAATTGACGGCGGGGCACATGTGAATATGCATGGAATCGTATATCCGCTTTATCTGCAAAGCTTACTGGACGCACATGGTGTGAAGCATAGTTTTTTCGAATTTCACGAAGCTGTTACTTTTGGGTCGGGCATGACGCACGTGTGGTTGCGGTGGAGTGACATTTTAGAGCTTCAGCCGGACTTTGTAGCGAATGACTTGATGGTTGAACCGTTTTTTCTTCCAACAGGGTAAGTTCAAACGCTATTGTCCCGGATAGGTTTCCTTCTTTGTCTATGCTGAAAGACGTTATTCTACTATGAAAATATCCTTCTTTTTGACATCACCTCAAATCACAATGTAAAAAAATGAACGAGTCAATTCGAAAAGTTCACTTGCAGCTTCCGTCTTTGAAACCTTTTCCGCCGAGATCTGCACGAATTCTTCATCGGCTTTCAGAGATGCGTTTTAACAACTCATTTTACTGGATCACAAAGGGCATTTTGCGGAGGTTGTTCGGTGGCACAATTCGCATTTGCGAATCGGAAACTGGCTGTTGGGTAATAGTGTGCACTCGAGCGCCTCGCTTTAAAAAGCTCTTGTTCAATATAGCCCAGACGACTGATTTCCCTCGCGTCAAAGCATTTGCGGATGATCTTGCAAAGGCTCTCATTGCCTCCCGGGGACCAATGGATTTTCTCAGTAATTACGAATACCAAGGCTGTGCCCAAGCACAATTGCTCGTCGATGCATTTCGCAGAGGTTTAAGATCCAGTCTATGGCTTACGCTTGAAGATCTAGAGACAGTATCCTCGCGAATGTGTGCAAACTCGAGTGAAGTACCAAAATTGCAAAACAACGCTGTCGGTACGACGGTGACACACTTCATCCACCTAAAGCAAAGCTGGCAATATCTTGCCAGTAAGTTGGACCCCTCCCCATATCTCAAAAGTTTATCGAAGGTGACTTTGTTTAACATTGACGAGGTAGAGAATGGTGCGACTTTGTTAAAATTGCATCCGTCTCTGAAATCCTTTGACATTCTCACTGGGAGATTTGTGGACTTATCCTGTGAAAAGGCGCTGCATACCCACGCAGCTCAGCTTTTTCTCCAAGGAAACGTATGGATTCCCTATAAGGCTATCGTCCATGGAAATTTCGGCCAGCACCTGCGGTTCATGCATGATCCGATCATTCTCGGCGGTAAAAAGCAAGGCATTCGAGACCATCGCCGTAGCGATATTTACTACCATCTGGAACAATGCCTCGAGAGCGCGCAGATGCTTCGCCGTGCGATTCGTGGACCAGCAATCGAATTGATTCGCCGGGCCGCATTCGACGCGGAGTACCAGTCGAAGCTGCACGAGTTTGCCGACGCGCATTCATTCTCTTCGAATCTGTTTTTCGGGGAGAGTGACTTGCAATTTCTATACAAAAAGGAGGTCTTCATTCCCAACAAAGAACAACAGCCATTCGCGACGATCGAAAGAGACAACTGCCTGGAGAAAATTTACAATGCCGAACAATCGAGTGACCCCATCGCCCTGACCCAATATATCCGCGCCGAGCCCTCCATGTCAAACGGTGCTTCGTGCGAAGAATACCAAGGTATTGTGCTGGCACGGTTGCAGTATTGGGGCAGGCTGAACAAATTTCAGTCAACATATTGGATGACGCATTTGGATATTTGCAAAATCCAACCAGGATGGGAGATTCACAGGGATGCGGTGGCGCTCTCTATACCTGCCTCCATCTGTGGGAAATCTGCTGAAGGCCACCATTTTATCCAGTTTTATAATTATGAACAAATCACAAAGAAAATCACATAAAGATTCATCTTGCTAGAAAAAACAATATCATAGAGGAACATTCGGTAGATACTCTTTGAGAAGATATACTTTCCCTCGTAGAGAATGAGTACATGGAGAAAACTATTATTCGAATCATGAACGTATGGGTTATTTTGATCACTTTCGCGAATATCGTATTTCTTTATCCCTTTCGGACTAGAATATCCCAAATGGCGACGATAATCACCACTTCGTGCCCTGGAAAAGTGCTTGTCGTTGGTGGTTATGCGGTTCTCGAGAAGGGGAATTGTGGGCTCGTGATCGCCACAGATGCTCGTGTGCGCTGCTCGCTGAAATGGGAAATCGATCATTCGGGTGATAGCAAACGGATGAACATTTACTCCAAAAACTACAGAGAAATGTATGCATTCTCGTTCGATCCGAATGGGACTGTGCGTTCCATACCAGATTCACCACACAATATTTTTGTGGCGTATGCCGTTCGATGCTCACTGCTTTGGGTCGTTCGACGTTTGAATATCTGTCACGAGAACCACGGCGAACTACGGCCCTTTGAAAAGCTGCCCTCGCGAATTCTCAATATCATCATCGATGCAGATCCGCGGTACTACCGTGCGTGCGATGGGGAGGACAATGGAAGTAAGTCAGTGAAAATAGGACTTGGTTCAAGTGCCGGCATCGCGACAAGCATCGTCGCTGCCATCCTTTTACACTTTTATTCCACCGAGCCGCTTTCTCTCCTGGGATTACATGGTGTGGGCGATAGAAAAGAGGTCCAATTTACATCACCAGAAATAGATTCGGAGGCTTTTCGAAATGAAATTCACTTTGTCTCACAAATGACACACAACCTCGCGCAAGGGAAAGTCGGCAGTGGCTTCGACGTGTGCTGCGCCGTTTTTGGGTCGGGCGTTTACACCAGATATTCCCCTGATCTCTTTCTGGGCTGTGATTTTACGGAGGATTTTACCCCAAACTTCAAACTTGTCGATACTTTTGATACATTTCTGCGAACCACTCGTGAAGCAGTCATGTCACATTCCCCTAGAGACGGCTTGCGAAAATGCATGGGAAACGAATTTTTCGATTTTACATTTGAGCCCCTTACAACCAGCGCCCGCGATATTTGTTCCCCAGATTCGCCTCCAGCGGCACCCCCACACAATGTTTATTTGCTTCTTATCGCGTCGACAAAAAGCACTTCCACAGTAGGAATGGTTTCGGCATTCAGCGCCGCCAAATCTTCCTTGAAGGACTTGTATGAATCCCTTCTCCATGCGAACGAAGAATTCGTCGCTATTTGGAGAGAACTTCTCAAGGGAGCTTCCAATGAGCGACCACAACTCCTTCAGCATAGAGCACACTTTGTTTTTCGTCTCATTCGAAGCTATTTGAAGGAAATTGGGAACATTGCAGGGATTCCCGTCGAACCAGATGCATCCACCAGAGTGCTCAATGCGATAGAAGCAGTCGATGGTGTCATTTGTGCAGGCTGTCCGGGGTCTGGAGGCCATGATGCAATGTTTGTCCTTGTAGATAGTCAGGACGTACGAGAGGAGGTCTCTGCGATGGTAACTTCCACACACGGCGATGCCTTCTTACCTATGGAGATAAACATGGACAATCACGACGGGCTTTTTTTCGACTTTTTTGATGTGACCCGTTAAGAAAACCTTGTGAATCCTTTTCTGATTGTATGGATATGAGCAATCGAGCGACTTTACTTGGATAAACATTTCCTTTCAACTTTCAATAACTTTAGCCTATCGTTGCCGGGTCGCAATCGGATGTAAGCGTTTCTATTCAATCACTCGATGACATTAAAAAATCCAGAAATATTAGTATTGGGAATCGAAGGAAGCGCGAACAAAATTGCCGTGGGGATTGTAGGCTACGATGGAACAATTTATGCGAACATTCGAAAAACGCACTTCGCTGAGGCCGGAAAGGGGTTTATTCCACGTGAGACTCAAAAGCACCACGCCTTTCATGTTGTTCCGCTGATTCAGCGTGCGATCATCCATGCGTTTCTCACTATTGTCCCACAGCCTCCCGGGACGACTGAGGAGACAACGACCGAAACGCAGAAAAAAGAGGCAGTTCTGGCGATTATTCCGAGGATTGCTTGTTTATGCTACACCAAAGGCCCTGGCATGGCAGGTTGCTTGGGAGTTGGTGCAACTGTGGTTCGTGTCTTGGCCCAACTGTGGGGGAGAAATTCACTTGCATTGCGGAAGCATCACGAAGATGCTTTATTGTGTAGATGGAAAACTTCACTGAGTGGAAGTGAAACTGATTCACCAAGATGGCAAGGCTTCAAGCACCCACATGCCTTCTCAAGTGTATTCGTATCACAGCGTTATTTGACGCTTCCCATTATCGGAGTGAATCATTGTGTCGCCCACATTGAAATGGGAAGGCTTGCATGTGGCATTCAACCGCCTCGTGGCGTGCACATTTCTGGCTACGGGGAAAACACCGTTGCCGATTCAAGCCATTCCGTGGTGGTACTTTACGTGAGCGGCGGAAACACGCAAGTTATTACCTACAATGCGCATCAATATCAGATCATCGGGGAGACAATTGATATAGCAGTTGGGAACTGTATCGATCGACTTGCGAGAATTTTGGGTGTAAGCAATGATCCCTGTGCCGGTGTCAATATTGAAAGACTTGCTCGAGTCGCTCGAAAAAGATGGGAAGACGCTCGATCGGGCGAAAAGGAAAACACACCGAAAATACAGTCGAATTTCATTCCACTGCCTTACATTGTCAAGGGAATGGATCTGAGCTTCAGCGGGTTGTTGAGTTACTGTGGCGAGGTGCTCAAGCACGAGTGCTTCGATGGACACATTGATCAAACAGATTCGACCAGCGAACTTGTGACGGAGGCGTTTCTCAAGCAGCCGGGCTCAAAGCCAAAAGCAAAAATCGAAATTCACGAGCGATTTGACATGTATGATCTCTGTTGGAGTGTTGAGGAGCATATCTTTGCAGCCCTGGTCGAAGTAACAGAGCGTGCGCTGTGCTTGTCTGGGGCGGCCCATGTGCTCATTGTTGGCGGTGTTGGATGCAACCTTCGTCTGCAAGAAATGATGAAGTCCATGACCGCGCAACGAAATGCACATTTGGCGGATTCTTTCATATTGGGAAGCCGCATTGCCGATGATGCAACCAAGCAAACCTATGCCTCGCACGACATGGATGAGCGATACTGCATTGACAATGGCTGTATGATAGCGTATACGGGGGCCTTGGAGCATTTGGCCTATGTACGAAGCCAGGCAACGCTTGGTGCGGAAGGGAAGGAAGACGCTGGGGCGAGAATATGTGATCTTCTCGAAAAGGTCAATGTATGTCAGCGGTACCGTACCGATGATGTGTGTGTCACGTGGTATGCTGAGTAATGCATATGGAGCTGTTGTAGGGATATGCTTACTTTTTCTCACTTGTTGCTCAGTGGTGGTCTGTTTTCGCTTTGAGATTTGAGACACTCTCAAGTACTCGGTGGACGAGATTTGCTCATTTGGGTAATTTTCACGAATATCGTAGCGGTGGAAATCCCATTTCAAATCATACAGAAATGTTATCCTTCCGACGCGCATAGATGAGTACTTCATTGAGATGGACTCGCGATTCAGATTTGAAAGAAGGTTTAGGTCATTCAGTAAGTATTTTGATTGTCAACACTGACACAAATGAGAGAATCATCGTGAGATGAATTTTTTCCGTCGTCGACGCCGACCGATCATAAAATTACCACATCGTTTTGCATCGAAACAACTCGGAAAGGTTGGTAAACTGTTCGCTTTATCGTATCTATATATTTCATCAACGGATTACAATGCTCTCTCACAATATCGATTGCGGTGCCCTCGAAGCCATGCTCTTTGGCCTGCGCAACGCCCTGCTGGAGGAAGACGACTACCAAACGCTCTGTCAATGCGATTCTGTGGCTGATGCACAGTCCTTCCTGTGCGCGACAGATTATGGATTTTTTCTGCAAAATGATGGAGCGTTATTAGAAAAGGGAGGCACTGACAACTTGCAGCTGAGCATTGTGAAGGAATATGCTTACTTTCGCTCAAATGCTACTGGTGCCCTTGCAAAATTCCTCGACTTTATTTCGGAATCGTATCAGCTCGACAACATTCTGAAGATAATCGCTGGGCAAAGAAGTCATAGTTCGTTGGAGGTTCTCACGAAATGCCACCCGCTCGGCGAGCTGCCTGTGATTTCGGCGCTGACCGCGTGCGCGAGTGTTCCTGAAATACTTGACATTATCGCAGAGACATCCAACCTCGAGCGTTACTTTACGAAGGAGAACGATATCGACTTTGACGAAATGCCGATCGAGTATGTTCGCGCGCTCGTCCAGAAGAATTGGATAGAGGAGTTCAACCTGTTCTGCCAGTCATTGGACGGTGAGACCGCGCAGGTGATGGAGGAGATACTGGCGGCGGAAGCTGACCGAAATGTCATTACGATCATATTGAACAGCATGGGCAGCTGCGTGGAGCCTGAGGTGAACGAGGAGTGGCGCCGACGAGTGTTTCCGAGAGTTGGCGCGCTGATTCCGGTGCATGAGGCCCTGGCGAAAACCCGATCTTTCAATGACCTCCTCGATTGTCTTCATGAATTCCCCGACCTCTATGATATGTGTCGGTGCAAAACAGAGCGCGATGGAGATCGACGGGGAATGGTTGGATCGAATTCGTTCGAGAATAATGCCCGGCGAAAGTCCGTGGAAGTCTATCGAGATGCCTTCACGCGGCAGTTTCACTTTGGTCTCTACTATGCGTACATCAAACTGAAAGCATTTGAAATCGATAATATACGGTGGGTTATTGAGTGTATCAACCAGAACATGCGAGATCACATAGCGGACTTTTTGTTCTACTGAGCTGCTTGTTTGACGGCGTCCGAATGATAAGAGTATCGTACGTTTTCGACATGATTCGCTTGTCTTTGTAGTAGAATTCGGTTTCGACAGATCAGCCATACACTCTATCACTTTGCATTTTTTGCTTAATCAATGAATTCCGCTGGCACTGACGTTCTTCTCTCTAGACTGTTCGGAGTGTCACTTATCGGTGATCGCTGAATTGGTATCTTTTTTTAGATACGGACCGTCGCTGCTCTCGTTCGAGTGACTTTCTATGGAAAGCTATTTCGTCTCCAGATATGCAATAGGACTTTGAACTATTGAAAGCAACTTTTACCATTGAGACGCTCGTAGTTGGTGAATAATGAGCTGTCTCGATATTTGCCATGCGGTAATTTTACTACGGAAGAGTGTTTCCTTCGTCTATTCCCCTCGTCGACGCAATCTTATTTTCACCCGGCCAGATGAAGACTCGATGCCACAGCAAACACTCATGGAGATCCTCATAAGAAGTGCTTTCGAGACAATGAACAAGAATATGCGGAGATCTGCTCCTGGGATGACGTTGAGTGTAATACACACATGGCGAAGTCACTTCCATTGATTGGGATGATCAACTGGTGCTTGAATTCTATGCCGACTCCGATTGCGATGATGATCGTCGAGAATATGTTGACCTTCATTGGATCCCATCGAATGTGGCAGAATTCACCATGTCAGAGTTGAATCTTGCTGGGTCGATTGACACATGTTCTCTTTCGCGAGAGCCGGTTTGACTTTATCTTAATGGAAACTTATTTCGCGGAGTTTTTTATACCGTGCAACTACTATCGCTGAAATTCGGCACAGTCGATGCTTCTCGGAATCAGCTTTGTGGTTCGCTCGATCTCATCATCTTACCGCAAAGCCTTGGAGGCTTTTTTGTATCGATTCACCTGTTTTCAGGAAGTATCGATCTCAGAAAGTTGTTAGTGAAACGCGAAGCATTCGATTTGGAAAGTAACCGACCCGATGGATGGCCACCTCTACGTGGTGGGTCGGATTAGTACCCCGTCTTGGGGGAAGCCAGGAGCCGCCCGATACTACGGGGACCCACCCTGGGGGCATCGGGCGGAAACAAGAGTTTCAACCATCCTCCACTGCCATGGTATTCTGGATTCAGTGGCCAACAAGAACGAAGCAGCTAACAACGACATAAAAAACCAAAAAACAAAAAATCAAGAAAACAAAAAACAAGATGTAAAAAACCAAAAAACAAGAAAACAAAAATCTGCAAGCTTACCCCCATGGTGCATGCGCATGCGTGCCGTAAGAGAATTCAATCTCTCTTCTCTCCTGCTACGGGCTGGGGACGTGCACCCGAATCCGGGGCCGACCCTACGTATAGCCCAGTTTAATATATTAGGCTTCACGCCTGGAAAAAGACTAAGCCTTTTGCACAAGGCCATCACACATGATCTCGATGTCATCCTTCTACAGGAGTTGCACATCGTAGAAAACGAAGCTTCCCGGCTAACTCTCGACGGGTACCAGTGCTTCGCAATAGCTCGCGACGCGAAAGGTGGAGGAGTGGCAGTCCTCATAAGAAAAGGTTTTCAGTGCTCGCTGACTTCTCAGTCAGTGTCAGAGGTAGTGGAGCAAGCCACTGTTTGCGTTAAAGTGGGCGCCCATCTGTGCCAGTTCACCTCGGCGTACTTCCCTCGCGGCAACAAGGTCACTTCCGCTGCTGTCCACAGCCTTTCACAAGCTGATTGGACAACCCACGTCATTTGTGCGGACGCTAACTGCCATCACGCCAATTGGGACAAGCACGTTGCCCCCAATCCCGGTGGTTCACATATCGTCGATTTCTGCATCGACGAGGGCTACACGCTCCTCAACACCGGTGACCCCACCCGTCGGAGCTTGACGATAGAGCGAGGGCAGCTCTCCGCACCAGATGTCACCCTGGCTCGCGGATGTACCACTCAAAGATGGCAGGCCTCGCCCGACCCAGACAGCGACCATTTCCTGATCACATTTAACTTTGTGGTCGGTGACGACGAGCCATTGGCACACCACGTGCCTAAACCCTCGTACTACTCCTGGGGCCAAGCGAATTGGCAGGAGTACAGTCGCCTGGTGTCAGAGGACTGCAAGCGGTTCCCCACAAAAGGCACTCCTAATCAGCAGGCGAAGTTCCTTTCACGGAGCATCGCAAAGGCAACAGCGAAAGCCGTCCCGAAGGGGGTAACACGCGTCCGGCACCTCTGGTCGGCCGACTTAGAGGACGCCGAGCGTAAGTGCGAAAAACTGTTGAGCCCGATCGACGGCACAACTCCTTCTCAACGGCGTGAAATTCTTTTCTCCACGCGAGAAAGAAAAAGACTCCTATCGAACCACTGCAAGCAGGAGTGGGGAAAGGTGTGCGCCGACATGAAACCAACAAACTCTGCCACGTGGCGAACGTTGCATAACATCATGTCGGCACGCCCGACGCCAACGAACCTCGTCGTTGAGGGCGGCCGTGAGGTCCCCTTCACCAGCCAAGCCAACCACCTTGTCTCCTTCTTCAAGACGAAGGCCACTAGACACCCACGCGCCGAGGTGCCACGATTACCACCGCGCCCAACCAGCATGTTCCGCGCTATAACGCGACAGGAGCTGGCCAGCGCCCTCAGACGGATCAGCTATGCGACGGCATGCGGTCCGGACGACGTGTACAACGAGGCGCTCGCCCACCTCCCGAAAATCGCCCGGGTTGCGCTGCTCCGAACGTTCAACCGGTCTCTCTCGCGCGGCATGGTCCCGCGGGAGTGGAGGCGAGGGACAATTGTTCCCCTGCTGAAGCCGGGAAAACCTGCCGGTAGGGTGGAATCGTACCGGCCAGTGACGCTTACTAGTACCGTCGCGAAACTCATGGAGCGGATTTTGCACGGTCGTCTCAGGCACCTTGTGCAATCTGACAGCCAGGCAGGTTTCCGAGCGGACCGGAGCTCTACTGATGCGTTGATGTGGCTGCGCGCTCATGTGCAGCCCACGAACGCCAGTAAAACTCCGCTGACGTCTGCCGTCTTTGTGGACTTTAGCAGGGCCTTCGACTCGGTAGACCACCATCTGCTCTTGCAGCGCTTGCAAAAGCTCGACGTGGACCCCTACTTGGTACGTTGGGCCCTTGCTTTCCTCACTAACCGCCAAGTGCGTGTCAGAATGGGGAACAGGCACTATTCGCGCGTGAAAAAATTCACGTGTGGTGTCCCACAAGGCACGGTGCTCGGACCACTCCTTTTTAATATCTTCATGGAGGATCTTTCCGCAGAGCTCAACCGTTCAGGGGCACAGCACTACTTCTATGCTGATGACCTGACGATTGTGGCTCCCCCCCGCGGCCC
>LFNC01000316.1:0-58793 GCA_001235845.1 Perkinsela sp. CCAP 1560/4 | reverse complement strand
ATCCACCGCGGATACCATGCCTCCTGCATTCAATCTTGAGTCCCTCTGGAAGACTGACGTCGTCGGATACCATTTCGCACAACCAAGCGCCACCTCCAAGTCACAACCTCGTAGTCGCCATCGTCCTTCACAGGCACTGGAATATCGTGCTGCTCATAAAGCCTGCGCAGAATTTCCGTGTTGCGCACTTCCGACATTTCATCCTGAAAACGGCAGCTGTCGCTTGAAAGGTAATCAGAAAGAACCTCCGCATCCGACACGGCTGGTCTCAGTGCTAGAGAACTGTCGAAAATGCTTTTATCGGGGCGCGTCAAGGCAGCATAGCACTGAGGACGAGCCCATTGCATGTTGTCGCGGGAGATTTCACTCATCTTCTCGAGCGACTTTATGGCTTCACAAAACTTCCCGAGCCCACCCTGATGAATCACTGTTACGACGGTCTTATCTTGATATCACACTTGCAAGTACCCTATTGTGGAGAAGTTCACCCATCGACGTCTCCGCACTATTCAGGGGATAACACTTGGGATATCCACTAAATAAAATTCCGCTATATTTATTGCAACTCGTCTGGCCTCATTTTTGAATATTTCTGTATGCACAAAATGTTGTCAAAAATGTACGCAATAGTTCCTTGCATGCGCCGACGATGGAATTGGAAAGTGCGACCGCTCGATGCTGTCTCAGCAAGACTTGATGGAGCTTTTCATATTTGGTCTGAATTACCCAGAGAGCATATGTGGCACCCGAGATGGTCCAGATGACGTATGTGAATGGAAGAGGGTGAAATGTAACGGTGATGGGGAAGTCGAGAGATTTCGGTGGATTCGTGGCGACCAGCGTGGCACACTCGGCTTCGAGTTTCTACCATGCAGTATGACAACTGTCGAGATGTATACCAACGCCCTCAGAGGAACAATCCAATTGGCTGATCTCCCGGCGAAGATGCAGGCATTATCTCTTTATTTAAATCAGCTGATCTTGCCCTTGACAGGCTTCCCGCCGCGGGTCGAAAACTGGTTCTCAGTGAAAACAAATTCACCGCTAACCCGACGAAAGGACACCTCTCCGTGGTGGGTTGGACCAGTACCCCAGTTTTGGGGGAAGCCAAGAACCTTTTTAAACCCCTCGTCGTGTTTCTGTCATGGCGCGGACCCTATTGATGGCCATCGCAAGGTGGTGGGTCAGGACCAGTACCCAGCCCTTGGGGAGGTTCGGGAAACCGCCAAATTACTTCCAAGGGGAGAATCTCCTTGGTGGCGAGACGAGGGAAGACATCTACTAATCCTCTGTTATTTCAATCCGCGGGATGAGATTAGCCCACATGAATAACGCGAAAAGCAGAGAGCATGCGCATACGTGTCGAAAGGCACGTGCAATTTTCAAATTGCGCTATAAAAAAAAACGCGCTCAGCGGAACAGTGCGAGTGCCACAACATGGCCTTATAGCATTCCTTGATGGAAATGACGAACTTACTGTGGAACGCATTGAGTAAAAAGCTGAATTCAATTGAAAACAAAACGATAGCAAAATACAATTTGGGAATTTATGGAAGAACGCGTGATTAATCCCAATTTTATTCTGCAGAAATGACCATTAAATGTTTTAAAAAGCTATTCTGCTCTGTATTTTTCATCATCAAAGCCTTCAATTGACGTCTCATTCGACTGTGCGTGTATTGCATTGGTGTGTTCACAGTGTAGTTTAATTGACGTGGAAGCAACTTGAAAGAATTCGAACTGAAAAAATCCCGAGCATCCAGTAAATGTGGCAAAATCGTTTGTGGCAAAAACACAGGTCCTTAAGGCACTCAGTTATCGGTTGCTGAGGTGTAGCACTGAAGGACGTGCGGGGAGATGTCGGATGTTGGTGCATGCGGTGAAGATGTTTTAATCCTCGCGTATGAGCTTCTTTCGTGCTGACTATGAGCAGATGCACGGACTACGTGTATGAAGAAAAACGCATTGGGAACACCGATGATGTTTCGCATCCCATCGATCTCGAAGCGATACCATTTCTTATGGGTCCGGCACAGTGGCGAAGACAACAAGGTTTGAACTAGTACAATCAGTATCGATGTGGTTATTGAGATAAATCGTGCGATGTGTTTTGAATCAATTCTTGTCTGATAGACTACTGATGTCTGCAATAGACACACGACGTGCCATCATCAACAACTCGCAATTTTCATGTTATGCGTTTGCGCTTTTCGATGTATAGAACGTGGGTCAACATGGTGAGGTTGGTGCATCAACACGCAATGGCATATCCTTTGTTGGACATCGTCGCTTCGACGAGTGCCAGATGAGCGCTCACTCATGAACTGCATGGTTTCTCTCCATTTGTTTGAGCGGAGACATTCGCATAGATCCTCCCCTATGATTGGCGACAGTCATTTGAACCTACAATCAGACCGAGCCGCGCTCGGTTTTCGTTTGGGATAGTTCGAATCATGCACTCACAGTTCTTTCCATTCTGAGACTTTGAATAACACTCTATCTTCGAGTGTCGTATAAGTCTTCAGCACTTTGTCTGCAATGCTGGTGATTGAATTCAGTACAACACCACCTTAAGCAGTGAGTATTGGCCAAAGTTTGTATTCTGTGCCGTCACAATTTCTCAGTGGATCGCTTGACTTCACATGGCATCGGGTGAATGCCGGGAAATTATCGATTTGCTCTCTCGGTACTATGGCTCGTTTTACAGGTCTGCGTGATTTGCTGAGTCAATTATTCCACTGAGCCAGATAAAATTGTGGGAATTCGACGAACATGGGTACATGTCGAGGGGCTGCCATATTTGCTGTGTTCCCGCTCACAGTAAAAAAATGCACCCCCTTTCGTCGATTTCCCCAAAATTGCGTGAATAGAGGATACGTTAGAAATACCCACCATACATCGGAGTATTTTCTTTGCATTCTACAAAGTCCTGAGAAAAGTGCTGATTACATGGCTATTTTATTCTTGTACACATCATAATTTCTCTCCAAAAACGTAAAGAGTTCCATAGAATGCACAGAGTTACCTCATTGGTTGAGCAACTTACATCAAACTATAATTCTACATGGGTGGTACTGGTCCTTTGTAGCTTTCCAAGAGATGCGTGAAGAGTTGACTTTTCACTTCCTTATCGGGAGAAAAGGACCAAGCCGCTACAGCGCATCCAAAAAGACCCTCCCGCACAAGCTGAGTTGCGTATCGCATGCAAATCTCACTCAAGGGGAGATCAAAGTCGAGGTCTTCATGGAGTAGAGCTGCTGTGATGAAGGGTAATGTCCAGTCGGCATTTGCGCTGAGAAGGCGATCTACAAGGGCTGGTCGGTTTCCATTGCAGTAAAAGTCCAGTAGAGTATATGCAAGGGAACCTGAAAGGACGTCAGCATGTGATACATTGGCTTCTTCGTACCGCAGAGTGTGCTGCATAAAAAGAAAAGCCTCTGTGAAAGTTACCCCTTCATATGCAAGAGCCCTCATTAGGCAGTGTTCCCAACCTTGACTGATATTCGACTGCATCGTAGAATCACACGTTTTACTTTTGTTCGATGATTCACACGCGGCGTAACGCGTCATCCACACCCGAATATCATCCTTGATGTCCTGGATGGAGCTCGACCTCAGAATAAACAGAAGCGTGACGACGGAAGACAGGGTGTCGATGCCTTGTTTGATATCCTGCATATGCTTTGAGCCCACATCCGCTTGCTCGTGCAATAAGCCTGAAAAAAGAGGCAGCATATCTTTCACAATGCGCACCAAATTCGATCCTTCCGCCTCGAGTGAAGCTATCCAGCTTTCGTATCCTACTGGGTGGAGTAAAAACTTATCGTACGTACGCTCGTCGAAGATTTCCCGGAGTGCGGCTTGAATTTCCGTATTGACGTGGTCTTGCATGCCCATGCCTTGAACTCCAGAAGTTTGCTCCCCATTCTCCGATTTCACTGGATGTCTCCTCCGTAACAAGACCTCGAAAAGTGCAACAAACTGAGCGGGCGCGTAGTGTGAATGAAGTGTTGCTGATTTTCCAAGATCAACTAGGTCGTTGCTGAGAACACGGGCAGAGGAAAGTCTGTCCGCCGATAAGAGTGCGCAAGGTCTCTCAAATGATGACAGTCCTATTTCAGCGGTTGGCTTTTGTTTACAGCATTGTTGCTTGAGTCTATCCAATCTGTGATGGATGTAATTCGAGTGCTCCTCGGTGGAGGACGAACGTTGAGTGTCATTCACCGATTCTTCTTCAATTTTCACCTCAATAGACTCCGTTTTATTTCGCATATGCCGCTTTTGTGATGCGTTGATAATGGGGAGCTGTGGCACGAATCCCAGGTCAGTTTCCGACTGGTCAGGGTTGATGACTTCATGCTTGATTTCTGCATCAGGTGAATTTCCTTCGCACGATGCGATGTACTTCCATTCACCCAGTGGACCACAGAAGCGAAATGAAACAAACTCGAGTCCATTTTGCTGGCAGAGCGAGATAAGGTAGCTTTCTTTGACATTCTGTAAATTATATACCGTTACGAGGGCACGAAGGGGCCTTTCTCCATATGGGTGAAGCTTTAAAATCCCATTTGGTATCATTTCAATACATTTGTTTTCGATGCATTGATGCACGTTGATTGGGTGAAGAAATTTGACTTCGAACTTTCCGTCTTTTTGAATAAACTCGGCATTCTCGCATTCAGCAAACGGATCTAATCGCTCAAGACAGGAAGACGCATCTGGGCCAATACGCAGAGCTGGTAATTCAAGAAAATCAGTTTCGGGAGCTTCGAGTGGGAGATGATTGTCTTCCAACTTCGATGCGTTTCCCTCCCTTATTTTACGCTCTCTTTCAGCATTACAAAGCAGTTTTTTCCTATGCTGTTGATAGCATTCGGTTGAACGCCAAGTGTTAGGGTCCATGTAACGTGCAGAATCAAACGGATTCAGAGAAGGGTATTGGCCTTCCAGTTTGGACCCCTTTAACATTTGAGCCTCTAACGGATCTTGCTTATCTAGAGACGCTTGCCATAAGAAAGTGCCATTTAATTTTGAAGTGGCCCCAGTAAAATGATGATTTCCATCGCAATGAGCCATACCAAGTTGTGTTGCATTACGACTCACTTCTATACGCTCCTTGCTTGGTGTTGATATAGCATGAAACATAGGTACAAGAAATTCAGAAAAAATCAACATGACTACATGGAAACCAAATTACTTTCCTCACCGACGATATATTAACTTTCAATGGAATTTGTATTCCATAATCTTATAGCTCCGGATTCGTCACCAGTAATATATGCTAATGATGTGTATCCATCCAAAATTAAAGGCTGGACAGTCCGTACAACGGCATTTCCACTGTCGACGAGAGTTGCCAATTTTTCGAAGCTATCTTGCTTCTTTGCAAAATAGTATATATCAAGATTTTGATTTTCCATTTGATCACATGCTGCATTATCTCCCACGCAAAATGCCGTTACGTCGAGAATTCCATCAGGAGTAGATAACGACTCACCAAAATCCATTCCAGAGAGACAGAACATGTCTGCAATGTACGAGGAATCAGAAAATCTTTTTACTCTATTTTCCAAGCGCATTTCCAAGCTGTCCACTGATTGAGAGCTACAAATAACGGACGCCCGCGTAACCTCTTCTATAGAGGTGCTCACCAGAACTCTTCCTTTCTGAGATATGCAGATATTCCGTAATGGAGCGCTCAATGACAGGGAGTCACAATAATCTACACCGAGTGCATTTACATTGCTCATAATAAGTGCGCAGTCTTCGGAGCTTGTTATTACCGGACGGCACTGCGCAGGATCGGTGACAGAAGGGAGGAATTTGATATCAGTCACAATATCACTATGATAGTCCATAGTATCCACCACTTGAAGTTTTCGCAAATCGACAAGGTGTACAAACGAGCCATCCCCAACAAGAAAGTAGGTGTTTGAGGTTCGAGACCCGGCATTTTCTTCAAACTTGGACGACTGTATGCCGTTCGAGGAAAAGTTCACTAATTCTATGCAGTGTGTTTCATTTTGGGAGCATATATCATCTATTATAGCTGTAGGGCGATTATTTCGTAAGTCGTATAGAGAAACAACGCCATCCCGGTAGCAGGTCGCCATAATTTGAGAGTTTTCCTTCGAATTAGAAATACCATCGTGGCTTCTTTTATACCCTTCTCGAAAACTCGGGAGACTTTCGGTGAAGTTAAAGTTGCAACTAAAGTCGCTAGGACCACATTTTGGGAAGCTTAGTGATGATTTCTCTGCAACTACTCGTGGCGCGTCTCTTCTTTTGCTAGCCTTGAAATTGCTTTGCCTACTTCTCGGTGGAAGAAAATTAACTGATTTGCTAATTCCACCTTCCTGGATCGTATACAACGAGATCGGTACATTCGCCAATGAGCTGCTTGCAAAAAAACGTGAGTGTGGAGCGGCTCTGATTTTTTTGACAAAATCAGAAGAGCCATCTCCGATTTTGTAACTTGCAACGGATTTGTATTCCATATACTGCTAGAAATTCTAAAGAAAGCAGGATAGAACGTACAACGTAAGAATTTCAAGTGCCGCACCGACATTGACCCAATATTATTCGCATCTAAAATTATTTACAAGAAGAAAATCGGTCTTTAAGATTTTCACAATAAGAACCTATTGGTTCGCGCTTAAGTGGCGTAACGCGGTAAAGTAACTTCTTATTTTTCCAATAACTAGAAAAAATTGTCAAGCGTAATTAATTTAAGCAAAGTGATCTGCGGTTATGAAGTTATCAACTTCCGGTTCAACTTTTTTGTAATTTATCATGCATCGCTTCAACAACCTACCACGATCTCTTCAAAGAAGAGCGTATGCGACAGCAGGTAAAGACATCAGATACGGTATTGAATGCCGAAAAAGCATCCTAAAGGGTATCGAGCGAATAGCGTCAGCAGTGAGTGTGACATTAGGACCCAAGGGAAGAAATGTCATCCTTGAGCAAAACTATGGCTCTCCAAAAATTACGAAGGATGGCGTTACCGTCGCGAAAGCAATAGATTTCAATGACCATTATGAAAACCTTGGAGCGCAGCTCATCAAGAATGTTGCAAACAAAACGAATGATTTTGCTGGAGATGGCACCACGACCGCTGTTGTTTTGGCTAAGGCAATCTTTACGGAAGGGTTCAAATGCATTTCTACAGGAGCCAATCCTGTTGATATGAAGCGAGGGATTGACAAAGCCGTCGAAAAACTTATCGAGAGCATTGAAAAGCAATCGAAAATGTTATCCGGTACAGAAGAAATAGTTCAGGTCGCAACAATAAGCGCAAATGGGGATGCTGAAATCGGCAAGCTGTTAGGCGAAGCAATGGAAAAGGTTGGTAAAAACGGCGTGATCACCGCTCAAGATGGTAAAACGCTGGAAACCGAGCTTGAGGTAGTTGAGGGAATGTCAATTGATCGAGGCTACATTTCTCCGTATTTTATCACCGACACGAAAGCCGAAAAGGCTGTTTATGAAGATGCGTATGTTCTTATCAGTAGCAAGAAGATATCTTCCCTTCAAACTCTTTTGCCGGTTCTGAACGTCATTGCGAAGTCTGCCAAGCCACTTCTGATCATTGCAGATGACATTGAAGGAGAAGCCCTCGCAACGATGATTCTCAACAAGCTCCATTCGAAAATAAAGGTGGTCGCTATCAAAGCACCAGGATTTGGTGACAACAAAACCCGCGTATTGGAAGATATGGCCGTCTTTACTGGCGCGAAAGTTGTTTCTGACGACACCGGCGTGACCCTTGAAAAGGCCAGAGAGCATGAAAGTGGATTCGACGAAACCATTCTCGGGCAGGTGAAGAAGGTCACTGTCAGCAAAGACTCCACTCTCCTCCTCAACGGAGGTGGCGATCCCAAATCGATTGAAGACCGTGTCTCCTTGATTAATGCGCAGATCGAAGAGTGCACGAGTGACTATGACAAGGAGAAACTTCAGGAACGTGTTTCGAAGCTTAGCGGTGGAGTGGCCGTCATTAAAGTCGGTGGAGCTTCTGAGGTCGAAGTAGGTGAGCGACGGGACAGAATAACTGACGCGCTCTGCGCAACGAAAGCAGCAGTTGCAGAGGGCATCGTCGCTGGCGGTGGATCTGCCCTTTTATTCGCAAGCACCCATCTCGACGCTCTCGTACAGGATGCAACACTCAGCCAGGACCAAAAGACAGGTGTGCAAATTATACAGAAAGCCGTTCGACTGCCAATAACACTCATAGCAAACAATGCAGGCAAAGAAGGTGCCGTGGTTGTTCAAAATGTGTTGAACAAGAAAAAGTCCAGCTATGGTTATGACGCTCGAAAAGACGAGTATGTCAACATGTTTTCTTCTGGTATCATCGACCCAACCAAGGTTGTCAAGGCCGCACTTTCTGATGCAGCCTCAGTTGCCGGTATGCTCATAACCACCGAAGCAGCCATCTGCGACGTTCCGAAGAAGGCCGACCCCGCCCCAGCTGCTCCAGGCATGGGTGGTATGGGAAATGAAATGGACTACTAGTTCCGTCCCAAAATAGTGAGTAACTTATTAAACAAGACGCGTATAGGACAATATGTATCTGATGGAAATATTTATATTGCGTTGATGGATGAACTGCTGAAATTTGTTCGGGAACTTGAATATCGCGTATTTCTGAAAGTTGGGAACTTTCATTATTCATATTTTCATCTTTGGGTGTCACCAGTTCTTTCTATACGATCCCCATGCATATCGATAGCCAATTTGGAGAAGATGACCGGTCGAGAAAGCTGTGCCAAATCCAACGGGCAGACTACATTAGCGCGAAACGTGACAACTTTGGTCAAATACTGATGGTCGATCTCCACTCCGTCCAGAACCTCTTCAAGGTCGCCGATGAGCGGGTGTGCACATCGCAGCCACTGATACCCCCGAACTGCTTCGTGTACCTTTTTACCAATGGCGACACCATTCTGCATCGCGCCATCGAGCGGCAGCGAAGCTACTTTGCCCTGTTGCAGCGGCAAAACGTTGAAATCGACATTACGCCGAATATCCGAGATGACGCGCACATCGTTGGCATGACACAAGCCATTGGTGAATATAGTGAAAGCTTACCGCTCCATGTTCCCTTCACTATACTCTCCCCAGAAGATGTTTTTGACGAGATCATCATGCGGCTCAGTGACTACAGGGATATCTCGCATGTGAAGGCGCTCCCGCCCACCAAGATGGCCAACAAGAGTCTGAACGACAGGAGCTGGGCTGACCCTTTGAAGAAGCGGCTCTGGGAGAACGCCCATTTGCCGATTCTCAAGTCTCAGCAGTTGTGATTGGTGACGAGACTATTTTCACCACCGTTCGTCCTGTGAATCACCGCTCAGTCAAGAGACTTTTACGAGCCGGTCACGTGATTTGTGCCCGCAGATGGCTTTCTTGATGTGTTCTTTTGCCAGGCGATACGGTGGCCGTGTATTACAGTTTTTTCGAGTTTGACTTATGCGTCCTTCAATGTCTTCAATGATTTCTCGTCCCAAGTTTGCTGTCAATTTTCACAAAAAGTCGTTTCCTTCTCTGGCGTACAACGCTCGTCGCGCATTTTCAACGGCAAACACAGGGAATGTCGCATTAATCGATGGAATACGGAAAGCTTCCGCGGAGCTCAAAAATCAGTCCATCGATCTCCGTGATATGTGTGCGGCGGCGAGAATTCCGAAGCAAACGTTGGAAGCCAGCTTATCGAACGATCTCGGCACAAAGTCAAGTGACGTCAAGTCTATTGTTTCGAGCCTCAAGGCTTACTGTGTTCGAGTGAGCGCCCTGCAAGGAGAAGCCGAGTCAGTTTGCAGCGAAATGCAAGAGCTCATTTCCAGTCTTGACCGAGCAGATCGCGAGGCAGAACCCATTGCCACAGAGAAAGCAGCGCCCACTGTCGCGGAAATCAGCGAAAACGAAGTCGAAATAGAGGAACCAGCCTCCACCAGCGCTCAAAATATCTCATCAGGTGTGTCTGTGCAAGAGATGACGGAATATCTGCATGCGAAATCCATTGATTTCTCAGATTGCTTCGACGAAGAGAGTCTTGGGAAAAGGTATATCGCAGTGAAGAAAGGGACATACGTCCCCCCTCGAAAGGAGTCAAGCGTCGCCCCAATAGCCCCCAAGGTCCCCTCCGATTCGCACAAAGTCTGCGCCATTCGTGAGCCGCCGACATACGAACGTGATTCCAGCAGCGGGTCGAAACACTCCCAGGAAAAGATGAACTACGGCGGGTCCTCTCAAAACGCCGTGATGCAAGATCCCTATCCCGGTGCCGAGCGGCGGATGTGCGATCCCATGAAGTACGTCTGGGAGGTTAAGCAGGAAATTTGCCAGGGAAAGGGCGTCAACTCCTCGCAGGTGGATATTTGGTGTGGTCCCATCAAGCTCGAGGACCACAGGCGGATGTACGAGTATCCGCAATGCCAGAGAACACCGATGGAGGTGCGGATGAGCGGTGATACGCGAATCAACAAAAATCTGAATTAAAACGATGTGTTGCGTGAATTGACAGTATACGGAATCGGCAGATCGAGTTTTTGCTTGTGCATAGAGCGTAGACTTATTCGATGCCACACTGCCTATTCAACTTTTCGAGAGATAACTTTCCATTCCACCTCTGTCGTTCTATTTTCAAGCATGTCCACATGAGCTTTTCCTATTTTGACCCATATTACGTCCTCCTGGAGCGGCAGAAAGTGCAGGTCGAGCTTGAGACCTCCATCTTCCAAGGCAATCTGCTGCATCAGACGTGCATTTTCGTCGAGACCCCACGGCACAGCAACTCGTACCAGCCAGGCCTCGAAGAAACGGCCCAAAAAGGCATCTCACCGGAGACCGACGACCTCGTCTTCTCCCAAACAACGGATCTCGACAAGAATTTACACGCCTTGGAGGGAACAAAACTCGAAGTCCCCATGTGGCTTGCGAAAGCGCTGATCATCCCATCTGTCGAGGATATCGCCGAGTACGATGCGCTGACAGGCCCCTCGCAGCATCCGTCGGTGGACGCGGATCCCGGGATGAGTCCCCATTTCCCACGGCGAAATGAGCTGAGCTTTGCTCGAATCTTGGCTGGTCTGTCCTACCAGACAAGCTATCTCCACCGACTGGCGACCCCTGTCTATTCAACGAAGCACATGATGTACGAGTTTGCCTCGAGCAGCCTCAATCGGGAGGTGGATGACTACTTTTACGACATTGGCATGTGCATTGCGGGTCTTCTCAAGCTCGCCAGTGAGGGCGAGCGTCTAGGGAACGACCTCTACCGAGTGTACCAAAATCGATACTACTTTATCCTCCGAGGCGCGTGCAGTGGAATGCCCATTAGTCAGGTGAGGTGTCGACGCGAGAAGCGGCTCGCGATTGGTATGAAAGCAGGTGATTCATGAATAGGTGAGCTGTAAGTACCGCTGGCCACCCGTACAGAGGTTGAGGTGGTCGATGTGCATTTCGGAAATCTTCGATTCTCCATTCCAATTAGTCGACAGCTTCTACTCATCCCACATATTTTCCCCCTTTCCGCTCTTTGTATGTATCCTACCATAACGTAATGCGACCACTGTGTTTCACACGCCAGTGGCACTGCCCACTTGTCTATACACACTCCACACGCCGATGGTCCAACACAACGCTTCTGCAGGATGAAAAGAAGCCAGCCACCGGCATCGTCTACGGCGGAAGGAAGTTTCCATTTGTCCTGTACGACCCATACAACGAAGCGCAACAAACCTTTCTCCGCAAGGCACTCACTGAGCAGAAGGTAGACGATTCACGGTTCAAGGCATTTCGAGCCGAGGCACGGGTGCAGTTCTATGACATGATCGCCGGGCAGGTACGGACAATGTATCGATATGAGCACCTACAGTATGCCACACTCTTGCGGAAAATGAACGCCGAAAATCCGCTTCGGGGAATGGGCGAGTTGGGTAATAATCCCTTTTTATACAAAGTTGGGGACGTCCCCCATTTGGTGTACCGCCACAACCCCAAGCTCGAGCGTAACGGCGTCTGGGACACCATCGATATCAACGTCCTGGTTGGATTAATCTGGGAGGTCGTCAGCCGCCAGGAAATTGTGTACTATAACGACATTCTCAAACAGCTCCCGATGGACGTACGCAACGCAATAAAAGTGAGCTTCCACGATATCCGTCAGCTTATCGGCCGGTATCCGTTCACGTTTGAAATCGTTCGGAAAGGATTTATCCGGTTCGTCCCAACACTAACTTTTTGATTTTCAGCGGATCTTCCGCGCGGCACCGACGCAGCGGCACAGTTGCTTGCTTGAAATGTGGCCTTTCCATAGATACAATCCATGTCAGGCGAGCTCTCTGCGAGACATGCGGGATTTATCGTTCGGCTCATTGCGCAACGAGAATGCGTCCAATTGTGGTCGAAGAAGCACATTGAAATGAATGGATATTTTTGGTGCGTTAATGCTCTCCACGTTTTACAGCGGGCGTCGATTATTCGGGAAGGGCAATGGGAGAAGTGGCTGATTCCGTTCATCTACTCCTGTCAAAACACCGACGGTGGATTCGCCGCGTTCCCAGGCGGAGACTCATCCATCGCAGCCACACTCTGTGCCCTCCAGCTCCTCGTGCTTCTCCAGTCCACAGACGTCTTAGTGGAAATCAAGGAAAAAGCCATCGCATACGTTCGTTCACTGCGGCAAGCGGATGGGTCCTTCCTCGGTGAGTGGCAGGGAGAAGCAGATATGCAATATGTGTATAGCGCCTTGTATTGCCTGCATATACTGGGCGGCTTGCGAGACATCGACGGAGCGCAAACAGTCGAATACATTCGGACGTGCCTCAACTGGGACGGCGCCTTTGGGCACATCCCACAGAGCGAATCCCACGCGGGGCCAACATTTTGCGCGTTGGCAGCACTCGAAATGCTTCAAAGGGTTGACGCGTTGAGTCAAGCGGAAAAAACACGTGCCGGACAATGGCTCTCCCAGAGACAAAGCGGCGATGGGGGTCTCTGTGGTCGGCCCAATAAGAAAAGTGACACATGCTACTCGTGGTGGGTCTTCGCATCGCTGTGCATTCTTGGGCAATCCGCATGGATCGACGTGCCAGCGCTGGTTGAGTATATTTCGCGGTGCCAAGACAATAGTCATGGAGGCTTTGCGGATAAGCCTGGAAGGGCACCCGATCCGTACCACACGTTTTTTTCGATCGCAAGTCTCGCACTGATGCAAGAATATGAGAAGGCCTTTGAGGCGTCCTTTGGTGAAATATGGAGACTCGATGAGATGTCAGTGGAATATGCACTTCCACGTGGATGTGACAGGGTGTTTTTGACGTGATCGAGTGGTGAAGGGATGTGTGGCCGCTGGAAATACTGAACTTTGGGCGGATCTCCATCGCCACGAAAAAGACTCCAGGAGCACTACTATGTATAGTAGTCAAAGGACCAATTCACTCAATCCACCAGATATTCTACTTCCCTTCTTGAGTGCCCATTTTGTTTCTCCCCACACACACTTTTCCACTATCCCTTTCCTATGATCCACCGAACACAGCTCACCCATCGCAAGACGGGAAAGGGTGGCACAAGCTACGGAAGCTGGTGGCGTCCATCACACAACTCGATGCCCCAGCTTGAGCGATACGTTCGAAAAGCGGCGAATATCAGCAAGTTCACGCAAGCGCCCAGTGCTCGAGCTCCACAGCACGCACGGTTCAATCCCGATAGCGTTCTGCACACCAAAGCCCAAACTGGCGAGGCCATGAAGTGGTGGCATCACCAGCGGTTGGCCCTGCCGAATATCCCGCCAAAGGACTGGAAGGCGCCGAAACCACGTGGAAAGGCTGCGTGGCCGGCGAGTTGGGACGATTCGCACGCGAAAATGATTCTTTCGATCAAGCCGGATGATGTGCGGAGCTATTCATTGACAGTCCTTCAGAAAATCGTTCACGAGGAAGTGCAGCGGGATGGATACGACCTCAGGGAGGTGGATTTTGAGGGAAAGCCCGTGACTGAGCTTCCCGACATCGACTTGATTGCGAATTTTGTCTTGGAAGAGCAAACCATTCGCGATCGAGTCTTACGCCGAGCGCTGGACGAGCATTTTCGCATCCCAGTCACAGCGATAGAGCGGAAAAATATTCGTTCGGTAGAGACCCTCATTTGCTACATCGAGAGCGTCATGCAAACCTACCGAGAGCCAGAGAATTTCGAAGTTCCCCCCAAAGTCAAGGCGTTTACTGAAAACTACCCCGTGAAGCCACGGTTTGGATTTCAGTTTGCCTTGCCCCAGTCGACCCGCAGCGATATTGAGCAAGCCTGGGAGAAATTGTTCATTCACGATTGGCAATTCGGCAAAGCGGTGTATACGCCCAAGTCCCGGGAGAACACACGCGGGAATATGACGTGGTTGCGGCTATCCAAGGAATGGGAGGATCGGCGGAGACATCACAAGGCCTATCCGGAATGTGGAAATGTATAAACTTAGATGTGTGATCGTTCACTGTTGAATTGGAATTGGGAAACTTGTGTGCCATACAAGTCGACTCTCAGTATGGGTGGAACAGACTGGGTGAACTTTCCACGTCAAAATGGGTCAAAAACGCAATACATACCATTTGTGAATGCAAGCCAGAAGATGACTTTTCCTCGTCTTGGGATGAAACCTTAGCTTTGAAGTTTTCCATTGGTTTTCTCTATGAAAACGAAATGTCACGATGGAATACAACCGAAACTCTCGCCGACATGACTCTCTCGTCGCAGCGAAGGTTGTCAACCTCGATCCAACGCACGTGCAGATAAGCATTCAGCCGGAAGACATGAAAGTCGTCGGGGCTGCTCGAGAAGTGCGCATTACCACCGACGAGATTCTCGGCGAAGGTGCCTTCGGCATCGTTCTCGCTGGTCGCATGACGGAGACATGGAAAACATCGATCAATGCAGTGCAGACGAAAACCACCCCAGTTGCCATCAAGTGCAGTCGAACGAAAATGCGTGGAAAAGAGCTCGAAAGACTGCGCGAGGAAGTGTCGATCATGTCCCTCCTGGCACACTCGAACATTGTCCAGTTTCACTTCGCCTGCGTCAGCCGCGATTACGTCTATATCGTTATGGAGCAGTGCGCGAAGGGAAATCTGTACGATGTGATGAAGGCCCACGGCCAGCCCCTCGCCATGCCGGATATTCTCTTTCTTGGATATCAGATGGTGGAGGCGCTGTGCTACGTCCACTCCAAGGGATGCATCCACCGCGACCTGAAGCCAGGCAATTTCGTCTTTGACCAGCGCGGCAACGTGAAGCTCACCGACTTTGGTCTGAGCAGCAGTGGCAACTCCGGAATCGTCCACGACAACCGACGAGTCAACATCAGCGATGACGCCAAAGCCGATGCCAAGGAAAACGCGGGTCGGCGGATGGTGGCCGGCACGTATAGCTACATGGCCCCGGAGATTATGAAGCAGGTCTTGCACCACCAGAAGCACAAACACCTGCAGAAGGGGTTTCGCTACAGTGTGGAGGTTGACGTCTACAGCCTCGGCGTGGTGCTATTCTACCTCGCCACACGAACCTCCCCTTATTGGAATAGCATGCGGGAGGGAAGTCGAAAGACCGCCAGCGCGAAGAAAACCTCCACCCAGCTGTTGTGCGAAGCCGTCAGTGAGGGGCGCTGGCAATGGCCACTCCCCAGTCAGATGAACATGCCGAGCTTTGACTTTGACTTTATGCGGCTGGTGGAGTCGATGATGAGTGTGGAGGGGAGTCGCCGGCCGGAGCTTCGATCCGTTCGCCAGCACTGCATCTGGGAGCGACGTCCGGAGGCGCTCTCGCCGGCGCTTCTGGCGGTGATTCACGGCAGCGCAGACTCGGTGGTGCGGCCATCGGTGAAGGGCCACAGTGAGAGCCGTGGCGGAAGTGCCGACCTCAAAAGCCTCGAAGATGAAGAAGCAAAGGTAAGGAGAAAGTTTGAAAACGTGCGAATTCGGTATGCAAACCTCGCGCTGCTGCAGGGACGCGAGTTGGCCAAACGGTCGGAGATTGTGTCGGCGTATCACGCATGCTCGACGGCACTTGAGAAGGATCAGAGAGAGCACCGGGTGAAGACAATATGGAACACAAGCATCAGCCTCGCCCACCACGGCGCAACCCAACAAGCTGAGAAGTCATCCGTGGGAAAATACGCCTTTCGACCGTCGACGCTCGCGGCGTATAGCACGGAATTATCGAAACGCTCTTCTCCTGTCAGTGCTGCTCGGGTGAAAAGCTCCCCGCCGCAGAGAAGAAAATCCAAGACGGAACCTCGGCCTTCAGCCAAGCGAACCACCTCGACGACTGCCCGACGGACGCCCTCCTTTTGGCTCGACGGGCCTTCGCAAAAATTTTCGACCTCCCCGTCGCCCACTCTCGATGACGGCCTCGATCGAATCAAATGTCCGAAAAAGCACGGGATGAAGCTGCTTCGGGCATTCCCAAAGCTGAATGACACCGCGGGCGGCACAAGTGATTATGGCTGGGGCTTTTGGTGCGACCGGTGCCACAAGGAGGTTCCGGCGCTGATCAAATCGAAGAAGCGTATTTCGAAAGCACAGGACGAACGCACCCATGCCCCCGAGGAGAACACCTTCTTCTACCATTGTCATTGTGGATACGATCTCTGCAAGGCATGTGGCGCCTCCATCATTCACGCGTCGAATACGCTCAAGGAGAATTACTCGACCGAGCTGAAGAACCTCGCCGCGTGCTTCTCGACGCCCTCGCCAATGCGACGGCCAAAGATAGTCATGCAAAAATCCTCGGAAAAGATCGCCGAAACGCTTCCGTCGTCTCTTATTACATCCGCAGAGAGTGAGCCTTCTGTGGTTGAACGAGTCGAGCGACGCAATCCAGTCACACCGAAAAATGCATTCGAGAAAACTACAGCCTATACTTCCATTCCGAATTGGGATTCACTTTTCGAGGAAGAGAGCGCGTCGACTTCTCATCGACAGACCCACACCAAGTCCCGTGTGAAAGCGAATTCCCGCAAGGCGAAAAAGGAGGCAATTCCAAAGGCCACGGCCACTTCCCCCACAATTCCACTCGAGATTACAGAAAACTCCGGATGGATATGGCACTACGAAGTTCTCCAAGAGGATGACACGATATACATTCTCTACAAGAGCTGTGCCGAGGTGTTTGGCTGCCTCGTGATGAGCACCCACGTCGACTTCCACTCGGCGGTTCTCTATGACGCCCACCGCGAGATGGTTTTCTACGTTCCCCGCCTCGACCACTCGACGCCCGCCGCCCAGCCGAAGAATCTCCACCCCTACGTCCAAACGTTGTATACCGATCCGATCATCATGCTGCGGGAGGCGGATGTCGTCCATATGACCCGACGGCAAAGCTCCAGTATGAGTCAAAGCCCAACGCCCCCTGGCAGAGTTCGAACGGCCGACCACGAGATGTTCTTCGAGCTTCCGCGGTATTTCGCCGTCGTCAAGGAGTATGCCGCACGCCACGCGCAAGAGAAACTTCCATTTACGCCGCCAAAGACGCAGTCGCTCTCCTACCTCAGGAGCTTTTCTTTTGACTGCGCGGCCCAGGAAGATCCGGAGTGGTACCTTTTCCGCCTCAGCAATGGGCACGTGATGGTGTCAGTCGTCGAAAATAATACACAGATTCGATGGCTCGCGCCGTCTGGGAAGGGCAGGCGAAAGGGGAAAACAGGCGGTGCGATCGAAAAGCCACCAAAATACATCCTGAGAGACAATGTGTTCCATCCCTATGACGACCGCAAATACCTCCAGATCGTTCGAGAAGCTGTTCAACGAATGGAGAAAACTGGAAATGACGATATCTGAAAGAATACGGCGACTGGACTCACCCCTGGTAGATATTTCACACGAGCATGTAGTATAATTGTTCAGCGTATCTTCCTTTTCGGTTTGATTTTGAAGATTACAGACTTTGTTCCTCTTTGTCCAGCCATTTCAAAATACAAATGCGCAAATCCTCCTCATCGCGGCAGTTTTCCATAGATAAAACCGATATAGTTATACTTTCAAGGGACTGGCAATGTAGATAAAATTGAGCATCATTTGAAAAGATCAAACTCGACGTCCTCTCCCACCATTTTCATACCTCTACAATTTCCGAGTTACATTATCCAGCACCTCAAAATGTCCTACGAAGGAGCAATCGGCATCGATCTCGGCACGACCTACTCCTGCGTCGGCGTCTGGCAAAACGAGCGTGTCGTTATTATCCCAAATGACCAAGGAAATTACACGACACCATCCTACGTCGCCTTCACCGACACCGAGCGTCTCATCGGCGATTCAGCGAAGAATCAGGTCGCGATGAACCCAACCAACACCGTCTTCGACGCCAAGCGACTGATTGGGCGCAAAGTCTCAGACACCGTCGTGCAGGCCGACATGAAGCACTGGCCATTCAAAGTCAAGCACACCGGCGACGACAAGCCCGTCATCGAAGCCACCTACAAGGGTGACACAAAGACATTCACTCCCGAGGAGATTAGCTCAATGGTTTTGATTAAGATGAAGGAAATCGCCGAGTCCTACTTGGGCAAGGAAGTGAAGAAGGCCGTTGTGACTGTTCCTGCGTACTTCAACGACTCGCAGCGCCAGGCGACAAAGGACGCCGGATCCATCGCAGGCCTCGAAGTTTTGCGCATCATCAATGAGCCAACCGCTGCCGCCATCGCCTACGGACTCGACAAGGTCAACGACACTGTTGAGCGTAACGTTCTCATCTTCGACCTTGGCGGTGGTACCTTCGACGTCACCCTTCTCACCATCGACGGCGGAATCTTTGAGGTGAAAGCCACTGCCGGAGATACCCATCTCGGCGGAGAGGACTTTGACAACCGACTCGTCAACCACTTCATCGATGAGTTCAAGCGAAAGCACAAGAAGGACATCTCTGGAAACCAGCGCGCGCTCCGCCGACTCCGCACCGCCTGTGAAAGGGCTAAACGCACATTGTCGTCCGCCGCTCAAACTTCCATCGAAATCGACTCCTTGTTCGAAGGCATCGACTTTTACACGAGCATTACCCGTGCACGATTCGAGGAGCTCTGCGCTGATCTTTTCCGCTCAACCTTGAAGCCAGTCGAGCAGGTGCTCACCGACGCCAAGATGGACAAGCGATCCATCCACGACGTTGTCTTGGTCGGCGGATCAACCCGTATCCCAAAGGTGCAATCCCTTGTCAGTGATTACTTCGGTGGCAAAGAGCTCAACAAGAGCATCAACCCCGACGAGGCGGTTGCGTACGGCGCGGCTGTCCAGGCCTATATTCTCACCGGCGGAAAGAGCAAGCAGACTGAGGGTCTTCTCCTCCTCGACGTCGCACCACTCACATTGGGCATTGAAACGGCTGGTGGCGTGATGACCGCTCTCATCAAGCGAAACACAACAATCCCCACCAAGAAGAGCCAGACCTTCTCGACCTACAGCGATAACCAGCCAGGTGTGAACATCCAGGTCTTCGAGGGTGAGCGAAGCATGACGAAGGACTGCCATTCGCTCGGAAACTTTGACCTTGGGGGCATTCCCCCGGCGCCCCGTGGAGTGCCACAGATCGAAGTCACCTTCGATATTGACGCCAATGGTATTTTGAACGTCAGCGCTGAAGAGAAGGGAACCGGAAAGAAAAACCAAATCACCATCACGAACGACAAGGGCCGCTTGAGCAAAGAAGATATTGACCGCATGGTCGCCGAATCTGAGAAGTTCGAAGAGGAAGACCGATTGATGCGCGAGCGCGTTGAGGCGAAGAATGGACTGGAGAACTACGCCTACAGCATGAAGAACACCGTCAACGACCCGAACGCGGGCGGCAAGCTCGAGGCGTCCGACAAGAAGACCATTCTTGACGCCGTTGAGGAAGTCACCCAATGGCTCGAAAACAGCCAGGAGGCCAGCAAGGACGAGTACGAGAGTCGCCAGAAGGAGCTCGAAGGCAAGTGCTCACCAATCATCAGCAAGATCTATCAGCAAGGTGGCGGCGCGCAGGCCCAAGGCGGAATGCCAGGAGGCATGCCTGACTTTTCCCAGTTCGCTGGTGGGCAGGGGGGTGACGCCCCACAGGCATCGTCCAACTCTGGACCAAAGGTCGAGGAAGTCGATTAAGTGAAATTTGACAGAACACAGCGAGATACTATACACGAATATTGCGTTCCGCTTTCAAATTGGCGAGGGATTACTGTTTACGACTTATAATCGGTGCGATTTTGTCTTGTGCGATTTGCATTGGGGCTGTGTACATATTTTGTTCTCGTCGTATTTTACAGTATTGTCCAATAATAAATGTATGAATCAGTCAAGGGGAAATTTGGATGTATTTGAATCATAAGCGACTGCGTTCCTGTAAACCTTCCGAGAAAGACGTTTCTTTCCAGCTCACCTTTGCCGGCAATTCATTTCTTCTCTTTTCTTCGACATCAGGAAAATGAACACACACGCTTCCAATAGATTAAAGTACGATGCCGAGTGCCTCCAAATGCTCCGGATTGCGGCCAGTCGGCTTCGATTGTTGAAAGGCATGCGACCGCCCACTCACTCCTCGCACGCTCCCGTCGATGGCAAAGGGCACCGGACAGTATCTGGCCAATGGGACACCACCCGGAAGCTTCCAGGGCACATCTTTCGAGAGCACAAAACACTTCACACGCGGTCGATTACGCGGCGTCGGGCGGACGAGGGGGTGCAGATAATCGACGAGTCGAAAAACAAAACACCCGCCGATCAGAGTTCACCCTTTGTGAGCGATGTGGAACGCTCGGAAATGCTCAAGATGCGCGAACGGGTGAAGCTGTCGGTTGAAAAAGGCCGTGAGACGCAGGCCGAGCGGACACCAGTGGCCAAGGAGAAGTCCGTCGTGCCATCATCACCTCGCGTCAATCGACGCACCCAGCCGAAAACTCCGACCGATGCTGGAGAGACAGCAATTTCTCTGGCAGCATTGGCACATCACACGCTTGGCGGGAAGAAGGCCTATATGCAAGAAGCATTACAAACGTTACAACGATTGTTTGGCCCAGACTGGCTTGATATCTTCCAATTTAAACCGTATTATTGCCCCGTCTTTGTGCCAATTCCGTATAAGGCAGCGGAAAAGCCGGAGGAGGCCGAGGTTGCTGAAGGGCGGTGGTCGTTCGGACGCACGCCAGAAGCTGAAGTCGCCTGTGATGAGCCAATCGGCACAGATGATCAGCTGCGGAAAGCGTTGGAGAAGTTTGATTTACGAGAAGGCAGAAAACTTGACTTTTCAGCCCCGAGTGCCAGCGAGTCGAAGGCAGATAATCCACCGGTGCAGAAGATAAAAGAAGAAAATCCCGTCCCCATTGTCTCATGCTTTCAGGTCAAACCGTCGAGGTCTCCGCATGAAGGGAAGGAAGATCCGCGCATGATTCCACATGTGAAGCCCAAAACCAAGGCGAGTCTGTCTGAAAGGAGAAAAACACCAAAAGCGGTTCAACCAGGAACGCTCGAAACTGAAAAGGTCAAGACCCGAACGAGAAGGCAAGGCACACCAACAGCCGTCGACGAAATCAAACCCACAGCGCCTCTTCTGGATGAAGCGCCAATCAAGCAAAAATCTTCCGCTAATCCGTTTTCTGTCCGAAAGCGATTTATCATGCCCATCATGCGTTCCAAAAAGTTCGTCGTGTGGCTCCACGTCACGAACCACCCCGAGCCCCCCTACGAGCACTCGTACATTCGGCCACTGACGGGCGAAGAGGAGAGGAAGCTCCGAAATCTCGTGGCTGAGATACCAAATCGTCCGGATCCACTCGATCCGGATATCTCGGAGGAGGACTATTTTGATCGGGTCAAAGAGTGGAGAATTCAGCTGGATGCAGTCTATGAATACGTTGCGCCAAAGCCAGCTGTGGCATCGGAACCTTCGCAGAATGAAGTCGAGTCCTAAAATATCGGAATACGGCGACTCGCTCGATTGGGCACACAATTCGAATATATGTTCACCCATGTCACATGTCGCCCTATTCCACCCGTCTGCCACTTCCCTCACAGTTGATTGTTTCTGCCCCCAAAGCGCACTTTCCACTCTAATTTTCCATACATTTTGCATCAACTTTTTTGCTTCTTGATAACCAATTCGAGGATGGAAAACCCAGCAGTCACTACGCAAAGCGCCGCACCGCTTGACCAAGCGATGGGAGGCATGGCAATTACACCTTACCCGAGATCGTCTCCGCTGTACGTCGGCAACCTGTCCGGCGATATCACGGAGCCCGCGCTGTACGAGTTCTTCGCACAGTACGGCCAGCTCGTCTCCGTCCGCGTGTGCCGCGACCTGCACTCGCAGGCGTCGCTCGGGTACGGCTACGTCAACTACCAGAATCACGACGACGCCAACCGCGTGCTCGAGACCCTGAACTACACGCCGATGCGCCAGGGCGGGAAGCCGATGCGGATCATGCGCCCGCAGAAGGACGCGACGCTCCGAAAGACGTCGAACGGGAACGTCTTCGTCAAGAACATCAGCAAGGAAATCGACGATAAGAGCCTTGCGGAGATCTTCACCGTCTTTGGGACGATTCTCTCCGCAAAGGTCGCCCGCGACCGGACCGGCGCGAGTCTCGGCTACGGCTTCATCCACTTCAAGGACGAGGCGAACGCGGCGGCGGCCGTGAAGAAGATGAACGGGATGACAATCAACGGCGTGAAGATATTCGTTGGGGACTTCAAGCACCGGGCGGAGCGCTCCAAGGAGGCAGAGGAGACGTTCAAGAATGTGTATATGCAACCCGTCAAGGCGGAAGTAACCGAGTCTGACCTCAGCGAGTACTTCCAAAAGTTCGGCACCATCACGAGCGTGTGCCTCAAGTCTAACCCAAAGTACCCGACGCAGTTCGGCTTCGTCAACTTCGAGACGCACGAGGATGCCCGTCGCTGCATTGAGGAGAGCAACGGCAAGACCATCCCCGAGATTAGCGGCACCGAAAATATCTTCGTCGGCCGCGCGCTGAAAATCCGCGAGCTCGTGCAAGAGCGCCAGGCGAAGGCCGAGGAAACCGACACCTACGATTCAAACAAGCTCTTCATCAAGAACCTCCCCGATAGCGTCGACGACGAGAAGCTCAAGGAGATGTTCGCGCCGTTCGGCGAGCTCGTGAGCGCCACCGTCAAGGTCGACCCCGAGACGCAGATCTCCAAAGAGTACGGCTTCGTCGCCTACAAGGACAGGGAGTCCGCCGAGAAGGCGCTCGAGAAGATGAACGAGCGCACCTTCAACGGCCGCCCGCTATTCGTCAACTACCACCAGACGCACGAGCAACGCCGCCGGTACCTCGAGCGCACGTTGGCGAGCCCGATCATGCAGGGCGGCTTCTTCCCGCCGCAGAGCCAGCCGATGATGGGCGGCGCCTACCACAGCGCGCCCTGGCCAGGCCACCCCGGCGTGATGGGCGCCGGGCGGATGGGATACCCGCCCCAGCGAGGCATGATGCCGCCGAGCGTCTACCCACCCCGAATGGGCGTGCCGCAGCCGATGCGCCCGCGCGTGTCGCCCCAGGGCGTCGTCATGAACGCGCCTGGCCAGATGATGGGCGGGAACGGCATGCACCCATCGGGCCGGATGGGCGGAATGAACCGGCCGAGCGCCCCGCCAATGATGCCGCAGCAGAAGAACATCCCAGGGATGAGCGGACAGCCACAGCTCACCTCCGCGGCGCTCGCGAACATGTCGCCAGAAGACCAGAAGAACGCCCTCGGCGAGCGTCTGTACGCCGCAATTCTCTCGATTCACCCCGAGAACTCCGCCAAGATCACTGGCATGCTCCTCGAGATGGACACCGCTGAGATTCTCAACGTTCTGGAGGACAACACCGTCCTGCGAAGCAAAATCACGGAAGCCCTCGGCGTGCTGCGCGCACACGCGGCAGAGTGAGAGGCGCTCTGTGTGCACGAAAAAAAATCAAAAATCAAATTTATCTCAGAATAGGAATAGAAACAGACATACATGAAGCGCGCAACTTCGCATTTTCCGGAATGCGTCGACGTGCGTTGGATTAATTGCATCAATTTGGATGGATTTTTTGCACTGTTGGTGGAGACTTTGTAGTGTACCGTTGTAGTTGTTTCTGTACTATTCCATGCGCGTGTGCGGTCGCTGGTGTGTGAGATGGCTCGAATCATCAAATTTTGAACAGGGGTTCATGGTGAGTCAGTGAAAAGTTACTGGAGTGGCATTGTTCCGTACCAACAGCTGAATTTGCACCACCAGCTTGGTGTGAATCATAAAGTGGCCATCTCACGGGTTTATTCATTGGGAGGATAAGTTTCATTTTGAATATAACTGTGCCAACATAAATTTATGAACTCGAGCAGGTCAGTTTGAAGTCATATCTTGATAAGCAGGACTTTGCCTGCTAGTACGAGATATGAGTTGTGGGCTCAAGGCGGAGCGTCTCCTGGTGGCCATAGCCGTGCGTTGTGACGAGGTGGTTCACCCCGGTCGAGCGCGAAGCAAGCACCACGGCGCACTCAGGGCACGCGACTGCATCGGTGGTCCGTCCTCGTTTCCGGGACGGTTCGACGGTCGTGGGGGCGGAGGATGCAGCCGGGGGGTCCGAGCAGAACCGGCAGGCCTTTGGAACCGACGGGTTCAAGATGCGGTGCAGGTCACCCCAGTAAGGCGACCAGTTTGTGCGGGCTTGGCTTGCGAGGCAATCAAGGAGGCGGACACCAGTGAGGTGTTTTGTCTTGGTTGGTTTGATGCCAACCACTCGTCTTCGATGTGTTTCGCGTGCTTCCAGCTTCCTGGCGGCATCGCCCGCTATTCTTTCTCTGGCGATGCTCAGCGCATCTTTGTGCCAGAGGGTGTAGCGGGTGCTGCACCCGTGGGCGGCATTCGAAGCCACATCGGCGAGCTCATTTCTTGATACCCCGCAGTGGCCAAACACAAACGGCGGGCGTATCTTAGCCCCCCGGCCGGCCAGAGCATTCAGCATCTCGACACACCCCGCAAAAGTGGAGGTCGTCCAATGTTTTGACTACTCGACGCGGCCTTTCTATGCGTTTTCCGAGAAAGCTACGAGACTGTTTCAACCTGATGTTTGCTGATATCGGTGGACCACAAGTGGAGCTACCAAGAGAGATTGCTCGACAGAATATTGTCGAATGGTTGATTGGCAACCCCATGGAAAGTTCCCACTATGAAAAACGTAAAGCCCCCACTGTGGAAGGGGGTCCAAAACATCGGTAGCCGCGTGAGATCGACATATCCCTTCTGCTATGCGTAGCTGTTATCTGGGG
Source organism: Perkinsela sp. CCAP 1560/4 (assembly GCA_001235845.1). Lineage (NCBI taxonomy): Eukaryota > Euglenozoa > Kinetoplastea > Prokinetoplastida > Perkinselidae > Perkinsela > Perkinsela sp. CCAP 1560/4. The sequence continues at coordinate 33,516 of LFNC01000316.1, read as the reverse complement.
AGAGCACGCCATGATGCGTCTCTATGGAATCTGTTGGGTATACACCCCGAGCGAATCAATCCCACACACATTTACATTGAATATGCTCCAACAAGAACCAAAATGCAATGCCAGAGGACCGCTTTTCGGTGGACGAATATTCTTCATGTCGTTTCACTTCTCCACACACTGGTCCAAGAATGTTTTGCAAGCGCAATTTAGTGACAGAGATTGCGGAAGCTTGGCGAGCTTTTCTTGTCGAATCCACCTCAAAGTGGTATTCGTTCGTTCAGTGGAACGGTTGACCTCACAAATGCAAGGAAATCGTTGGCATTTTGCCAGATTCTGAGCACAGTGCTTTTGTGTCGGGCTCTTGTTCCCATATGCCTTCGGCAACAGAGTTACCTGCATGTTTGAGCATGCAGTTTTCTATGATGTGCGTCGTGCACTTGAAATACACGACTTTCGGCAGAAATTCTCTTTGCCTGTGTGTGCGTGGGATCGTTGATGCATGGCATTGGAATAGACTTTCCTCATGAGTCCGTGTACTTCCTCAAAAGCTCAAAGCACTCCACGTGAAATTCCTTAGTCTCGGCTGGAACGAATGCCCACCCTATCATAGTCAGCTTGTTATGCCTGTCCAAGCCTGATGGCACCAGGTGAACACCTCGGAAGTTCGGTACCGCTGAATGTTGTCAAGATACGACACATTGATGCTGTACATGCATAACTCCAGCTTACCCACAAAAATCACTGCAACAACCAGCAGCTGGTTATTTCGGACAACCGTGGTAGCAAACCTATTTTCACGGAATGTGTTAAACAAAGCACTGTAACTTTCCTCGGCATAGTTCGCTATGGTGACGCGCTTTTGGCTGCACTTCAATCAGAGACACCGATTTTCAAAGGCGATATGCCATCGCCATTTTTTCGGTGGATCAGCTGACTTGATAAAAAGTCACCCGGCTTTCTGGTGAGGGCTGTAGAATTGAAGCTACTGCTCGCCTGGTATGCGAGTATGTGATCTTTTCCCGTAAGATGACGATTTGTGTCATCGTGCATGCATCAGTGGTTCAGTTGACTTGACAAGTAGTTTCGACATGATGAGAGAGACCCAACTTCCCTCTGCTGGAAACCCGTTTCATTCTTTCGAATATAATACCGATATTCCGTATGCATCTTGCTGTTGATTGAGCAAGGCAAACTTGCGCCTTACACAGTACCTCAGGGCAGATGTCCACCTTTTTCAGGCGCCTCTCACTGACAAGCACCCAAAGATTGCCGGCATTCTTTTGGCGCCAAGTAGCCAGCGCAAAATTGTGCTTTATTGCATGCGCTTCCATTTCCGCTGTAGCAAGTTGGCAAGACGGCCATCGTCAGGCAGCTCCTGTTCAGCCAATGTGGAATGGCGCTCTAGAAAATCTGCTGTCTCCGACTGATAGTTAATGTCGCGATTTCCGGTCTGTACGTTAGCATGTTTTGTGTGATCACAGGAAAAAAATGCAAACTAACAGCACATTCGCTCTGACGGCGATGAAAAGAGATTCGACAGTTTACAATGTGGACATACTTTCAATCTTTCTCGAAAAAGCACAAAAATCCACCCATTTTCCATTTTTCTTTGATACTCAATGAGATTCGAATTCCTTTTCCTCAAAACAGTGGATTCTTCGCTTGGGAGAGTTGACCGCGAGTCTCTGTCGCAGCAGGCATTGATGGAGATGGTCATTCAGGGGATAACGAACAAAGAGGCGATCTGCGGAGACCCAGATGAGCCGAAAGACATTGAAGAATGGAAACGCGTGAAAATCAAGGATGGTGAAGTGGTAGAGATTGACTGGGACCATTTTAAGCTTAAAGGGTCACTTCATTTAGAATGGTTGCCTTCCTCTGTAAGGGAATTCGGTCCCTGTTACAACGAGCTTTTAGGTACGCTTGATTTGACATCTTTGCCCACATCTATGAAGATGTTGGATCTCGGAGCGAATGTGTTCACTGGACCGATCGGCTTGGAAAGATTGCCAGAGAGAATGGAGTGTTTAAGTGTATTCAGTAATGAGTTAAGCGGATCTTTAAAGCTGGATAGTCTTCCAGATACGCTGCAAGAATTCGTCGCCTTCGGGAACCAATTTTCTGGAAGCGTTGATATGACTCGATTACCGTCGGCCATGTCATATCTCGATCTTTTAGAAAATCAGCTGAGCGGCTCTGTTGTGCTGACACAACTCCCAGAGAATTTTGAATACCTTCTTCTTACAAGTAATCAGTTCAGCGGATCTTTGAACCTGACGAAACTACCGCCTCGTATGTCCGGTTTGCGTGTCGATGAAAATGCTTTTTCTGGCACAGTAGATCTCAGTCAGTTACCACAAGGACTTGAACAGTTATATCTCTCAAACAATGAGCTTTCAGGTGAGGCTTTCATTCCCGATGAACTTTTTGACAACGTTTATGTTGAAAATACAAAAGTCATCAAGCGGCACATGGAGTGATCGAACGCGCTGAATAATTTGGTAGACTATAGAATATAATGGTAGATTGTAGTAGTAAATGTAGGGGATGAAATACTTTACCTGCGTTATTGCAGTTTGACCCTATTCATGTCGACACTACAAAGCACGAGTGCTCCACCTCGCGTTAATCAGTGCCATACCTTGGCCGACTAGACAATTCTTGGCTTTCCCACCAGGTCTTCATGGAAATGGTCATCGAAGGAGTAATTAACAAAGAAAAAATTTGCTGAGACCCGATGAGCCGAAAGACTTTGAAGAATATGAACGAGTGGCAACTGAGGAGGGTGAAAGGCGCAGTGATTGAGGTTGACCAGCTTGCACTCGACGAGTCGCTGTTCTTGGAATGAGGGCTTTTCTCTGTGAGGACATTCAGTGTGGGTTACAATGGACTTCAACCCGATGGATGGCCACCTCTTTGTGGTGGGTTGGATTTGTACCCTATTGTGTGGAGGTCCAAGAAACCGCCGAATATTCCGGATCCCCCTGGTGTCGAGACGAGAGCAAACGTCAATCAATGCCGTGGATTATGAAAGTTGTATACCATTGGCCCACATCAAGTAAACATTTTCAGAAAGTATAAGGGGGCTTGTACACACATATAAGAGACGGCACCGTCCTTATATGAAAATCCCTTATCTTATACAAACATATAAGGGACCATGGTACGCTTATATTGGGTTGAAAAACACAGAGCGCGTCGAAAGGGATGGGTTTAATTGAACGCATTGTTCAATGAAAATGCATTTTCAAAGCGAAAAACAAACTAAACTTCTTACTGGCTTCTGACACAGTGAATCTCAGCGAGATCTCACAAGGACTTGAAAAATTGTATCTATCAGACGACGAGCTCTCAGGTGAGGTTTTTATTACCGATAGGCTCTTTGACAGAGCTAATGTTTCGAGGACAAAAATAGTCAAGCGGCACATGAAGTGATCAAAAGAGCTGAATTGCGTTTCTTTCACTGCTTGTAGGAGATCTTTTTGTCGATGGCTCTCTTTACAGCTCTCATTTATTGCGGTTACATAGGAAAGGTGCTGTGCTATTGCAGAAGAATACAAATCTTCCTGGTCTCTGAACAGTATATTCAGATTTTTAACTCAGTCAAATTTTATCAATGAAATACCGTAAAAACTCGGAAAAATCACCACCGCATTCTCTCTAGTGTTTGCGTCTGCCGTTAAATGACATTGTGTTAAAGTACATAAACTCCTGTCTGCATGATTTCCCTTAGTTTTTCTCCCTTTTGAGTTGCTGAGAATGTCGCTCTTTCTATTTACGTGTGCTGATCCCTCACCACTCTCCCGGGTGGGCAAGAGCCTATTCTCTCAGCAAACCCACATGGAGCTTCTCGTCTCGGAGCTGAACGAAGCGGACCAGCAAAGGATATTTAAAACACCTACAGGCGAGTTTCACCCCATAGATCAGTGGAGTGGCGTCACATTCAATGCTGACGGCCAACTCCGAGGCATTGAGTGGCGGCACATCGTCAAGCACAACGGCTCGCTTAACCTTCAATGGCTGCCAATATCTGTACACGTTCTCAGTTTGGCGGGATTTCGTTGGAACTCCACAATTGCGCTGAAGGAATTACCGCCAGCTTTGCTTAACCTCTCCATTCCGTCGAGTAAAGTCGTTGGGTCACTGCACCTCGAGGATCTTCCCGAGTCACTCGAGTGTATAAATCTCTCTCGAAATGCGTTGAGCGGCACCATTTCACTCTCAAATCTCCCACCCAGGCTTATAATGTGCAACTTGTGGAAGAACGCCTTAGAGGGATTCCTTGATTTGACGCGGCTTCCTCCAGCAATGCGTACGCTCGACGTGAGCGGAAATGTCTTCCATGGGAATATTGATCTGTCGCGACTGCCGGCATCTCTTCGGCAGTTGTATATTCAGGGCAACAAGCTTTCAGGGGAAATTTCACTAGCATGTCTGCCAAGGGGACTTCAGGTGCTCAGCGCAAGCGCAAATTCGTTCAGCGGAACTGTCGACTTCACCGGTCTACCACATTCGTTGGTTGGGCTATTTCTTGATTCGAATTCGTTTTGTGGGACGGTAAATCTGCAAGCGTTTCCGAAGATGCTACAAAACCTCTCACTACAGTCAAACAGATTCATAGGGAAAATTCTGGTGGCGAATATCCCAAACGGTATGCACACAATCAACTTGCAGGATAACTGCTTCGAAGGCGATGTTTGTATTGCATCGATTCCTGAGAATTTCCAGGCGATTGTCGTGGATGCTTGGGAAGATATGGAGATTCGGTGCATCGACGGGGAAATCTGCAAAGATCGAAGAGTCGCGCGGAACTGGCAATATCGGCCGCGTACAGACGGCGCTGAGAGCAGAGCTAGGCGGTGAAGAACCAACACTAAAAATCCAAACAGCTACATGACGATGAATAAAGCGCTATATTTAGCAAATGGAAACATCCATTTATAAAAGCGGTCGAGAAAAAAATTATGAGATTTTGATGAACTCTTATGACGCAATATCCGGTATGATATCGGTACGTTTCTCGTTTGAATATCGGTTACAAAGTTTGTATAAAAAAAACAATGCACATTTTGGTATCCTTCAGTTTGCTGAAGCTTTCTCGGCGGGTTTGACTACGCCTCGCTCTCCCAGTTATCTCTGATGAAAATTAAAACTAAAAAAAAAATTAAAAAGTTTACACATGCACATTGCTCCGTGTTTTTCAGCGTAATTATTCCGGACCAATTTTATCCCTCACGGGATTGGCTGATGCTTCTAGTATATGGCGTCTTTAGAGCACCCCCCCCCCCATGAAGTGGCTACTTGTCCAGACCACTAAGCAGAGGTGGGTATCCACAGGGTCAGTAAATAGAAGTTTCTCTGACAGCTCAACCATGGCATATTCGCGGGGAATTTTCGTCAGCTCCAGGTATACACTCTATCGATTTGTTTTGTCAGAGAGAATAAGCACGTATCAGCACCTAAGCCAGTTTTTTCCCTTTCTCATTCTTATAGCACAGGGGTTCATGATACAGGGTTGATAATCCTCCAACTCTTCGAAAAACCGGAATGTAGCTGATAGCGAATGTTTCTTGATATTCTAAAGAAGGTTTTTTTGTTTAGAGTGGCAACCAACCCTACGACTACATTTTATGTCAAGAGCGTCGCTTAGCTACCCACATGGAATATATCTCACGTCTCCCGCAATATTCAACAAGTATCCATCGAGAGCTGCTTACCACTGTCGTAATCCTTGCGAGGGTAAGTGTGCCGTCGAGAGCGTTACACATATGCTCGACAACATTTACGTAATGCGACCGAAGGGGTAACCGCTGTGCACAGAAATGTAGAGGTACCAAATTGCACTAGTCTACGTCACTGGGTCAATCGATTCGACATGCATCGCAATAGAATAGTCACGTACAGCATGGTATATTGTTCCGAATAGTGTCTGTAATCTGTTTGTGCTATCAGCAAAGTATGCGCATGTTGATGGGTATTCACGAGACCATGCAGGCTTCGATCAGCACATTCAGTCGCGTGTGTTTCTATATCGTGTGCGAAGTGTCACTCTCTTGGTTCATTCGGTACGAGTGGATCGCTGATGCGATCTGGCCCGATTCATTTACTTTTCGTGATTCGGGGGTTGTACTGATATCGATGGAACAGTATATCCTCTCGGTTTATCAGGATGACAGCCTCCACGTAAAAGCAAATTGAAATCGACCGAATCATTTGGAATTCCAACTAAACTTTATAGTTTTTTCTCAATCTAGACAAAGTACCAAGAGGTTTACCAAGAAACCAAATGAAGGACGGCCAAAATGCGTAGTGAATGTGAATATTCTTCCCCCGACGATAACGAATTATTTCTACTATGCGCGTACTGCTTGTAATAGTTTACTTGGGTCGCCTGTCCCCGTGATCGCCAAGGTGTCATTGCCCAACTAAATTCACGCAATTGTAGTTGCGAGCTTTGTAGAAAGTCCGGAAGATTTATCAAGTCAAAGAGCAATTGACCACTAACGCCAAGGTAGTGCATGGATTCCAGAATATGACTGAAATCAATCTCCCCGGAAATGTTGTTGTCATTCAGGCAAAGAGCATTCGATTCGGTAGTCGAGTCAAGTCGACAAGACCACTGAGCATGTTTTCCGAAAGGTCCAGGATTTTAAGGCATGGAGGCAAACTCGTTAGATCCACAGAACCGCTCAGCTGGTTGCAAGTAACCTCTGGGTGCTAAACCGATTTTCGGATAAATTGAGATAAGTTAGGCCAGATGGCAGCTCGGTCAAGCAAGCGTTCCCGGTAGACTCGTTTTTGTGCGCTTCCAGGTTACGCAGAGACAATGAAAGCTTGCGCAATTCGACTGATCCTGCGAATTTGTTTTCAAGAAAACGGAAATCCGTCATTGCTGGTGGCAGGCACCCCAAGTCGGCTGTGCCAGTACGGCTATTTTGTTTTTTGATTTTCAAGTGCGATTTGATTGAACAACATTTCACTGATTGTTCAATTTGCACGCGCCTTTCGACACGTATGCACATGCCCTCTGTTTATCGCGCTTTTCATGTGGACTAATTTCGTCCCGCCACCAGGAGGATCCGGGATCCTCCATGGCAACTAACGGCGGTTTCCTGAACCTCCCCATGGATGGATACTGGTCCTGACCCACCACGAAGAGGTGGCCTTCCATCGGGTCAGCAGTAAGGCTGTTACTACCCAGGCTAACCTTGCCAACTATCACTGGAAGCCAGGTCGATGCAGCCTATTAGAAGCTTATAATGCCAGCCGACGCGTCCGAACAGTTGATTGGTGCTGAGGTGGCAGCGTTGCACTGCCCACGGGAGGGCTCGCGTGTGCAGTCTGTAGTTTTGCTAACACTGTGGAAAGCATATACTAATCACAGATGGTGGCAGCAAGTGAACGATATAGTTTCCGTGTATCTCGGTTGCAATGCATTTTCGAGATGGACCTGCACGTTCTCTCGGCTTTTACTCCGATTAGAGCAAACGGAATCATCGTGCAATCGTAAAGCAGAGTGAAATTGTGCAATCTGTCCATGCAATTACAGCCCCTCAAGCAGTGTACCTCGCTGCTACGTGCGATTGATAGACCCACTCTCTCATCTTCGAGATGTCGAGCATACGCAGCAATACGGTTCACTTAAATCAACCCTGCCGTGCCGCTCGTATGAAAGACATCGACAGCTTTGCGGCTTAAAGCGTTCAGAAGTATTGATTGTTATTCTGTGACCAGGTTTGAAAAATCCCATGCGTTAAATAGTGGGGATGGAGCGGCAAGAGACCTCTCGAATTACAGAGTGTCAAACTTGACGCAAACAGGCGAGTTGTTGAGGGAATCCTCCGCAAGTTTCGACATGGATTACGGTAAGCAAGCAAATAAAGGACGGCCAAAATGCGTAGTGAATGTGAATATTCTTCTCCCGACGATAACTATTTCCTATACTGATCATACCACAATTCGATAAGCTTATTCAAACCCGTACTGCTTGTAATAGTGTACTTGGGTCTTGCTGGTCATCAATCATATAATGCGTGTGTTGCTTTCGAACTCAGATTTCACAGTGACCAGCTTCACGTTTGAATTTTTAACACGGAAATTGCCGGCTTGGGATTGAGTTGCGTGGATTTCTCCCGAGAGATTTGTCGTCGAAATGTTCAGCAGTGCCATTAATTCCGGAATGTGACTGAAATCTGTTTCACCGGAAAAATTGTTATTATTGAGATACAAGTAGAAGATTTGCTGCGGCAGTCGAGTCAAGTCGACAGAACCGCTCAGCTGGTTATGGGAAACGTCCAGGCAACGTAAGCTCTCGGGCAAATGCGTCAAACTGACATTGCCAGTAAATATGTTGCTCCTTCCAACGAATTCTTCCATAGTATTCGGCAAACTGCGTAAATCCAATGCTCCACTGAGCTGATTTTCGGATAAGTCGAGAAAAATTAGTCCCCCGGGAAGCTCAGTCAGACAGACGTCTCCAGTGAACTTGTTTCTGTAAACGTCCACTTGACGGAGCGACAAAGGAAGTCTTCGTAACTCCAACAACCCGGAAAACGCATTGAAGCTAAGGTTTAACTCTGTCAGTGCTGGTGGCAGGCATGTCAAGTCGACCGCCCCACGGAGGCTATTGCTACGCAGGGAAACTGTCACGACGGTCGCCGGAAGCCATTGCATGTCGATAAAGCCACTCAGATTCCAAGCAACCCAGTCGATTTCAGTGATACTCTGCGTCTGAGCGTCGACTGTAACGCCCGTCCATCTGGTGGCATCTGTGGGATCCTCGCAGCTATCACAAATTCTGTCACGCCGCTCGATTCCAGCGATGAACATTTCCATCAAGGCTTGTTGGGGGAGTGAGGCATAGTCAAGCCGTCCAAGATAGGGATCGGCATTGTGGATATACGCCAACGCAAGCATTTCACTTTTGTACTAATCGGGAAAGAAAGTCAGCCGAAATGAATGATCGTTTCATGTTTTCGCAACGCTAACAAATTTAACTCAAACATACTTGACTGCTTCATGTCAATTGCTAGTAGAACGGGCCCAACATATTGCAGCTACTCGCCAGGAACTTCGCTCTTCATTAAAGACAGTTTCAACATGTCCGACGAAAGTTCACCGGACCAGCTACCTGAACGATGGCACTCACAGTCTATTATGGGCACGATTCTACTGACCCAAAAAGTCATCACACAGCAAAAAAGCCCGCCGCGCCAATTTATGTATAGCTCAGCGAACTCACATTGCTGCAAACATTGGTGGATTTTCGCGTGCGTCGGTGCACAGGGAAGTTGGGCGAGGCATAGATGCACTGGACAATCAACCAGCAATGGTGCCTCAAAAAAACCACTGGCCGGTGATAACGTCCTCCGGCCCGATGGATGGCCACCTCTACGTGGTGGGTCGGATTCGTACCCCGTCTTGGGGGAAGCCAGGAGCCGCCCGATACTACGGCGACCCACCCTAGGGGCATCGGGCGGAAACAAGAGTTTCAACCATCCTCCACAGCCATGGTATTCTGGACTCAGTGGCCAACAAGAACGAAGCAGCTAACAACGACATAATAAACCAAAAAATCAAGAAAACAAACATCTGCAAGCTTCCCCCCCCCCCCATGGTGCATGCGCATGCGTGCCGTAAGAGAATTCAGTCTCTCTTCTCTCCTGCTACGGGCTGGGGACGTGCACCCGAATCCGTGGCCGATCCTCCGTATAGCCCAGCAAAACATCTTAGGCCTCACACCTGGAAAAAGATTAAGCCTTTTGCACAAGGCCATCACACATGATCTCGATGTCATCCTTCTACAGGAGTTGCACATCGTAGAAAACGAAGCTTCCCGGCTAACTCTCGACGGGTATCAGTGCTTCGCAATAGCTCGCGACGCGAAAGGTGGAGGAGTGGCAGTCCTTATCCGAAAAGGGATTCAGTGCTCGCTGACTTCTCAGTCAGTGTCAGAGGTAGTGGAACACGCCACTGTTTGTGTCAAAGTGGGAACCCATCTGTGCCAGTTTACCTCGGCGTACTTCCCTCGCGGCAACAAGGTCACTTCCGCTGCGGTCCACAGCCTTTCACAAGCTGATTGGACAACCCACGTCATTTGTGCGGACGCCAACTGCCATCACGCCAATTGGGACAAGCACGTTGCCCCCAATCCCGGTGGTTCACATATCGTGGACTTCTGCATCGACGAGGGCTACACGCTCCTCAACACCGGCGACCCCACCCGTCGGAGCTTGACGATAGAGCGAGGGCAGCTCTCCGCACCAGATGTCACCCTGGCTCGCGGATGTACCACTCAACGATGGCAGGCCACGCCCGACCCAGACAGCGACCATTTCCTGATCACATTCAACTTTGTGGTCGGTGACGACGAGCCATTGGCACACCACGTACCTAAACCCTCGTACTACTCCTGGGGCCAAGCGAATTGGCAGGAGTGCAGTCGCCTGGTATCCGAGGACTGCAAGCGGTTCCCCACAAAGGGCACCCCTAACCAGCAGGCGAAGTTCCTTTCACGGAGCATCGCAAAGGCAACAGCGAAAGCCGTCCCGAAGGGGGTCACGCGTCCGGCACCTCTGGTCGGCCGGCTTAGAGGACGCCGAGCGTAAGTGCGAAAAACTGTTGAGCCCGATCGACGGCACAACTCCTTCTCAACGGCGTGAAATTCTTTTCTCCACGCGAGAAAGGAAAAGACTCTTATCGAACCACTGCAAACAGGAATGGGGAAAGGTGTGCGCCGACATGAAACCAACAAACTCTGCCACGTGGCGAACGTTGCATAATATCATGTCGGCACGCCCGACGCCAACGAACCTCGTCGTTGAGGGCGGCCGTGAGGTCCCCTTCACCAGCCAAGCCAACCACCTTGTCTCCTTCTTCAAGACGAAAGCCACTAGACACCCACGCGCCGAGGTGCCACGATTACCACCGCGCACAACCAGCATGTTCCGCGCTATAACGCGACAGGAGCTGGCCAGCGCCCTCAGACGGATCAGCTATGCCACGGCATGCGGTCCGGACGACGTGTACAATGAAGCCCTTGTGCACTTACCGAAAGTGGCGCGGACTGCGCTGCTTCGAACGTTTAACCGGTCTCTCTCGCGCGGCATGGTCCCGCGGGAGTGGAGGCGAAGGACAATTTTCCCCCTGCTAAAGCCGGGAAAACCTGCCGGTAGGGTGGAATCGTACCGGCCAGTGACGCTAACTAGTACCGTCGCGAAGCTCATGGAGCGGATTTTGCACGGTCGTCTCAGGCACCTTGTGCAATCTGACAGCCAGGCAGGTTTCCGAGCGGACCGGAGCTCTACTGATGCGTTGATGTGGCTGCGCGCTCATGTGCAGCCCACGAACGCCAGTAAAACTCCGCTGACGTCTGCCGTCTTTGTGGCCAATTTATGTATACTATAGCTCAGCGAACTCACATTACTCCTAACATTCCAGGATTTTCGCGTGCGTCGATGCAAAGGGAAGTTGGGCGAGGATAGATGCATTCCCAGCGGCCAATCAACCAGCAATCGTGCTCAAAAAACCACTCGCCGGTGATAACGTCCTCCGCACATCTCGATGACTTAAAAATGGTTGTGGAACATTTTGAAAGAAAAAAGGCACGCAAAGTGTTTCATTTCCTGCATTTACCACTACCGTCATATTATATTCTATAGTCTACTATGCGATATAATCTACTGAATAATTCAGCGCGTTCGGTCACTTCATGTGCCGTTTGATGAGCTTTGTATTTTCAACCTTAACGGCGTCAAAGAGCGCATCGGGAATGAAAACCTCACCCGAAAGTTGATTGTATGACAGATTTAAAAATAGAAGTTCCTGTGGGAGCTGGCTGAGATCCACTGTGCCAGAAAAGGCATTTTCGTTGAAACGCAAACTTGATATACTTGACGGTAATCTCGTCAGATCCAAACATCCGCTGAACTCATTGATTGAGAGAGTAAGTTCTACAAGACTGCTTGGAAGCTCCGTCAGCACAACAGATCCACTCAGCCAATTTATTCCAACATCGAGAACTACCAAGCCCACCGGTAATCGAGTCAAATCAACGCTTCCGGAGAATTTGTTGTCATTGGCGTGGAACTCTGTGAGCGTATCCGGAAGACTATCCAGCTTTAAAGACCCGCTTAATTCATCTTCGTTAACTTTTAAATTATCCATCCTTTCTGGCAATGTTTCCCGGTCAATCAATCCGCTGAAATTATTACCTCGGAGATGAAGCTTTTCGAGTTCGCCTGGAAGGTGCGTCAGCACAACAGGGCCACTGAGAAGATTCTCTGAAAGATCAAGAATTGCCAAGGCCGCCGGTAATCGAGTTAAATCAACGGTTCCGGAGAATCCGTTGTTACTGGCGATGAAGTGTGTCAGCGTATTTGGAAGACTATCCAGCTTTAAAGATCCGCTTAACTCATTGTTGCAAACATTTAGATTGGCCATCCTTTCTGGCAATGTTTCCAGGTCAATCAATCCGCTGAAATTATTACCTCGGAGATGAAGTTTTTCGAGTCTGCCTGGAAGGTGCGTCAGCACAACAGGGCCACTGAGAAGATTGTCTGCAAGATTTAGAAATTCCAAGCCCACCGGTAATCGAGTCAAATCAACGCTTCCGGAGAATTTGTTGTTGTAGGCGCGGAAATCTGTCAGCGTATCCGGGAGACTCCATAACTTTAAAGACCCACAAAACTCATTATTGGAAACATTTACAGACTCCATCCTCTCTGGCAACCTTTCAAGGTCGATCGGCCCAGTGAATTTATTGACAGAAAGATCTAACTCCTTCATAGATGTTGGTAAAGCCAAATCAAGCGTACTGGCGAGACGATTCCCGCTGACCACCAATTCCTTCACAGAAGAAGGGAGCCATTCTACGCAGAGTGGTCCCATGAGCCAAGAACTGCGCCATTTTATTTCAATTACCTCACCACCCTCGATTTTCACGCCTTTCCATTCTTCAATGTCTTTCGGCTCATCAGCGTCCCCGCAAATCTTCTCTTTATTCGTTATCCCCTCGATGACCATCTCCATCAATGCCTGTTGCGACAGAGAAGCGTAATCAAGTCGGCCAAGCGAATGATCCACTGCGTCGAGAAATAGCAATTCGAATTTCATTTCGTTTGAAAATAAAAAAGGGAAAAAAGAGGACACTTTTACATCTTGCGACATGCACCAGCGGGACTACACTTTGAGTACTGTTTTTAGCTTGCTTGGGCAAGTAGACCCTCCATAATGTATGTGCAGGTGTCGACCAGTCAAGGCCGCCGATGCTATCACCGGCAAACGAGAAAAACTCATCTCGTCATGAAAGTCGTTGTTGACTGATATTTACCGCTGGCAAGTGCAGTGGCGCCAGTCCTCAAGTGCGGTACACGCGAGGGACATATAAGATCGCCCATTCGGTTTGATATGAAGTAAATATGTTCGAGATAACATGATTGTGTCCATATCATGGGCATGTTTTGTGATTTCTCGTTTCACTGATGATTTCGGGCCTTCAACCGCTCGCCCACGTGTATTGTCAAGTCAACCGTTCCACTGAAAACGCGGCGACCCTTGTATGATCACCGTATGTGCGCGTGTGCCGAGGAGGTTTCTTGCATGATTTTCTCATTTTTCTTCGTGAACAAAGAAGCCAAAAGCGAAATCAAACAGGTAAAAATATGGTTGCAATGCGATTGACACTCAACGAGTGAAAATATACTTCCAGTGGACGGTTTCCTACGTAAAGTGCGCATCAATCTCTTTCATCATAATTCCGCTCTCTGTGGTAAACGTCGACACCGGCGCGTCGGGGCTTCCATGTGGGATACCTATCCAGCGAACCTGATCAACAAGCATAAGGCGCAGGCGGTCCTCCCCGGATTCTCCAGACTGTTCCTCTTTCACACGCAGCTTTGCCAGAAATTGGGCATACATGCGTCTCTGGCGCAGTGATGTGGCATATTGTGCGTCCTCCATGGATTGCTTTCGAAATTCCTCCGCTGAGACCCCCAAGACCTTCGTCGCGACGTCATCGAAGCCCGTCACCCACATCTGGGACGTCCCGTCGCTGATCATCAGTGAGAGCAAAAATCGGGCATCTGCGACCTCGTGGGTCTGATCGCAGCGCTCGCAGCGATATGGGCCGCTGTTCAAATTCTGCGAGATGACTTTTCGGTGGCACGTCGGACAGGCGTCGTAGAACATATTCTCCTGCTTGATGTGCGTGATGGTCGCCCGAACGGTGATGTAATCTGCCTTCTCGCCCTTGCCAAGGCCGAGGCGCTGGATCTCCTCGAGCGTGTTGCGGTAGAGAACCGCCGCCTTCGAGCTCGGCCCGTTGCCGCCCTTGGATATGTTCGGCACGTTCACTTTTTCGCCGCTCTCGCGATACCAGCTGAGCAGCCCTTCGGGCTTGGCGCTCGAGAGGTCCGTTTCCACCGCACTGCCCATGTTGAGCGAGAGGCTGATGTCACCGTTGAACTCGGCGATGCGGGCGGCCTTGAAGCCGATGACCATCCCGACCGGATGCTCCCAGTTCTCCGCTGCGGCATCCCAAAGGGTCACTTCAACCAGCGCGGTTTGATCGGCGATGGCGACGCTGCGCTTCGTGATGGAGTTGCCGGCCTTCGTCGTGATGGCCTGTGGCTGGCCGACGGATGCCAAAATGCCGATGACGTCCACAGTGCTCCCCTTCGGCTTCACCCGCAGTGACTCTATGGGAATAAAGTTGAAGGCCTTTTCGGGCAGCAGGCTCTCCGACTGGTCATTGCTGTGAACTTGCCAAATCTCAGATTCCCCGTCCATTGAGATTTCATACTCGCAGTTCACCGAGCTGAACTTTTTGTTGGCGTTTTTAATTTGCCCTTTGGAGAAGAAGAACACTTTGCCGTCCACAAGCATTTCGTTGTATTTGTCGACGCCTTCTTGGAAGATTGTGCAGCGAATGGGCCCACTCTCGTCGATGAGCGTCATCGACATGAGCCGTCCTTGGCCGCGGGCGTTGGACCACGTGCGGACGGCCGATTTGTCGGTCACTCTCGCCTTGATGACCCATCGGCTACCGATATACGGCGAGAGCGACTCGATCGGCTGGACTTGCGTGGCGGTGGATGTGCCGTCTTTTCCGGTTTTCGAATAGGCAAACTTCTTCGATGGGTTCGATGTCGATGACGCTGCCGCCTCTTCTGCTGGCATTTTTGATGCTTTAGGGAGATTGAATGAATGGAAATTGCGTGGACAATGATCTTTCGGTTGATGGAAATACAGTGAAAAATAAGAGTAATTAGACTTTACTGCTTATACGGTTTCCTTCGGCGCGCTATATTTTTATCGGATTCGTCGAGAGAGAGATCAGGCTATTTTCTGTTGCCATGGGCCAAAATGGCTTTTCGGACATAATCGAGCGCTGGTTGCGACAACGCCAAAGCATTGATTTCCTTCACTTTGCGCTCTCGCGATGTCGTTTTTGCCTGGCCGCCGCGCCCAAGCTCAGTCTCCAGCGCCGCGAGATCTTTGAGCCATAGGTCCTTCTCGGAAAGCTGCTTGAGCGTGGCGATGGCATTCGCATTCGCCTCCAGTCGCTTTTGCAGATTCACCAAATTCGCCCGCGTCAGGACGGATATCCGCTGGTCGAGAAGGTAGGCGTAGCTTTTCTCGTGTGGATGCACGTCGAACTTGCACTTGGCCATCAGCGCGGGAGCTTCCTTTGGATCATCGGGGAGGACAAAGGAGCGATCGAGCAACTTCTTGAGGAACCGCTGCCTGTTCTGCATTATCTGCTGGGAATGATGCAGGCGCTTGAGCTGTGATGCTTTACGCAGCGTGTAATAATGCATGCGAACGCCATAGAACTGGTCAAAAATCTCCTTGACTGTTTTGAAGACACGAATTTTACTTCCGTCAAGGCAGCTGAGCTGGATATTCGTCATTGGGCTCACGAGCTTGAACAAGCGGTGGACCATATTCGTCCGCACCAGCGCGCTGATGATCTGCGGATGACAGTAGATGTCAAAGTCGATCGTGTCGATCGAGTGGTGCTCTTCGAAGAGCGAGATGACGCCGAGTTCATATAGGGCGCTGAGGTGTGCCTTGATGTCGTGGATGCTGTAGCATGTCGGTATCTCCTTGATGCGAATGCAGTGCGCACTCATCAGCTCCCACGCGCCGATCGTCTGGTACCCGTCGCCGGCCTTTTTGACTTTCCCCTGGAAGCCCTCGTAGAAGGGCATAAGAGCTCGAGTACAGGTCTTGTCATCGAGCTTCTCCCGGATGCTGGCGATGAGGTCGCGGATGCTGTGCGGCGGGATGATCGTCGAGTAGCCGGTGGCGATCCCTTTGCTCCCGTTGACGAGTGCCATCGGCACGATCGGGACGAAAAACAGGGGCTCAATTCGCTTCCCCTCGGACTGCGCGTACTCGAGATTCTCGGCGTCCTCCTCTCGGAAGATGTACTTTGTCAGCCGGCCGAGCTTGGTGAAAATATACCTCGCCGCGGCGGAGTCGCTGCCGTTGTCCATTCTCGTCCCGAACTGGCCCTCGGGGTAGAGCAGGGGGACGTTGTTCGACCCGACGTAGTCCTGCGCCATGCGGATGATCGCCCCGGTGAGAGACGCGTCGCCGTGGTAATACCCGCAGTGCTCGGAGATGTAGCCAGCGAGCTCCTGCACTTTGATGGACGAGCTGAGGTCTCGCTGCAGGGCCCCATGGAGGATTTTCCGCTGGGTCGTCTTGAACCCATCAATGTAATTTGGGAGCGTTCGGGCGCAGTCACTGAGGGAGTACTGGATCAGCTGCTTGTTGACAAAGTCGTGATAGGTAATCTGCCGGACTGAAAAGTCAAACTCCTCCTCGAGCGCGGTAGAGGGGCGGTCAGCGATCCACGCCTTGCGGTCCGCGGCGCTTTGCTTGCCGAAAGGGATCTCGAGGCAGTGCTCGTCGGTCTCTGGGTCGTAGGCGAACTCGATGGTATTCTCCTTGATGTGGGAGAAGTACTCCTGCGCTTCGGCCGCCGTGCTCGTGCCCAGCCCTTTGTAGTATTTTGTCCGAAACTGCTTGGCTGTCTCGGGAGGGATCGAACCCATAAACTTTTTCGCCTCATTCACTGAGTAAAACGATTTTTCAAACTTTTTCGGCCCGGAAACTTTCACCAGCGGAGTGATAAACTGGGAGAGAAATCCACTCTGCTTGAACAAATGCGGTGCGATCACCTGAAACAAGTTGCAGAGGAGGCCTTTGATGTGCACCCCGTCGATGTCTTGATCGGCCATGATCATCACTTTCCCATACCGTAATTTTTGCGGGGCGCTGCTGTCGAGAGAGATGCCGAGGATGCGCAGAATGCTCATGACTTCCTTGCAGTCGGCAATCTGTTTTTTTGAAACGCCTCGAATATTCAGCGGTTTTCCACGAACCGGGAAAACACCGTAGTGCGCACGTCCGACGACATTCAGACCGCTCACGGCGAGGGCCTTCGCACTGTCGCCCTCCGTGATGATGAGTGTGCATTTCTCGCTCTCACTCGTTCCAGCGAGCGTGGCGTCCTCGAGCTTCGGAATGCACAGCATGGAGTGGCGTGACCCGCCAGCCGGCTGTACTTTGCAGATGAATTTTCGATTGAGCTCGTTGATGACAATATTGACGAGATTCGTTTCTCGAACAATCTTTGCGGCGAAATCTTTCACCTTCGGATACGAACCAAATTTCGCCGGCAGCGATTTGAGCTCTTGTTTCTGTTGGGAGTCAAACTGGGGATTCTCAATTTGGCAGTTGATGAACAGAAACAGATGGTTTTTGATCATGTCATGTCGAGCCCGCAAGCTCGGGTCAGCCGCGTGGATAGCCTCTCGCACTGCCTGGATGATCTCATCGAGGACAAACTTGACGTGCGTCCCATTGTTGGTCACAAAGGCGGAATTGACGAAACTTATCCCGTGAAACTTCTCGTCTTTGCTCATGCCAACCGTCATATCCCAGCGCTTATCCTTTTGATGGACGATCGTCGCCCGGTCGATCGGATAGAGCTGCGCGTACTGCTCAAAGGTCTCAATGGCGATCGGTGCATCATTGAAGTAAACGCCCATGCTTTGCCCCATAATTCCACACAGATCGAGCACGCGGCGGTAGAGGATCCGCTGCATGTCGGCGGTCAACCCATCTGGGACATTGAGCAATGGGTAATCTGGGAGAAATGAAATCTTCGTGTAGCCCATTGGCCGACGCATCTCGAGCGGCTTACTTGAAAAGTCGTTGGTGATTGTCGGCTCCCCGCGGTGCTTCATGTTTTGTGTCCATTCCATGACAAACTTGCGATTATTCACGGAGTCGTACGTTTCCACCTGGAAGTGCTTGGAGAAGATATTCGTCAACTTCGCACCGTAGCCGTAACATCCACCCGTGACCCGTCGCTCCGAGTCGTTGTAGTTGGAGGACGTCAAGAGGTTGCCGAAAATCAGCTCAGGTACCCACATTTTGTACTCCTTGTGCATCTTCACGGGAATCCCGTCGCCGTCGTTCGTCACAGATATCCAACCCGTTATCGGGTCGACCGTCACGCGGACATATGTTTGTCTATCTTTCTGTCGGACCTTGTTGTCCGCCGCGTTGACGATAATTTCATCGAAGATCTTTTGCAGCGCTGGGACGTACTGCACGTTCGCATACTCCATCTTTTTCGACTCAGCGTCGTAGAGCCACCAGTCGCCTTGGACTGGATGGACGGTGCCGACGTACATGTCCGGTCGCTTGAGGATGTGGTCTCGCTGGTTGAGCTTGCGGTATTTTGACTCCACGGAGGACCGCAGGATGACAGAGAACTGCACGTGGCAGACCCCTCGGAGTCGAAACATTCGAAATTTCTATGTAAAGTACTCGATACAAGGAAGTTTGGAGTGAACTCGAAATTTCTGTTCGAAAAGTGGAAATGGAACGCTCTCAAAGGTCATCCACGACCAATTTGCTTGTGGGAATTTTTGAGCTTCATCAGACGAAGCTTCTGTTTGAGCGCAGGTTCGGACAGGTGGGGGTGCTGCAATGCCTGTTTATGCGCATTCTGCCCCGGTGGCACGAGGCTCTGCATGATTTTCGGTTTCTTCTCGGCACTTCGCAGTTTCAGTCGAGATTTCTCGAGCCTTTTGTATTCGATAATATTCTTCAAGAAGATTCCCAGGCCCTTCGGTGAGAGAAGCGTTTTTCGTTCGAGGTTACTGAGAAAAGCGTGAAAATCAGCATCCGCGAGAAGGCCCGCACACATCCGCATCTGTTCTTCGCTGTATACAGCATCTTGGATGGCTGGTGGGTCGCTGACAGAGTGTTCCTCCGCAACTTGGCCTTCGTTGGATTTTCGCATTCGTGTGATGGCAATGCGACTCCGGGCGAAGTCATCAGGCAATATGTCACTCACTGGGAATGCGGAAGCCGCGAGTTCGGACCGGTTTCTCAGGATTTGTTCAAGTACTGTGCACTTTTGCGTACAATCGTATTTGACAATGGATATCGCATGTGTGTAGTCTTCGGTGAGCTCTTTGGTGATTTTCTGCGACAGCCGAAACTTCCTTCGGAGATTTGTGCCGCCTGTGGCGAGTGATCGCTTTGCAAGCTCTTCGTTGAATTTTTCGTCGATAAAGACGTGGAGTGGGTTGAGCTTGGCGTCGAGGGAAAGTGGGCTACGATGCATTATTCGTCCATATGAAGAAAAATCAAAAGTCTCGAAAGTCAATAGAAATGCCAAAATCCATCGAACAACACAAAAAATAATCCAATGCGTAATTATTCCTATTGCCATTATCTCACTTTATACTATCGGATTGAGGGTCTGTAATTTCTCACACTCTGCGCGTTTCATACGAATCATCTCTCGGTAATTGGCCCTTTCGTCCGACGTCGGGCCGTTGAGGTCATCGATAGGCGCAAAACTCGCATCTGAGACGCACTCCGCCTGGCACCGTCTGAGCACTTCTTGCCCTTCATCAATATCGCCCATCCGCCAGTTCGTCTGAATGAGCGCTGGGTACAGCATGCACTTCCTGGCTTGCGTCCCCCATCGATCGTCGACTGCCGTCTGGTTGGTCGCCGTGCTCCGCGCATAGTCGAAGGCGTTAAATCTCGGCACACGCGAAGTGCTCCCAAAGACGAGTATATCTTCCTTCGCCTCGGGTATACCATCCGCAGTGAGGTTTACCTCCGTGAGCGTGTGGAGGGCGTCCCGCAAGGCTCGCTGTGCCTCGATACTGTACATTCGCTCTGTCCCGAAATGGGACACTTCGTCGAGGAAGAATGGGTCCGCTGGCTTCTCAAAGATTGGCCCACCGGTTGCATCCACTGTGCCCTCCCGGAGCTCGTCACTCGTAAACGTCAGGCGAGTCATGTCGAGCACCGCGTCAACAATCTTTGCGGTGGACTCGGCTCGCTCCAGCGTGTTGAGTGGAATCGACTGGAGGTGCAAGTAGAGCGCATCAATCCACTGCCCGAATATTGTAAGGATAATGCCACGTCCGTATCCTTTCTCGAGTTTGTTCAGGTTCAATGGACTCTCGACGAGCATCGGCATTTGCTGCATCAGCATGGGAAGTCCCTGGAGCGCCGTGATGCGGTCGACGGGATCGTCTACGCAGCTTCGGATGAGCTTGTGCAGGTGGGTGCAGAATCCCAAAATGTTGTGTCGGTGCATCTGCGAGATGCCCAGCCAGTAGAGTACATTGCAGCGACTGTCCAGATCTCCATTCGTGGTGATGGATTCTTCCCCCTGCTGCGCTCGTCGTCGGGCGATCTCCACATCGGTAATGTGACCAGACTCATGGAGCCGCAGGGCATTTTGAAAGGCGTACTCAGCCCCTTTCAATGACTTGTCGCCTTGAAGGAATCGCAGCCCAGCCTGGCGGTACTGTGAGGCGGCCCCGCCGAACTGCTGCAGATTTTCCAGGATTCCAGCGGTGTGGACGAGTTGGGTGGCGTTTGGGTTGGGGAAAAGTGCGCTGAAAGTTGAGAAATACATCTGGATGCAGCTCTCCTTGGGAAAGAGTCCGGTGACGCACTGCTCGAGGTGGGCAAAAGCCCGACGAATATCCTGTGTCATGTAGTAGTACCGCGCGAGGTTAAAGTGGGGCTCTGACCACTCCGGGAAGAGTTTCGCGGCGGTTTCAAAGAGTTGCTTCCCATCCTCGATGCGCCCCTCGTTCCACCGAGAGAGGCCAAGTTGGTTGTTATTTTTCGAGCTTCGTGGGCAGACGCGAATGGCACTTTCGAAGAGGGACTTGTCGGTGTACCACTCTCTCGTGCGCTCTCTGGTTTTGTGGACGCCGAGGGCCAGCACAGCGAGCACGATGACCTGTGTGAGGTAATACAAGCGTGTTTTTCCCTTCGCGCGGGAGGTTGAGGAATTTTTGAATATGCTCGCATCCTTCGGACTTTCATCCAGGCTTTTCGTCTTTGCCGATCCCTTTCGGAGAAGGACTTTCTCGATCTCGAAAAGGAGGCATGTCACGAGAAGACAGATGCCGACTGAGGGAATGTAGAGGCACCGCTCGGCGATATTCGTTCCGACGGAAACCAGCAGATGGCTCACGGGGAGGTAGGGAGCGAGCAACCAGAAGGACGCCATGCAGAGGCGTGGCTCTGGGATAATGTCGAATATCGAGAACTTTTTCTTAAATATCGAAAGCCTCGCGCGGCTTCCTGTGAAGAGTTGCACCGCGACTTGGAAGGTCCCCTTGACGATGTCGTAGAGCGTCCCAATGCCGGGAATGTAGAAGCAATGCAGCCCGACATACGCGAGAAATCCGAATGTGGCGAGAATGCCAAAAACGCGAGGGTCGGCGAATGAAGTGAAGGCGGGAATGCAGTCGAATCCATACTCGCAACAGAGCTCATACGGCCACAGCAGCAATTGTAAATTTTTCGCGTGGAGATAGGTGAAAGAGACTTTTCGCCACAGTCCATTTGGAAGCGAATAGAAGGGGTTTTCCACCTTCCGGATGAGGCCGCTTTCCGACAAATCAACGCGTCCGCTGAGGAGAATCTTCCGTCCCTGGAGATAGCCGTAGATGGTCAACAGTGAAAGGACACGGAATGCGAACATGCGGAAGGATCCAGAGAAGTCTGAATCGGCACGTCGCCCGAACAAGTCGGGAATAAACAAATTCCACAGGCTTCCTGTCTTGCGTTTGGCCGCGGACGACTGTTCCTTCTGCAAGGCATATTGACGCCACATGAGGATAAAGTCATACGCGATGCAGATTGCCGCGACTGTGATGCCTGTTTCCTTGCTGAGCGATGACGCAATCACCGCCAGTACGAATATGATGGAGCTCAAAGTGACTTTGCATGTGCTGAAGAACGAATGCGTCGATTTGGGCGCAGTGATTGTTTCAGGGGCCAAGAGTCCCAGCGTTTGGGCCACCGGATGGTGCTGAAAGTACGCGTGAAAGGCGATAAATCCAAAGAGCAGACAGAGCAGCTCAGCTCGTCCAACAATCCCGGTGACTGACTCCACGTGGACGGGATGGACCGCAAACAGCGATGCACCGATGATCGAAGCGAACCGCGAGGCTTTGAGGTAAAGACGGCACAGGTAAAAATAGAAGAATAAGGCGTTGATGGTGTGCAGCACAATATTCACGAGATGCAACCGATATGGGTCGTGATAATCATTCAGCTCTTCGTATTTGTGGGTAAATGCCAGCTCCGGATCGGCGGCCGCTGCGTCACCCGGCTTCATTTTGGTGATGACGACTTTTCGCTTGCGCAGTGCCTTGGACTTTTTCGAAAAGTGGTTTGTCATCCAATGATCGAACCTGTAGGTCAACGTGGTGATCGGCCGGTAGGAGAGATGCGTGTGGTCGCCTTTGAACGAGTTTCCCCAAAAATCAGTGTACCACGCGGCCTTCCACGAGTGTGGGCTCTCGACGGGGTATTCAGTCGCGTCTGTTGACTCAGATGGAGCTTCCTTCGCGCGACCGTGCTCTTGGTACTCGGCGTCCGGGTAGACGTAGGTTGTGATGGGGATGGCGCTGCTGTTGCAGACTGGGTTATTCTCAATCGCGAGGTGGTCGTCAAACACCAACCCGGCGCGGAGGGCACCTTCGTAAGACACGAAGTTGAGAAGAACGATGAAGACAACGGCGAGGCTTTCTGCCACAAAGCCATTTGATATTCCCAGCATTCTGACAGTAAAATATGCCAATTTCTATGAATCGACTAAAAACGTATCTGAGGCGGAAAAGAACACTCGACTTGTCACGCGAGAATGATATCCACACACGTCGCCGACCGAGACAAAAAACACTCCAAAAGCCTATTCGATTCAAAGTTGACTATACCGCACAACAAACTTGGCACTGTAATCGATATCCATCGAGTCATCCATGCTCGCGCCGTCCGCAACACCAGCCCCACCGCCGATGAGCAGAGTGTCACCCTCATGCAACATTGTCCTGCCTCTTCGCTTTATTTGGTTGACAAAGACGCCATTTGTGCTTTCTTTATCCTCGACGAGTAAAGTTGGCCGGTCGACGCCTTGGAGGACTTCAAGTGCGAAGTGAACTCTGGAAATTCCCTCGTAGGGTAAAGTATACTGACATTTGAGACTTCGTCCAACGAGAAAGGGGGGACGTTGTTCGTCGGTCAGCGCGCGACACTCGGCGGCGGAAATGGGATAAATCCGCCGTGGATCGGCGCTTCGATGCATTCGGTCAGGAATTTCTTCGAGGTAAGGCACTCGACAATGCAAGAGTTTTGGAGTTCGCAGTCCTTCTTTGCCGGAATTTTCGTGCAAATTTCGAAGTCTGCTCCGGTCGCCCTCCCAAATGACTTCTTTGAGGTTCTCATCTGTGAAAATCGAGCGCAACTCGGGCATTTTCTGAATTTCGTCTGCAAAGCTTTCCGTCGGGGTGTTTGCTGGAACAATTATGATTTTCACATCCTCCATATGGCGACGTGTGGCGTTTGTGATTTCCCTGAGTTCGCCACCGAGGGCCTCAATAATCTGCTTAAAATCTGCGACACCTGGCCGTGTGTCCCCAAGAATTCCCACCATCGCATTCCGAAATTCTGGCAAAAGTCCACGTCTCGGAATGAGCTGATTGGGCGCGTCAGCGCACAGAAATTGGCGGATGTCGAGCCATCCTCCCCTTTTGAAACTCTGACGAATCCAGTCCTTTGTCACGATAGGAATGCCTTGAATCAGCGCAATGAGTGTCTTTAAGTATCGGCCGCATTCTTCGGTGATGGAAATAAGGTGGGTATGCGGAGCCCCGGGAGCATCGTTGACCTCTCCTTTCAGACTCTCAACCTTTGTGTTTAAACTTTTCACTTCTTCCGTCGAGCACTTTCCATGATACAAAAGCACAACTTTGCAATCATCTGATATGGAAGGGGATTTCGTCTTATCGACGCTCTTCCACATTGTTTTATCAACTGGTTCGGTCAATTCTTGCGCTGCTTTTTTCTCTCTTCCCCGATGGGGGGTTTTCTCGATTTTTCGCGGTGTGATTTCCCGAGTTCGTTTCATGGAAGCTGGTGAGCTTGGGTGTATTTTCGGTTTTTCTTCGGCCTTCATTGGTGTTACAACTGTTCCCTCTTGAGACAGCATAGAGGGTAGAGAGGCGGTTCGTTTTTTGATCCCGCGCTCCAATGCGATTATTCTCTGTCTCAGTGCTGAGCGTTCTTTTTTGGATTTTTTGTTCTCACTTTCGAGGTATTCAATTCGCTTCAGTATAGGCTGTATGAGCTCGTTAGGGTTGGTGAACTGTGGATCGCCATCGGGAAGTTTGTCTTCTTGCATGTTCAATTTCATAGATGATTGGTCTTCGATCGGCTCTCGCTGAATGGTTGATGTGTCTTCTTTGGCATCGTCACACGTTGGCTCATGAGCCGGAGCTTTATCCTCGAGTGCGCTTGGCGTGTCGGTTACATTCAATTCGGTTGTATCACATTGTGCTGGTGTATCGACTTCGCTTGTTAATGTGATGTCTCGGCCTTTCTCTTCACGTTGCTGTTCTAGGTGCGGTATCGGTTCGAAAATATCATCTTCATCTGATGCAGACAGACCGGAGTGCTCATTGGAACCAGTTTTCTGTAAGAGTTCTCCTGTGTTGTCTTTCCAAGAATGCTTCTCGGTTGATTCAAAGGAAATCGTGCTGAATGGGTCGTTGTCTATAAAATTTCGCAGTTCTGTTGATTCCTCCGCGAGCAAATTGTGTGTCTGTACTTCATCTGCGCTCAAACTCTCATTCGATGGACGAGTTTCGGCGACGGATGATTCTGGGATGTACTCCATACTCATATTGTAGGGCCACGAAACTATAACAATGTATTGCACGTATCGAAAGAAGTGGTCAATAACATAGAGAAGTTGTTATTAGAAAGCTTCATTGCCTTGGTCTTACTCTGACTTATTGAGAATTCTCATGACATGTTGTCTCTCTCTGTGCAGCGTTTCAGCTGCGTCTGCGACAAGGTCTTCATACACAGGATCTCTCGATGGAAGAATTGCATGACCTTTGTGTATATTCGACATGTCTGTATGTGATTCTACTGAGCTGCCTAGAATTGTGGGGTCAACATAAACGTCACTTGATTTTTCAGTATCGACGTACTCTTTTTGATCATTTGGATTGCGAAGGGAGAACGATTTATAAAATATTCGCCCACATAGATCGTAGACCTTATCCATATGCTCTGGTTGTTTGACGAATACCATAGTGATGCCAAAAACCAGAAAAGCGGAGGAACACAAGAAGAAAAACGCGAATATCTTCATTACGATTCCCGCATTTTCACCCCAGATATCGGTGAATTCATCATTGAGTTTCATGCGCTCTTGAGAGACAATCCTTGCAAAGTGTGTTTTTGTTTGCCGATTGAACAGTTCTGTTAAAGTATAGTCGACAAGCGTATCACGCGCCTTAGCCGCCTCAGTAAATCCTGAAGTCGTCAGCATGTCATTCTGTTGTAAGAATGTGTGATGATATTTGTCAATGTTCTCAGTAGTTATTCCAGGTATTTCTTCTGCGGGAATATGCAAAATGCTCGCCGCAAGTTTTGCGTTTGTCCATGCCGTTAGTTCAGCTCCAACCAGACTCTCCTCGAATGCACCTTCTTTGAGCATAGCGCACTTCTTTGCTGCTGTAAAGTTAAATGTCCCGATAATGGGATCAGCGATATTCCTATCGATCGGTCCTTCAAAGTTCTTCTGTGGAACAAGTTTTGAATTTTGCGCACGCCTTAGAAAGTCACGCTCGTAGCGATTTATCCAGCTATTTGAGTGTTCTTCTATAGGCGCTCTAGTAGCAAAGCAGGCCACCTGGGTATTGAAGTTCCTTTTTCCAACGAATTTTCTACATCTCATTCGATACGAAAGCGAACATGACATTCAATGACGATGAGGAAATAAATTTACTACAAGTGAGTAGTCTCTCTCAAAACCTGGGGTATTCAATGAAGAACCTATCCAACTACAATAACTTCACTATCAAGCAAGTAAACGGGAAAAAGTCTTTTCTTGTTCAATTAAGCAAGACATTTCGAAGTATTACTGCTACTCATGTCGTGAACTATCTCCGCTGCTACCGATTTCAAGAGGTACGATATATCACCTTGCGCCAATGTGTATTCCCGGGCTCCCGAAATCCTATTATTCCGAAAGAGAACTGAAGGCAAAATATTCCCTTCAACAGTGTACGTTTGCTTAAAATCAACAGAATCACTCAAGCACGAAATCATCAGACGACATCCAAACATTTTTCGCGTGGCGTACAGAATATTCTGTCTTTCATCAGTTGAATATTTACTTGGAAAATCTGCTAATTGTGCGGCTTTGAATGTACGTCCCGGTCTTTTGTTGTGACGTGGCTCCTCTTTTGTAGAGTGTAGCGAGAGCCCTTTGTGCACACTATTAGTACGTCTTGCATGCAAGAAGCTCCTACTTGCTTTTTGAAATCTTTTGTCATTGAACAGTTCTCTGTAGCATCCAAGTAAAGCGAAAACAGGGCTGACAAGAAACTCTCCGTTATTCCGGTGTAAAGGGGATTCGGGAATTCTTCCATAAATGGAGCTACAGGAAAGAAGTGTACTATGTTTCACATATACTTCTTTGTTTAGCAAAAGGGAAACACTGCTACTTTCTCTGTTGTGCTTCTCCTGAAAACTATATCGTACAGCACTTCTTGCGTCTTCAAGAATCGACCCAGGAAATATGCTAGTGGGTATGAAGGATGAGAAAAAAATTCGTCCATTGCAATTGCTATACTTTGATGAAGGTAAGAACCTAGAGAACATCTTATCTTTTCAATCAAAGCGGTAAAGAATTTATATGCGTGTATACATCAAACAAATGATTTTTGTACAGCCAACGCTAGCATTTCGTCGAAATAGAAGAGCACCACGTTTGAAAAAGCTTGCGCAGTACTAAGGAAATGTATCATATCCATGATAATACCAAAAATGCCTTTTTCTTGCTGAATTATGCACCTGCGGATTATTAGCACGTATTTTGCCAGGTTGCTGGAATATTCTGAACGCGTGCTGCCGGATCGATGTGGTACAAACCGCATCTTAATAAGAATATAAAGTGTATAACTATCTTTATTGTTCTTTAAGGTTTTGTTCGCTTTCATAATTTTGTAAAAAACTTCGATCATGTTACGCTCAACACTGCGATACGCGTCGAATTTCGCCCAGGGGGCTTCTAGCAACTTTTCAAATCATCTTCAATCGGCGCCAGCCGCCGCGTATCCCGTAGCCGTCCCGTATTACCAGCCCTTTCCTCAGGCATCGTCCAACAATGGACAAGGCACCCCTAATAACCCTGTCCATGTAAACGTAGTAGGCGTAAGTACCATGGATGGAACGAGAAGACGTCGATATGGCTTCCCTCTGTCGTTCACCTCATTCGTTCTCACATCCGTTCTATTTTCGGGTGCTTTGTACTTGATCTCAAGATCGGTGGATTGGGTGGAGGTAGATGATAAGTCATCTAAATCATCAATTTCTTCACGCACAATGGCAGGAAGCTCAGGCCTTGCTTCCTTATGGAGCTCGAACGAGCCTAAGCCGATGAAGCTCGACAGTTTTCATACAACATTTTCTGATGTACGTGGTTGCGATGAAGCCAAAGAAGAGCTCGAGGAAATTGTTCTATTTTTGAAGGACCCACAACGTTTTCGCAGACTTGGAGGAAAACTCCCAAAGGGAGCACTTCTCGTTGGCCCTCCTGGATGTGGAAAGACTATGCTCGCCAAAGCCATTGCCAAGGAAGCTGACGTAAGCTTTTTCTACTGTAGTGGCAGTGAGTTCGACGAGATGTTTGTCGGGGTTGGTGCCCGCAGAATCCGTGATTTATTCACCGCAGCGAAAAACAACGGTCCATCGCTCATATTTATAGACGAAATCGACGCTATCGGATCGTCACGGACGGCAAAAGATATGAGTTACTCGAGGATGACATTAAACCAGCTACTCGCTGAAATGGATGGGTTCAATTCAAGCGACGAGGTCATTGTAATAGCCGCGACAAATACCCCGGATACATTGGACAAAGCACTGGTCCGACCGGGAAGATTGGATAGACATATCAGCGTTGATCCTCCGGATCTCAAAGGGCGCCAGGATATTCTGGACCTCTACCTTTCCAAGATCAAACTTCATCCCAAAGAAAAAATGCCCATTTTTTCAAAACAAGTGGCTCGTGGGTCGATTGGCTTCACTGGCGCAGATCTGCAAAACTTGGTAAACCTCGCCGCAATCCGCGCGGTCATGCTTGATAAGGAATATGTAACGATGGATGAAATGGAATATGCTCGCGATAGGGTGATGATGGGTGCTGAGAACCACTCCAAGCGTATGTCTGAAAGCGAGAAACGCAATACCGCCTACCACGAGGGTGGCCACGCTTTAGTCGCCATGCTCCTCGAAAACCAAGGGGCAGATCCGGTCCACAAGGCTACAATTGTCCCCCGCGGCAGTGGCATTCTTGGACTCGTGCAACAGCTACCAGAGGGAGACAGATACAGCACGAATCGGCAGCAAATGATCACACGCATTACAGTCGCACTCGCAGGAAGAGTGGCAGAAGAGCTTATATTTGGGAAAGAAAAGACGACTAGTGGCGCGCTCAGTGATTTCCAGCAAGCCAGCAAAATCGCGCGCAATATGGTGCGCCGGTTCGGCTTCAACGATGAGAAGTCATTGGGACCCCTGGACTATGAAAGCACAGATACGGCAACAGGCGCGTACATATCAGAAAAAACGAAAGAGGCCATCGAGGAGCAAACGAAAAACATCGTCACAACCAGCTATCACAAGGCAACAGAGTTGCTCACGGTTCATAAGGCCAAGCTTGATCTCATCGCTGACGCGCTGCTCGAGTTCGAAACGCTGACTGGTGATGAGCTCAAATACATACTGAAGCAGCCGAAAACGAACATCAAAGCTATCGTCGCCCAGCTTCGGAGCCAAGGAAAGCAGAACGCACATGAAATCGCCGACAAAAGTCGACTCATTAGAGAAAAAGCGATGAAGACTATGGAAACTGGTGGAAAATCCAAACCTCCCAAGCAAGGTGGCATATCCATTCCAATTTTCACATCAAAAGCGAAAAAACCGACCGAGTCATAATTGTCTATTCATCGCGAGCGCCCACTCCCCGGGACGACGGATAACGACTATTTATATTTTTCGCTCCATCACAATAGCTTTTTTTGCGTCAAGAAAAGTGAAGAAAAGATGTAACTCCTTGTTTTCCATAGTGTTTTTATTCGACAAGGTGTAGTTTTTCCCATCGATCCACAAATGAAAGCGTGCATCTTAGTCGGCGGATACGGCACGAGGCTCCGACCGTTGACGTTTACCAAACCAAAGCCACTCATTCCCTTCTGCAATGTTCCAATGGTGCTCCATCAAATAGTCGCATTGATCGGCGCCGGCGTGACGGAAATAATATTTCTCATCTCCGACAACTCGAAAATGTTGCGAAAGGAGTGCGAAGTGTGGAAAAAGACGTACAATGTGCAATTTTCCTTTTGCCACGAGGAAGAGCCGCTTGGAACCGCCGGCCCACTTCGTCTTGCCCTCAAAAAAGGACTTTTGGATGCCCACTCCCGAGATCCGTTCTTTGTTCTCAACAGCGATATTATCTGCGAGTATCCCTTACGAGATCTTCTGGCGGCCCACCACCAATCGCAGGGCGAGGGAACCATTCTCCTGACGAAAGTTTCCAACTGGAGCAAATATGGCGTTGTCAAGTATGACGACAACACCGGTCGGGTATTTGATTTCATCGAGAAGCCGCAGCATTTCGTCGGCGATCGAATCAACGCCGGAATTTATGTTTTCGATCCGATCATTCTCACGCGGATTCCGGATGGAAAATGCTCCCTGGAGCATACCATTTTCCCACACGTCGCCGCCGCTGAGGGTTTATACTGCATGGAACACGCCGGAATCTGGAAAGACATCGGGCAGCCAATCGACTTTCTCCACGCCGTACCTTTGTTTATTGCCTTCCTCGGAAGAACCAATGGCGGCACGACGCAGCTTGAATTTCCGCTCGCTACGGCTAGCTCGGCCAAGTGCACCCTCATTGGAGAGAATATCATCGACCCATCGGCGAGCATTCATCCAGAGGCGGTCATCGGCCCAAATGTAACGATAGCCTCCGACTGCGTGATCGGCAAAGGGGCGCGAATCGACCACAGTGTGGTCCTCAGTGGGTCCAACGTGCATGACTTCGCTTGCGTCACTGGCTGTATCGTCGGTTGGAACTGCTCCATTGGGCGATGGGCACACTGCATGAATGGATGTGTGCTTGGCGAAGACGTCCACGTGGGTGAATCCCGCGTCGTGAACGGTGTCCGAGCGCTTCCACATAAAACAATCGATCGGAGCATTTTTGAACCAGAAATTATCATGTAATTGTATAGTGTTCCCCCCGAAACGTTTTTGGACGTTTTATTTTTTTTATTCAGTTTCGCTCCTCCCGCCTCACTTCTCTTTGTGTTTTCTCCTGGATAAATGGCCAAAGAAACCAAATTTTACGACATTCTGGGAGTCGCACCTGGTGCCGACGAGGACACCCTCAAGCGGGCCTACCGAAAACTTGCGCTGAAATACCACCCCGACAAGAACAAGGAGGCAGGCGCCCAAGAAAAATTCAAAGAGATATCCGTCGCCTACGATGTCCTCTCGGACCCCGAAAAGCGCAAGCGGTACGACACGTACGGCGAGAAGGGCGTCGACAACGAGATGCAAGGAATGGACGCCTCTGATATCTTTTCACACTTTTTCGGCGGTGGCTCCCGCAGACGGGGAGAGCCCAAGCCGAAGGACATCGTGCACGAGCTCCCCGTGCCGCTGGAGGCCTTCTACACAGGCAAAGTGACCAAACTCGCAATCACACGAGATAGGTTCTGCGGCAAGTGCGACGGCCGAGGAACGAACAAGCCGGGCGTCGACGCCACCTGCAGGGACTGCAACGGCGCGGGCGTTCAGAATGTCACCCGCCAGCTTGGGCCGATGTTTGTGCAGCAAATGCAGATCCAGTGCCCCCGATGCAACGGAAAGGGCACCGCGTGCAAGCCCGAGGACCGCTGCAAAGGATGCGACGGGCGGCAGGTGCTCAAGGAGAAGAAGATATTCGAGGTGCACATCGATAAGGGCGCCGTGAGGGGCGACCATGTGTCGTTCGCCGGCGAAGGCGACCAGATTGCCGGGGTGAAACTCGCCGGGGATATTATTATTGTTTTCGACGAAAAGCCACACCCCATCTTCCGCCGACAGGGCTCTCACCTCGTCATCGAGCGCACCGTTTCACTCGCCGAGGCCCTCACGGGCGTCGAGCTTCTCATCGACCACCTCGACGGCAGAAAGCTTCATATCAAACCGCCGGTGGGGGCAGTGGTGGACCCGAGCCACATGTGGGCCGTCGACCGAGAAGGAATGCCGGTGGCCGGGACCGGTGGCATCGAGAAGGGCCAGCTGATCATACGGATGCAGGTGAACTATCCAAAGTCGTTCAGTCCCCAGCAGATCGCCGATCTCCGGGGCGTCCTCGGCGCTCCCCGAAGGCCAGAGGTGGGCCCAGGCGCCGAGGAGTGCACCATGGTGCCCACAATGATCGACATCAACCAGGGGAAGAAGGACCACAGGCGAGCAGCGGGTGGATTTCACTTTATGAATGCCGACGATGATGAAGACCAGGGTGGGCCTCGGACTGCGTCGTGTGCCCAGCAGTGATGGCAGACCTCCCCGAAACAATCACATGCCGGAAAATTTACTATTTGCTCGAAAAACATTTCAATCACGAACGCACGGATATTGCATGAACTGAATGATAAAGTACGTGTCAGTTTGATCGTTTGATCGGGTCGCGGCGTTTTGTTTCTTTGAATTGTATGTTTCGCTCGTCGGATAATGCGATTTTCCACTTTATCCAAGTGAAATGAATAGAATCGGATCAATGGGGGGGTCGCTCTAGCTCGCGTAAATAGCTGGTGATGAATGTGAATCCCAACCATCTGCACCCAAGAGGAGCTAATGTGTTCGGAATAGTTTATTCCTTGGCAGGCAAACCTTGGCTTGAGGTAAGCCGATACTTCCAAACAACATTGCTTCACTCGCTGCCAATTGGTGTCCCATTGATGTGGCCCTGCGTGCCCATCGAGGATGATGATCTGACCGGACCACTCTGCTTGGAATGATTGTCTTCCTATGTAAGAAAATTCATTGTCAAGTGGAATCGTCTCACTGTTGACCCGACAGAAGGCCACCTCTTCGTGCTGGATTGGACCAGTACCCCGTCGTGGGGGAAGCCAGGAGCCTTCCAGACTCTCGTCGTGCTTCTGTTTTGGTGCCGACTTTATCGACGGCCGCCGCAATGTGGTGGGTTGGATTTGTACTCTATTGTGACATCTGGAAAGGAGTGATGATCGACGAGGGTGAATTCGTTGAGAATAAGTGGTGATGATGTGCTCTCAGAGGATCACTCCACTTGGAGTGCTTGTCTTCCTTAGTGAAAGAATTCTCTGTGCAGACCTGATGGAAGGCTCTCCGTGGTGGGCTAGACCAGTACTCAATCCCGGGGGAAGCCAGGAGTGGATCCTAACACTCCAATTCGACTGATATCTTATTCGCTGTATTTCACTATACTGTCTTCACAGCGGCTTGGATTCCCGTGGGCGTCCACGGGGCTTCTTTATGACGGGAATGGTGGATCCTTCGGACCGAGTTTCGGGAGTATGCGGCCGGGGTCCCGTCGGTTTATTCCCCATCTGGATAGGAACTATGACTCCTTCCGGCTCGGCCGGCTTGATCTTTCGAGGCCGTCCCACTTGCTTCTTCGCGACCGGGATTGCGGTTCCCTCAGATGCGTGCGGAGTGGTCTTCTGGGGGTCGTCCTCGCGGCTTCTTTGCAGCTGGGGTAGAGGTAGCGGGTTTCGGCTCCTTTCTGCTGTTCTTCGGCGGTCGTTCTCGCCGCCTCGGCACAACAATGGCAGGGCCCGTTGTCACTCAGTCGGGACTGAGGTGCTACATTGGAACCTGTCTTACAACACATTT
>LFNC01000307.1:0-16286 GCA_001235845.1 Perkinsela sp. CCAP 1560/4 | reverse complement strand
AAAAAAAAACGGCTCTCTGCATCTCTATCTACTCTCGACAAACGCACGATTATCACGCCGATGATCGGCTTTGCGACCTTCTGGACCATACTTTCGCACCCGGGGAAGAAGCTAAGAGTACGTGAATTGCATCGGAAACGAATTTTCGCTCCTGCATCAGACTCTGTGGGGCTATATAAATTTACTATACCCACCTTAGCCGGACCTTTCCCAACAGTCGTACAAAACTTGCAAGTGGCAGAAAGTTGTGTCAAAGAAGGTCAGGTTTAAGAAATGTCGGATGCTTTTATTTGAAAAGCAGGAAACGGGAAACTCGCAACCGGTGAACGTTCGCGCAGCTGCAGGAGCAAAGTGGAAACTTACTCTCACAACACCGAAGTGTCATCGATACTCATTTTATGATCGTCACGAATCATATTTCCAAACTCTGTGACATGTTTCAATAGTAAGGAAAAATGACTCAAAGAAAAGAATGACAGATAACACACTGAAAACAGTTCCCATAAAACCACATCCGTATCACTGTGGCCAAGTTTATTCACTACAGATTGCATCTGAGTCATATTTTAATAATCAGGAATGTTTCTGGTCACATCTTTTTCACGACGAGGTCTTTATTTTCGTCGACCCAGCCGACATCTCGATTCGCGCCAATCCAGCGGTGCAATTGTTCCGGCACCCGTACTGTACCGCTGAGAGCATTTTTTGTTTTTTTTTTATAGCGCAATTTGAAAATTGCACGTGCCTTTCGACACGTATGCGCATGCTCTTTGCTTTTCGCGTTATTCATGTGGGCTAATCTCATCCCGCGGATTGAAAACAAACAGAGGATTAGTAGATGTCTTCCCTCGTCTCGCCACCAAGGAGATTGTTTGTTTGTTGTTTGTTTTATAGCGCAATTTGAAAATTGCACGTGCCTTTCGACACGTATGCGCATGCTCTCTGCTTTTCGCGTTATTCATGTGGGCTAATCTCATCCCGCGGATTGAAACAATAGAGGATTAGTAGATGTCTTCCCTCGTCTCGCCACCAAGGAGATTCTCCCCTTGGAAGTAATTTGGCGGTTTCCCGAACCTCCCCAAGGGCTGGGTACTGGTCCTGACCCACCACGGAGAGGTGTCCTTTCGTCGGGTTAGCGCTGAGAGCATTTTTGCTAACATCCAAGAGCCCCATACTATCAGGCAGTTTCCCCAGGTCGATTGTGCCTGAAAAGCGATTCTCGAAAAGATACATGGTGCGGGTAGACGTTGGGAGTCGTGTGAAGTCCAACGAGCCTCCAAAATTGTTTTTCTGTAGACGAATAGACTTCAAGGCTGGTCAAACATATTGTGCCACTCAGCTAATTATCTGTGAGAGCTAAAATGTTGAGACCTTTCGGGAGATCACAGAGAGCCGATGTTGCGACAAAAGCACAGAGTCGGCGCCGTTTACCCACATTGGGTGCAAGGGACCTGGTTGTTGGAAGATCTTAAGTAAAGAAGCCGATGGAATCTTTCTTCCCGCCAAAACGAGATGGATTGTTGAGCCGGCCATATATCAACCATTCAGCAGATATAAGCAGTGTAAATTTATTTCGCTGGTTGATGAAAGCCAGTTATTATCTTCCAATAAATCGGTTGGTCGGCAAAGGGGTCACACAGCACAATGGGCCCGCGCAAGATATTCCTCCACTGATATGTGTGGGGCAACAACAAAGGCGGCATCACTGAGGCTCTTCGACCGTTTAAACAACAGCTTGATTACTTTCATCTGAATGGGAATTCAAAACCCACCGATTGACGAATCCTATTGTTATCCGGATAATTCGATGAAAAACTGCTGAGCTTCATTGGACCAGCCTTCCACACACAGGAAAGTGCTCGTTTCAAGCAGATGGGAATAAAATCGGATTATTTGTATTCACTCGAAAACTATTTCGGAAACGTACGCAGCCGTTTCCGTTTCGTGAGCGGGTCCCCCAATAGCTTTGAACACCCCAACCCGATACAAGCATCCGTGCTTGATCGTACAAAGATGAGACGTCAACTGGACGTTTGTATGACAAATAATACGGAGAAAATATTCTTCTAAAGGACCAAACTGCCATTTCGTGAGACAGCCTGTCTCACAGCCAGATTCAAAATACTCACACGTTTTTTCAAGATATCTCAAATTGTATTTTGCTATCGTTTTGTTTTCAATAAAATTTGGCTTCTCCTTCAATGCGTTCCACAGTAACTTGTTCATTTCCCTCAAAGGCCACCCTACGGATATGTTGTACTCGCACCGATCTACTCAACTCCTTCTTACGAGCGTTTAATTTCCATTAGAGTCGGTGGTAGACGTCGACTGTGCCGGTAAACCCATTGTAAAAGACGACACAGGCCTTCATGGGCACAGGCAAGTAACTTTTTTGATAAATCGAGAAGGTTCAGGCCCGTTGGGAGGTAGATGAAACTAACTGTGCCCTTCAGATAATTGTCAGAGAGACCCAAAGAAACTCGTCCGTTTGGAAGGTTCTCGAGAGATATTTCACCAGTGAAAAGGCGTCGAGCGACCATGCAGCCAAAAGACCCGTTCCATAGTGAATAACATTCTCTGAAAAAACTGAATGAAAACTGACCCATAAACATGTGCATGAGATTACTGACCAATCTTTGAAATGACATACTCAAAGGATCGCGTTTCGAAACGCATGCAAGAGCAAGCGAGGAATAGAAGAATTCATCCATAATGTCACCTCGATAGAATCGGATGTCCAGATCAAGCAAGTTATCCTATCGCCCGGCGCTCTCCGCAGACCCAGCAAGCCTCGCATTATTCATTCCAGTCAACTCGCAAGTAACCGCTGTCAGGCCAGTGCTCGTAGTTTATGGCAATTCCCCTTACTCGACAACCGCAGTATCCCGGTGACGCATTGGCTGGGTTTCAAACCCCTCTCTTTTGCCGTCTGGTAGAGCGACTCCCTGACATGAGTCAAAGCCGATCTATCAAACACACAGTTTCGGGCAGTCACACAAATCCGTCTTCGAACCCCGCAAGGGTCATTCGTCTTCTGGGTGTTGTACACCCACTCATTGCCCATGGAAGGTTTCAGGGGACAGCATACGCGCACTGAATGGCCTGGACTAGTCAACCAGTATTTGCCTCGGAGATTGAACCAAAGAAACTGATGTGTGATCCAGTAGTTCTGCGTGTAGCCGTATTTGTTGGCGCGTAAATGGAGGCTGACTTGGTCTTCGAATGCATACGGCGCGTTTTTCTCGGAGAACTGCCTGTGGTAGAGATAGTAGTTGAAAATGTGCCAGGAGTGAGAGAAATGCGCAATATTGTGAAAGCGCTTTGTTTCGTTGGATCCCCAAAGTTTGAATGGCAGTGCTCTACTGTCGTCTCTGAGATAAATCTCCAACGTATCGAGGAACGGGCACTCTGAGAGAATGTGTGCGTCAGCCGCGCTGATCCATAGCGAATGAGTGTATGGTATCGGTGTGACGCCATTTTCCAGCTCTCCGATCACATAGCCAGTCAAGATATCGACATTGGCTGGCATATTCGACGTGTTCACACGAGGAAAGAAAGTGCACATAAGCGGGAAATAAATAGGTATACAACAGAGTGTCCAATTCCACAAGGAGATAATACTGTGTGTTATTGAACTAATCTGTCAAGAGGTCTCACAAATCAAATAGCCCAGATGGAGTCTTATGTTACTACTTATCCGCTTATTTTCGTACAATAAGCATTGCGAAAGTATTTATAGTTTGTTTCATGCCATCACTTACGATCTACTAATGGAGCATCTCCGTTTGAATCCTTTTCGCAGATAGTTGAAGCGACTGTTTGTGGTGCACTCCGCGTTTTAATCCATACAGAAATAGTGGACGTTCTCTCTTCTCGACGCTAGGTGGATGCGAGATCCGCCATAGCAACTAACGGCGGTTTCGTGAACCTCCCCAGGGAATCGGTCCAAAAATTGCTGCGGTAGATAACTCAAGAAGATTGTTATGTAGACTTCCAGGCTGGCACACATTCTTGGCTGGTACACGCAACATAGTGCCTCAGAAAATCCACTCGCCGGGAAAAACGCCGTTTATGCATGTCGATCAATGAGCTAAATGCTTATCCAAAGTTTCGAACAGATAGACTTCTCTGTAAATAGCAACTTCAAAAAAGTGTTTACTCCCCTCAATTTACTGCTAAATTCAACTATTCTAAATAATCACCTTAATAAATCACCGATTTCATCACTCCATGGGGCGCTTAATAATTTTTGTATTCTCGGCATTCACTGTGTCAAACAGCAAATGGGAGATGAAGACCCCACCAGAAAGCTCATTGCCTGACAGATCCAATTCTTCGAGTACTTGTGGGAGTTGGCTGAGATCCACTGTGCCAGAAAAACAGTTATGTTCCCAACTCAAACGGTGAAGCCTTGATGGTAATCTCGTCAGATCCAAATCTCCGCTGAACTGATTGTTTGACATAATAAGCCATTCGAGACTGCTTGGAAGTTGGGTCAGCACTACAGAGCCATTCAGCCGATTTTCATTAAGGCTGAGACCTACCAAGGCCGCCGGTAATTGAGTCAAATTAACGCTTCCAGTAAATTCGTTGTCGTAGGCTTCCAAATATGTCAGCGTATCCGGCAGCCTGTCTAGCTTTAAAGAACCGCTTAAGCGACTGTAGGGAACACTCAAATACACCATGCTCTCTGGCAATCTTTCCAAGCAGATCGATCCAGTGAACGCATTAATTCCTAGTAGTAATTCCTTCATAGCTGTGGGTAAAGATGACAAATCAACGGTACCAGTGAGATGATTGGTATTTGCCACGAACGTGCGGACAGACGAAGGCAACCATTCCAAATGGAGTGACCCCTTGAGACGCAATCTGTCCCACCGAATCTCCACGGCTTTACCTTCCTCAATTGTCACGCCCTTCCATTCTTCAATGCCTTGCGGCTCATCAACGTCTCCGCATATTTTCTCTTTGTTCTTTATCCCATAAATGACCATGTCCATCAATGCCTGCTGCGGAAGAGACTCGTTGTCAACTCGACCAAGTGAAGGATCGACTGTGTTGAAGAATAGCAATTCCAATCTCATCTACTAGTTAGAGAAAAAAATGGGGAAAAAAGAACATTTCTTGCAACTCCTGAGTGGTTACTAACTCAGATGGATCTTTTCGAATTCCACAGATATCTGCGATGCAATGAATCCCCAGCTCTGCTCCCAAAAGGTGATGTTCAATGGAATTTACGGATGCCGTACATATCTGACTAGAGTTAGAAACGCGTGGAAATCGGCGCATATGCGTATAATTGGGTGGCGTGATTCCCCAGCACGGGAAAGCATCTGATAGTGCCATTTAATATTCCAAGCTGACAATCGATATTTTGTATATGCGGGAAAAAATGTGCCTATGGATAGTAATCCTTTCGAAGACAGCACATTCGTTTAGGCTTGGCCTATCATTGCAGGCAATATAGACCATCCACTCATGCCATGGGCTATCCAAAAACACATGCGGTTTTCGTCGCAAAACAATTCACTCACCGGTGAACACACCCTACCTTCATCTCATCACTGAGCTAAATGGTTGTTAAAATTTTCAATCAGATAAGCTCTCCATGGATATGGGTAGGGATGCTGCATCAAGGGTACTAGTGAGATGATTGCCCATCGCATCGAATTTCCTTACAGATGATGGCAGCCCTTTTAAATGAACTAACCCTTTAAGATCAAGTTCGTCCCAATCAATCTCTACCACCTCACCATCCTCAATTCTCACGCCCTTCCATTCTTCAATGTCTTTCTTCTCATCTGGGTTCCCGCAAATCGCCTCTTTATTCTTTACTCCGTCGATAACCATCTCCATTAATGCTTGCTGCGGCAGAGACTCGTGGTCAACTCGGCCAAGCGAAGGATCCACTGTATCAAAAAAGAGCAATTTCAATCCTATCTATTAGTCTGAAATAAAAAGAGGAAAAAGAGAACACTTTGAGATGCCACAGCGTGCTACTCCTGAGTGGTCGGAGTTATGTAGCTCAAAAATGGCTACTGGAGGTTCTCTCGTCTCGCCACCAGGGCGATGCGAGATCCCCCATAGAAGTATTCGATGGTCTACTCAACCTCCCCAGGGAATGGGGATTACTTGAGCATTATCTGTTATTCGCAATGTCATTTCACAAATACTCTATTATTGATGCGCTATTCCAGCAATCAGTTGACAAGCAGCTATTGTATGCTTTACAGCCTACATACAGTAGTACATTGTGTTTCTCCTCTAAATTTGCTATCAGTGATCAGAGATTATTGATATTATAGAGAATATCCATTATTCCATTAGCAATTAATTCTATAACTATAATTCGATTCAATTCTATATTATACAATTCAATAATTGCACTTTGTCTGTTCGGATTCTACTTGAAATATTTATGCCATCTGTGCACATTATCAGACCGTTTGCATACATGCATCCCACGACTAGCATCTGGCTGTCTTTCACCTAACCTTCCTGCGAAACAACTGCGTCAAAATATACTATAATAGGAAAAATAGAATAGATGCTCCTTAACCTATTTTCGAAATATAATTGTCTTCTATAATTCAATTTCATTCAACATATTATGTATTGTATTCCAATTACAATTACAATATAATTTAATTCTATATTATACAATTCTATAATTATATTTTATCTGTTCTGATCTACTTAGTAGAGACTAATCACTTCTGATCTATTTTACTGCTTGGTTCCTGCCTAAAATATAAGACTTGCATGCTACTACCTACGCACAGCAATTAGCAGGCACAATGCATGCATGCATGTAATAATTCGAGTTTTCTGGATAGAAAGACGCCATCAGCACGGAAGATAAATGACAAAATGCACGACGCCGTCACATAAGAATAGTGGAACCAACTTCCGACTTGTAGAATGATGGGGTATGTGTTATGATAGTGGCTATTGTTCAATATATATCGTGAGTGAACCTCACACTACTTCTGCCAACTGACTACTGAAATAGACTCTGGCGAATATCAGTGGTGCGAATAGTTGCTGCCATAAACGCTAAGCATACGTGCCAATAGGATTGATTGAATCTGCGAGTGATTAACGTGATTATTTACCAAACGCACTGACAATCCTCAGAAACCAGAGTCCTGGTTGTGAGGAGTGAGCATTTTATTCATTGCACGCTG
The DNA here is from genome assembly GCA_001235845.1 of Perkinsela sp. CCAP 1560/4. Classification (NCBI taxonomy): domain Eukaryota; phylum Euglenozoa; class Kinetoplastea; order Prokinetoplastida; family Perkinselidae; genus Perkinsela; species Perkinsela sp. CCAP 1560/4. Next base: position 9,099 of record LFNC01000307.1, on the reverse strand, counting down.
CACGCTACCAACATCTAAAAGTGTTTCTTTTTACCATTTGTCTCTTAAATAAATAGATGAGATTCGAATTGCTCTTCTTCAACACAGTCGATTCTTCGCTTGGCAGAGTTGACAAGGAGTCTCTCCCGCAGCAGGCATTGATGGAGATTGTCATCGATGGAATAACGAATAAAGAAGAGATTTGCGTAGACGTTGATGAGCCGAAAGACATTGAAGAATGGAAGGGCGTGGGAATTGAGGGTGGTAAGGTGGTAGAAATTGAGTGGCGTCAATTCAGGCTCAGAGGGTCACTCCATTTAGAATGGCTGCCTTCCTCTGTGAGGAAATTCTTGGTCAGATGGAATAATATCACTGGTACGCTTGATCTGGCGTCTTTACCCACAGCTATGGAGAAGTTAAATATTGGATGCAATGCCTTTACCGGATCGATCGACTTGGAAAGCTTGCCAGAAGGGATGGAGGAGATAGATGTTTCCAATAATGAGTGTAGCGGCTCTTTAAGGCTTAAGCGTCTCCCGGATACGCTGACAGATTTCATCGCCTACATCAACAGATTTACTGGAAGCGTTAATTTGACTCAATTACCTGTAGCGTTATCATTTCTCCATCTTAAAACAAATCGTCTGAGTGGCTCTGCTGTGCTGACGCAACTTCCAAGCAATCTCGAAGAACTTATTCTCTCAAACAATCAGTTCAGCGGATCTTTGGATCTGACGAGATTACCGCCATATATTTTCTGTTTGTGTTTAGACAGTAACTCCTTTTCTGGCACAGTGGATCTCAGCCAGCTCCCACAAGGCCTTGAAGAATTATATCTGTCAGACAATGAACTTTCGGGTGAGGTTTTTATCTCTGATGCGCTCTTTGACGGCGTTGAGGTTGAGAATACAAAACTCATCAAGCGGCACATGGAATGACTGAAACCGAACTGCATAACTGAATTATCAACGTGATTAAATAATTGTAGAATTGAGTAGAAATTTGAACTTGAATAAACAGTTTACGTGCCTTTGTTTTTCAGTTTGCCCAAATATGCGACAAGAAATTTTTAGCAATTTTGTGATAGAAGTAAGCAATAAGCTCATTATCACTAGCGAACATTAGTGGAGCAGACGTTGAGTAACGAGCGTGAAAATCCTTAGAAACCAGAGTCCTAGTGGTGAGGAGTAAAAATTTTATCCATTGCACGCTGTACGCTACCAATTATATGTAGTGGCCGATATATTCCCGCTGCAGCGAGTCGCAAGATGTGGCATCTAAAAGTATTTCTTTTTCCCCTTTGTATTTCAAACTAATAGATGACATTTGAATTGGTCTTCCTCGACACAGTCGATCCTTCGCTTGGCAGAGTTGACCTCGAGTCTCTCCCACAACAGGCATTGATGGAGATGGTCATTGAGGGGATAGCCAACAAAGAGAAAATATGCGGAGACGTCGATGAGCCGAAAGACATTGAAGAATGGAAGGGCGTGACAGTCGAGGATGGTCAAGTCGTAGAGATTAATTGGTCTCACCATCTGGTTATTTGATCTCGAAGGGTCATTTCATTTTGAATGGCTCCCTATGTGCGGAAATTCTTAGTCGGATGGAATAATGTCACTGGTACGCTTGATTTGGCTTCTTTACCGACAGCTATGGAGAACCTATTTCTCGGATTCAATGCCTTTACCGGATCGCTCGGCTTGGAAAGATTGCCAGAGGGGATGGAGAAGATAAGTGTTTGGCATAATAAGTGGAGTGGGTCTTTAAAGCTAGACAGTCTTCCGGATTTGCTGAAATACATCTACGCCAATGGAAACCAAGCTTCGGGAAGTGTTGATCTTACTCAATTACCGGCAGGCTTGACGTATCTCCATCTTGAAAATAATCGCCTGAGTGGATTGTGCATCTTTACCCACATCTCTGAAGGTGTTAGACCTCGCGTACAATGCCTTTACCGGATCGATCTGCTTGGAAAACTTGCCAGAAGGGATGGAGGAGATAGGTATTTCCGAAAATATGTTTTGTGGGTCCTTAAAGCTTCAGAGTCTTCCGGATACGCTGAAACATTTCTACGCCTACAATAACAAATTTACCGGAAGTGTTGATTTGACTCGATTACCGGCAGCCTTGTCATGTCTCCATCTTGAAAATAATCGTCTGAGTGGATCTGTTGTGCTGACGCAACTTCCAGGCGGTCTTGAAGTACTCAATCTTAAAGACAATCAGTTCAGCGCTAACCCGACGAAAGGACACCTCTCCGTGGTGGGTTGGACCAGTACCCCAGTTTTGGGGGAAGCCAAGAACCTTTTCAAACCCCTCGTCGTGTTTCTGTCATGGCGCCGACCCTATTGATGGCCATCGCAAGGTGGTGGGTCAGGACCAGTACCCAGCCCTTGGGGAGGTTCGGGAAACCGCCAAATTACTTCCAAGGGGAGAATCTCCTTGGTGGCGAGACGAGGGAAGACATCTACTAATCCTCTGTTTGTTTTCAATCCGCGGGATGAGATTAGCCCACAAGAATAACGCGAAAAGCAGAGAGCATGCGCATACGTGTCGAAAGGCACGTGCAATTTTGCGCTATTAAAAATAAAAAAAAAATAAAACAAAACATCAGTTCAGCGGAGGTTTGGATCTGACGAGATTGCCACGACATATGTTTGTGTTAAAGTTGGATAATAACTCTTTTTCTGGCACAGTAGATCTCAGCCAACTACCGCAAGGGCTTGAACTATTAATTCTGGCAGACAATAAACTTTTGGGTGAATTTTCTTATCCTGATGCGCGACGTGTATTGAACGTGTTCAGAAATACAAAAATCATTAAGCTCACATGAAATGACTGAAGCCGCTGAGTTAGTTTTGAACGTTATTATTTATAATAGTAGAATAGAGTAGGAAATTGAGGGGATTAAACACTTTTGTTTTGCATTTTGACCACAGAGTAGTGTATTTGTACGAAACTTTCAACAAGTATTTAGCTCAGTTATAGAGATGAAAGAAGGGCCTGTTTACCTGTCAGTGGATTTTCTGCGAGAAACCAGTAGTCAACGTTTTTTGCGTCAATGAAAACTGTGGGAAATGACCAACATGCAGAGCTTTGGATCTGACGAGATTACCGTCAAGTATTCGCTATTTGCTTTCAGACAATAGCTCCTTTTCTGGCACAGTGGATCTTAGCCAACTACCACAAAGATTAGAGTTTGTAAATCTGAGTGGCAATTCACTTTCGGGTGAGGTGTTTATTTTCGATGCGTTCTTTGAAGACGTTGAGTAAGCAGGTACAAAAATCATTAAACGGCACATGGAATGACTGAAACCGAACTGACTATAGTATGCTTTATAGCCTACATACAGTAGTACATTCTGTTTCTCCTGTAAATTTGCTATCCACGATTAGAGCATCCGTGCGTGCTGGGGAATCTCGACATCCGATATCCGCGGAGATATTCACGCCTTTTCCGTTAAAACATATTCATTGCTGACCCGATGGAGGGCCACCTCTCCGTGGTGGGTTGGACCAGTACCCCAGTTTTTGGGGAAGCCAAGAACCTTTTCAAACTCCTCGTCGTGTTTCTGTCATGGCGCCGACCTTATCGCCGGCCGCCGAAAGGTGGTGGGTCAGGACCCGTACCCATCCATGGGGAGGTTCAGGAGACCGCCGTTTCTTGCCATGGGGGATCCCGGATCCTCCTGGTGGCGAGACGAGAGAAAGTCCACTCATTCTCTGTGGAGCAAAGCACGGGATGCGATGAGCCCACACGAATAAAGATAAAAACAGAGGACATGTGCATACGCGTCGAAAGGCGCGTGCAAATTGAACAATCAGTGAAATGTTGTGCAATCAAATTGCGCTTTTATAAAAAAAATCAATTGACTGGATGTCTGGATCTGAAGAGATTGCCACCACATATGTCTGTGTTCGAGTTATCCAATAACTCGTTTTTTGGTTGTCCTCCTTCCCTGGCGGCCTGTTTGCCGGTAAAACGCTGGGCGGCGCTAAACTGCCACAGAATATAAAAATCCTTTTTATCTACGTGAACTACCGAATGAAACCACCAAATGTTTTCTTTAATAGTTCAGGTTCTTTACTTAATCGATATGAGAAGCTTTTTTTGTCCACCCGATGGAAGGCAACCTCTTCGGGGTGTGGTTGACCGGGACCTAGTCGTGGGGAAGCCACGAGCCTATCAAGCTCTTGTCGTGTTTGTGTTTTAGCGCCGACCCTATCGACGGTCGTGGCATGGTGGTGGATTAGGACCAGCTACTACATAGTGTTGGAGATGCGCTCTTTGACAGAGTGCATATGGGGAATACGAAAATAATTGAGCGCAACATGATTATTTATAACAGTGGAATTTAGTGGTAAGTTTAAGAGAACAAACACTCTTGTTTTGCATTTTGACTACAGAGTCGTGTATTTGTTCAAAACTTTTAACAATCATTTAGCTCTGTGATGTAGAGGAAAAAGGGCGTTATTACCGGTCAGTGGATTTTCTGCGAGAAACCAGTAGCGAGAAAACGTAAACGTCTTTCGCGTCAATAAAAAATGTGTGAAATGACCAACAGGTGAATAGTATACTGAGTTTAATGTAGGTTCGGTGGTCAATCACTTTGGTGACTTGGTGTGAAGTCACTTTTGGTTGAGTGTGCGTGGAGTCACTGGTTCGATGCACACCGAGCGGGGTTTTGCGTAAAAACCGAGTGGAGAAGCGTAGACAGGGCGTGCGTGAGACCGCCGCCTTCATATCCCGGGTTCAGATCGCCGATTCGCATTGTCGTCGATAGTGGGTGCTTCTGGGGTGTACGCCGCTGGTCCCCATGCCTGCATGATCGCCCGTGCTTTCGTATGTCTACATGGTATATTCATGCAAAACGCCCATCGTTCCCCCAGTTGGCCCCGAATATCTAATATATACGCTGCTGTTTACTTTCAAAGGCTGCCATAAGAATTGCGAGACTGGCATTTGCAGCATCCATTCATTTGCTCACGTAAGAGCACTCTATATGAGAGGTATAGCTGGGTCTACCATCTTCAAACCGGTCGTTGAATCTTTTGTTCTCTCATAGGAATGCCATAGACGCCAGTGGCGAAGAGGCATAGTGCGCTTTTGCTTGGATCTTTGGAAAAGAATGCATTTGGACATTTCTCTGCCTCCAAGTTCGTTGTGTAGTTCTCTTGGCTAGCGGCTCTCACTCGAACGTAGTTCGCCGACGTTTTTATGAACAGATTGAAGAATGCTCTTTTGTGTGTCGATCTGTCTATCCATCTGCAGTCGGTGTTGTATACGCCGAGTGATTCTGTGTGTGAACGTTTGTTCTACTCCAGTGGATGTTCATCGTCGTTCGGTTTCTTATCGCCTCATGGAGAGCTTCGGATAATCAAATTTCAGCTCAGAGGTGTCTTCTATCCAGACAAATCACTGGGTAATCTCACAGAAAAACTGGGGGTTTTCAGTTCTTGGCGAAAATGAGCGCTAACCCGATGGAAGGCTAGTTCTCCGTGGTGGGTTGGGCCAGTACCGATCTGTGGGGGGCCCCGTGTCGAAAGGCACGCGCAGATCGAACAAACGTTTTAATAAAAGTAAACCTTGCGAAAATGCATTTTCGGTGCATCCTCCACTTGTCGGGTGAAATGTCTGACATCGAATCTAACTGCAGCCGCAATTCTCGTTTAAGGGACATGCCGTTTAAGGTTGCAGCCGATGTACCATCGTCATCATCAAGCCCCATCACAGATTATATCTTTAGAGGACTATCATGAGGTGACAGATGCCCCGACGGAAAGTTCTTTCAGCAATGGCCGTGAACCTACGCTAGAAGGGACAAATATCAATTGCTTTCACTCAAGTATGGGCACACAATAGTGAGAGATCCACAGCGTAGTGAAGGATCAAATATGCAACTTGTTCGCCTATCCAGTGTGGTTGATGGCAAGAACTTTAAGGAATCACATTGCGAAGCACTTATCACAATAGTGCGTTCTAGGAGCATCAAGAAGAAAGCTTGCTCCTTTATTTCGAAAAAGTCGACTTTTCAACACAGGAGATGCGGGAATTGTATTCCGAAGGTCTCGCCTCGAGTACGTAGCAAACAGAAGATTTTCCAGGAACATATTTTTTCTACGACAAACGCGCCTGCGACAACTGCTAGCTGGTTCTCCATCCATCACTGTCGACTTCCGTGCGACTGTTCGCAGCGAGATGAAGAACTAAAAATCATTCTAGTAATATGCTGTGACCACACTATCATGCGACTCTGACGTACGTTCGGCTACTCAGCGTGCGCTCGGAGCACTTTTGATCATTTTCAACATTTTCGAGTTCCATGCCGCGGTAACGAAGCACGGGGGCATCACGGCGGCTGCGGAAGTGGCACACATTTGTTTTGCCCACGTTCACGTCCATAAAATGGGTGCGTCACCAGTGGCTGAGCATGTCAAGAGCTGGAGTTGGATCCCTCTCAAGATAATCTGAGCGGATCCGTGAAGCAGAGAATGAAAAACAGTGAACATTTTGTGTTGATTTACTGTACCAATTATATGTAGCGATCGATATATTCTCGCTGGTGCGAGTAGCAACATGGGGCATGTAAAAATGTTCTTTTTTCTCCTTTTGTATTTTAAAATAATAGATGAAATTCGAATTAGTCCCTCTCAACACCGCCGACCCTTCGCTTGGCAGAGTTGACCATGAGCAGCAGAGATTGATAAAGATGGTCATTGATAGAATAACGAACAAGGAGAAGATTTGCGGAGACGTTGATGAGTCGGCAGGCATTCAGGAATGGAAGGGTATAGAAATCAAGGATGGTGAGGTGGTAGATATTGAGTGGGGCGGATTCAGGCTCAGAGGATCACTTCATTTGCAATGGTTGCCTTCCTCTGTGAGGAAATTATCGATCTTTTTCAATCGGTTCACGGGCACGGTTGATTTGGCATCTTTACCCAACTCTATGAATTGCATATATCTCGCATTTAATACGTTTACTGGATCGATCGGCTTGAAAAGATTGCAACTGGGATAAAGTATTTGAATGTTCCCCACAGTCACTTAAGCGGTTCTCTAATGCTAGACAGTCTCCCGGATACGCTCACAGGTTTCTACGCCGACGACAACAAATTGTGCTGAAGCATTGATTTGAATTACATCTCTGATGTAATCTTTATAGACACATCTCTTTCAAAACGCATAGAGCAGAATTCCAGCAAAGCCTACACTACTTGAACTCTTCCCTATGCTTTTCCATGCATACCACTGAAGCGTTTTCATTTGCTAGCATGATAAAGGTATTTTATAAGGAATTACCTTCTGAGTGTGCTTGCTTGAGTTTTGTTTTTCCTTCAATCCCATTGAAACATGCAGATTTCCGCGTCTGATTCCATATTTCTGCTCATCCGAAGAAAATGTGCTTTCTTTCAGTTATATTCGCCATCGACCCTTCACGTAAACAATTGGATTGCGCTTCGCTTTGCCAACAAGCCTTGGTGGAGTTACTCATTGGCGGTTTCAAAGACGTTGATGTGATTTGTGGGGGCCGTGAAGCGCCAGACAAAGTAGAGGAATGGCAGGGGGTTGATTGGTAAAAGACGAATCGTGAGAGAAATAAGCATCTTCGGAAGGTATAAGTTGAAATAATTAAGCAAGATATTCAAAATAATTACCAAAAATCGAAACTCAAAAAAATATGCATTTTGTACAAATCAAATTAAAGCATGGAATTTTGTAGTAAATAATAAAACGTATACGCATTTCGTATTCTCTGATCCTCATTTAACTTCATAAACGGTACATCAGCTTTGTTGGCACATGCGCTAAGAAATTTGCAAATTATATAGTTTACTATTACACCGCTTCGTATGCTTCTCAGTCTATTATAAATAATCGTCTAACTACTGGACATTTATTCTTACTGAGATTTCGCGTGTACGCAATAAGAATTTACTCTCCATAAGTTTTTTGTTCTTTTAATTATGGTAGAATGCTTCGCACAGAGCAAAAAATGCAGTACTTGCAGATTTGGAAAGGGGGATAATAAATCATCCTAAGCATTAGTAATATAATAGCATAATAGCGTGAAGGTGCACTGTAAAAATCACTGCAAACGACGATGCATTGACATATCATGGGGGATCCTACACGAGAGTAGCTTGGGAAGTAGTTCTTACAAAAATGTGGTATGTAAAAACTTTCTACTGTTTGCCCTGTTGTATTACAGATTAATAGATGAGCTTCGAATTGGTCTTCCTCGACGCAGTCGATCCTTCGCTTGGCAGAGTTGACCGCGCGTCTCTCCCGCAGCAGGCATTGATGGAGATGCTCATTTATGGGATAAAGAACAAACAGAATATTTGCGGAGACGCTGATGAGCCGAAAGACATTGAAGAATGGAAGGGCGTAGAAATCAAGGATGCGGAAGTCGTAGAGATTGATTGGTCACTTTTTGATCTCGAAGGGTCACTTCATTTTGAATGGCTGCCTTCCTTTGTGCGGAAATTCTCGGTCGGATGGAATCATAAAATCACAGGCACGCTTGATTGTGCATCTTTACCCACATCTATGAAGGTGTTAGACCTCGCGTACAATGCCTTTACCGGATCGATCTGCTTGGAAAACTTGCCAGAAGGGATGGAGGAAATAGATGTTTCCGTAAATGAGTTAAGCGGTTCTTTAAAGCTAGAGAGTCTTCCGGTTTCGCTGACACATTTTCGCGCCTACAAGAACAGATTTACCGGAAGTGTTGATTTGACTCAATTACCGGCAGCCTTGTCATATCTCAATCTTGCAGAAAATCACCTGAGTGGCTGTGTTGTGCTGACACAACTTCCAGGCTGTCTCGAATGGCTTATTATATCAAACAATCAGTTCAGCGGAGGTTTGGATCTGACGAGATTACCACGAAATATGTCTAATTTGCGTTTGGACAATAACTCATTCTGTGGCAAAGTGAATCTCAGCCAGCTCCCACGAGGACTTGAACAATTATATCTGTCATTCAATAAACTTTCGGGTGAGATTTATCTTCCCGATACGCTTTATGCCAGAGTTTTTGTGGAGAATACAAAACTCATCAAGCGGCATATGGAATGACCGGACCGAACTAAAAATGCTGAGTTATTAAC
>LFNC01000304.1:0-16441 GCA_001235845.1 Perkinsela sp. CCAP 1560/4 | reverse complement strand
CCCGCCATGATTACATATCTGCCGTTCCAGCAAGTCCGAAGGAAATCGAGAGAGAGTTGTTTTGCCGCGGATTGCGTCCGTTTCAGGCACCCTATCTGCAAGCCATCACCCATGATCAAATCGACCCGGTCATTGACGCGATTGTCACGCAACTGGTGGGAATTCAACTCCAACATGAGAAAGCCTTTCCAGCTATTACAAAAGTTCCCGTGTTACTCGCAGTAGATGCACTGCGTGAGATTTATCCGGAGACTGTGCTGTCATATGCCGTCGATGTTATCGGAGATGTGAAATCGCTTCAGTACACAGTAAGTCATTCTGGCACCACTCGCTGCTTTCAGCTTGTTTGCCTGAATCTTCGGGGATACATTCGGCATAAAATCCATTGTTGCTTCAAGCAGAAGCAGATTCTCTCCGGCATCGAAATGGAAAACGAGCTTCGATCACGGGTACCCTTCGACATTGCCAACCTCCTCCACGAGCGTTTTCTCCAATCGGGTTCGACCCATCAATCAGCCGCACCTTCCAAACCTCCGAGTGTGTTTCCATTTTCGGAAACTTTCTTTCGAGGCATTGCAATTCAACGAAGGCATACCACAGAGGCGCAGATTTCATTGGACAATATGCGAGTCATCCCGCCAGTACCAATTGAGGAATTTCACTATATCCCCTTTTGGCGTCACCACTCATCGGACGCTGAGACCACTGTGCAATCGCTTCTCCGCACGTGTGGGGAATGGAAAAAGACCGATTTGGCGTGTTACCTTCTTCCTTTCCTCGATGGGGAGCCCACGCAGCCGATCGACGACTCTGGGCTCTACGATGATTGGACCTTTGAGCCAGACTGTGTGCGAAGAATGAGCGCATGTCCACCGCACGACGGTAAGCTCATCACGGACGACCATCAGGCGTGCATGCAGTTTATTGAAGCCACCAATGAAGACGGCATATCACCCATCAAGACGCCGACTCCCAACATACTTTTCCATAGTCACCGTGAAAAACTGCTTGAAAAGCTCCTCAATAAGACCACAAAAGAGATTATGACTGACGGAGAGGTTGTCTATACGTCAAATGATCCGTAGTAAAATGTTGGTGAAATTATCACGGCAGAAAAGTGAACTCTTTCCTCGTCTCACTTGATATGTTACTGAAGTCCACATGAAATTCCCCGACTGCAATCATGAAAACTTCCCCATCCTTCGACGATGACGTGAAAGTGTGAAAACTGCTGGAGGTGATGCGAAAAGCGTCGTGGCAGATGACGCCGGAAGACTACGCGCTCTTTGATGCGCTGATGGGATCCGAATTCCATCCGACAGCCCCGTGGTGGGGTGTTGCCTGTGCGATGGTGGGTGCGAAAAGGGGGAACCACTTCTTGTGGGCATCTGGAAAGGCCATTCTCTCTTTCGCCTACGGCTATGAGTTTGCATGCGCATTGCGATGTGAATATTCGAGCACGATGTTTCTCAATGACAGCGCTCGCCTGCGTACCCCGATGGGCCACCTCGTGAGGCATCTGAATAGCGCCGCAAGTTCGCTGCCGCGGACACTCCCGACGAGTAAGGATCCCTTGTGGATTACAGATTTCATCGCTGATTCCCCCAGGCGTGAAATTGACAAGCTCCAAAAGTCTTCCGCCGAAAGTCCGCTGATAGTATTCTTCAAATCAGCCAGCTTGGCCCATGTTCGGAAAAAGGTCACCCGCGCATTGGACGGCCTACGGCTCAATGGATCTATGCGAGAGACACAGCACGAACGGCTACGCCTTCGATGGTATAAGGAATCAAAGGGTTTTCTGAATGAGCATCCTCGTGCACTGACGAGCATCTACTGGAAAACTGTCGCGCGCTTGATAAAGTAAGCTTGTGGATGCCTTCCATGTTTTTCATTCCCGTTTCGTTTTTCAGCGGCGTATTTGACCTTCCACACAAGGGAATTTCCATTTCTATCTTGATTCATGAGGAAATTCGGGAAAACTTTATTCGGGTTTTCTCAGCGCATGCACCAGAGCGCTGCTATAGAGCCCACCTCGATTGAAGTCAGCTCAAAAACGACAAAAGCCCCGCCGAATTACAAAACTCGACGCCAAGGAGTATTGCAGATCTCTCGGTTCGATCCAGACTCAGGCCTTCAAAAGCTTGACAATTACACCTACACCGTCAACAACTCCTATATGGTGTTGGACCTCCTCGTTGCCGTCAAGGCGCACCAAGACCCAACGCTCACCTTCCGGGCGTCCTGCAGTGAGGGCGTCTGCGGGAGCTGTGCAATGAACATCAATGGAATAAACTCCCTCGCGTGCATCACACACGCCACTGATGCCACCACGGTGGCGCCGCTGCCGAACATGCCGGTCATCCGGGACTTGGTCGTCGATTTCAAAATGTTCTTCACGCAGTATTCTTTCATCCGGCCATACGTCCGAAACGTCAACCTCGACCGCCATCATATTCAAAGCATCTTTGGCCGGTATGAACAGGCAATGAAACTTCGAAACTGCCAGTTCACCTTTGACGTGCCAGGTGACAAGATTTTCCGCTTCGCGGATGTGCCCCAGAAAACAGCTGCGTACGTCAAGTTACTCAAGAAGCTTCGGGAGGCGAAGGATATAGTGAAGGCCCTTGTCGTGCTCAGACGGATGGTGCAGCAGGACAAAATCGAGATACCAATCCGGGCAGTGCGTGAATACCTCTGCTCTTTTTACAAAAAATAAGCGAGCGGTTTGACTTCAATCGGATGGTTCATTTCTCTCTATATAATCAGGGACAGCATACGTCTACTCGGAATTATCATTTTGTCTCTACGCGTACCACATGCCCAGATGAGCTGCTGAGTGATATTTTTGTCCAGAAGAGCGTTTCGATTTGCATACGGCAAAACCACCTTTTCGACTTCCACCTTTTCCGCTTCGAGTCATTTCCCAATGCGCCGGTGCGTCGCTCGATTTTCAGCGACTGCTGGCTCGATCAGCACGCCGTATTCCGTCAAGGAAGGCGAGCGGTACGTCACCGTTCGGCGTCTGACGCACCCGATTCGCAACCAGTCAATAATGCTTGTTCCTGTGCCGAGTTTCGCTTCACATACCTTTTACGACGAATGGTGCTATCAGCCATACGTGAAACACCACACCCTCGTCGTGTGCCATGATATCGCAACACCGACAGCCAGAACCGGGCTTCGGGTGTTTCTTCGCGACGGCTCGAAAATACGGGCATTCTTCCCAGGCAGTCTACCAAGTCCGGCGACGCTCGACATGACTCGGAAGGAATTTTTCAAGCGATTTCGATATCTCAAGGCCTCAGTCCTCAGGCTCACATTTCTCACCGCGCAGTATCGAGATAAAACATGCGAGCGAACTGTCATCCAAGGCCTCCGCAGTCTGTTCGATCAGCAGTATATGTATCATTCCGTCTCCCTCGAGTCGCCATCGGAAGGAGGCGATATGCAATATAAGGATTCATTTGTTCTGCTACTCAACGCCAGCTGGGTGCCGCACGCGGTCCACCACCTGAAGAAAGAATATGGCTTTCAGGTCGATGAGGAAGTCGAAGCCCCCGTCGGTCCGGATGAAGAATTGAGCCTTTTGGAGCGCCGATGCCACCGAGCCAATTGCATGCTTTTGCTCTATCTGAGCGCACAATTCGTTTTACTCATTGTCGGTTTGTTCAACTACTTCATCGAGGCCGGTCGACGGGAGTGGGCACTGGAACAAGAAAAGCAAAAATCAGCGTGAGTATCTCAGTCATCGGAGAAGGAGAGACAGTCGAACTATTTGTGTGCCCACTCGGCACGGCTCGGTACCATCTCGCAACTTTGTCGAGTCGGTGAAATTCTGAGACTCCAATCCTATCCGCGCAACCGATGTTTCCCCTCTTTCATTTCCTTTTCTTTAAAATCAATATGGTATACACTCGCTGGAAGTGCGATCGACTGGTTTTCTACGGGCCAAAGTACTTCTGTCATGAATACCTCTGGATCGCCCCACTGTGGCTGACCTGCCTTTACTTCTCCTACAAGCACTTTTCAACCGTCTCCGAGGAAACCGAGCGAAAGTACGCGTATGTCTATGGGTATCCTTGGTGGCGTGATCCCATCCAGATTAAAAAGCAGGAAAAGTACAGCGCGATGATTCGCGACAACAACATTGATATCACCGATCCCAAGTGGACAGGAGTCCCCAAAGACATGCTTCTCTGAGTCGTTCATTCATAAGCCAGCCGGTGTGATTTTTTGGAGTTTCCCGTGACTTTTGGGTACATATTCTAACCTTTCCCAAGTGATTATTTATTTACACACGAAGAATGACAGGCTGTGCTGCCAACAAGGCCAATAAATTCCGCGTCACCTTGGGTCTCCCCGTCGGTGCCATCATGAACTGCAGTGACAACACCGGAGCGCGCAATCTCTACATCATCGCCGTCAAAGGCATTCGTGGCCGCCTCAACCGTCTGCCCTCCGCCGGTGTCGGCGACGTCGTGCTCGCGACCGTGAAGCGGGGCAAGCCGGAGCTCCGGAAGAAGGTTCTCCCAGCCGTGGTCATCAGACAGCGCCAAAAGTGGCGCCGAAAGGACGGCATTGTCATCTACTTCGAGGACAACGCTGGCGTTATTGTCAACCCAAAGGGAGAGATGAAGGGCTCAGGTATCAGCGGCCCAGTCGCGAAAGAGTGCGCCGATTTGTGGCCAAAGATTTCCACAAACGCCCCGGCCATCGTTTAAAGGCGGAAGCCCAGTGAGGCTTCGCATGACATTTTTATAGCAGATTTCAACTAGGGAGATTGGGTCAGTGCGTTGGCATTGGTGTGATTATTTTCGAATTTGTGTGTTTTCTTCTTCTTGTAGACGAGTCAAATGATCGTGGGAGTTGCCATGCGACGGGATGGTGTGAACCACACTTGTTTGCCATGAGTTGACAGTCTTCCCAGGGGTGATGGTGTCTTGAAAGGGGCGGTTGGTTGAGACATCACCGCTGCTGGAACTGTTTTTTTCGAACTTTCCGAAGAGGTTTCCGCTCCCCGCCCCGGCCCTTTTGTTGAAACAAACTCTTCGCTTTTGCATGGCCACCAGTGCCCTCTCAGAATCTCCAGCACGTACAGAGATTATTTTGTTTTGACACTTTGAAAGTTCTCACAAAAATGCTCAGAATGTACTTTTCCAGTGCAGATTTCATTGGCCGCCCAGACCGAGCTTCACTTCCGCAGCAGGCCCTTATGGAACTGCTCGTCTTTGGATGGGTAAATGAAGCGGCGTTCCGGGACGATGCTGGAATGTTTCACGATATCATCGATTGGACTGGCGTCGAGTGCGACCCGGATGGAATCGCCACGCGCATCGACTGGGGTTCGGATATAAACCTTCTCGTGCAGAATCACAAGGAAGACACCCCGAGTGGGTCCATCGATCTCCGATGGGTGCCGTCTTCGGTGACTGCATTGGACCTGACGGGGTTGAATCTCACCGGCTCGATTGACACGTTTAGTTTGCCAATAGAGATGGGAACATTGCGAGTTAGCAAGAATGCATTGTACGGGGCATTCGCTATTGCGGGCCATCCACCCTCCACCGTGAGAGTCAATGTGTCAGACAATGCCCTCTATGGAACCCTGAGCTTCCCAGACCTCCCGCGGGGGGTTGAGCTCCTTGAATTCGCTCATAACGCCTTTACTGGGTCAATCGACTTGTCTTCTCTCCCAGACTCACTCAGAAGCCTCATAATCGGGAAATGCCTTTTCTGGCAATCTCGATCTGCGGCACCTCGCACAGGGTCTTAAGTTCCTTTGGCTCGAGGGAAATGCATTTGCACAGGAAGTTGTTGTGATTCCCCCGCCCGCTGGGGGAACTCGATCGCGGGAAAATTGGATCTGTCAAGGACACTGCGGGAAATTCTCACTTCATGCACGCTTGTCTAGATGGACAATCAATGCAATTGAGTGCAAAGCAATATCGCGGTCGTGCAGGGAAATTGTCTCGAAAATAAAATCGATACTTACATGCGCAGTCAGCATATATGGCTTATACAACTGAGCGCTCCACTTTGAGTGCGGACTACCTAAACTAAGTGGGTGCTATTAATGTCATAGATCCAACGAGCCAAGCACATAAGCGTATAATGATTCGAGTGTGTATTCAAAGTGGCTCTCAATTTTACATTCCATTATTGGCTTCCGCCTTCCATTCCATTGTTTCCCACAAAATGTCACCCGCTATCCAATCGGCTTTCGTATGTGCGTGTGCCGGCGATGGTCTTGGGGAATCTGATCGATCAACGCTTGCACAACAGAGCCTTCATCATTGGGCTTAATCGCGTCGAAGATATTTGTCAACGAATTCTCTCAAACAATCAGTTTTCAGAGTGTTGTTGTTGTTTGTATGAACCGCATAGTCACTCGAACACTTCCTTCAAACGCCTCCTCCCAAGGGTTGAATAATTTGAATCTCCGGGAAAACCAACTTGGTATAAATATTTGTCTGACTTCACTTCCACCGGCATTGGAGTATTTCGACCTCACAAAGAATGGCTTCGAGGGCTCACTCAACTTTACAAGAATTCTGGATTCTTTAGAGAAAATTCACCTCTCAAGTAATGGATTGGAATGTAGACATACAGGATTCTAGCCATTCTTGAAAAATCAAAAATATGCAGCGCTTCGTCACCAACGACCTCAGTGACACCCGGTGTCATCATCAAACGAAGCTCTGATCTCGAAGTGCTTATGACTTCACACTCAAAAACCATTGTAATGTTAGACCTGAAAGAGTGTTAAATGCGAACAAGAAAAAACGAAAACTGAACAAACGAAGGCGTTCCTTTAAACATAGCTTACGGAGATAGGTTGTCTCTTGACCTCATACAATCCTTCACTTTTTGTTTCTCCTCGGAATGTATAGCACATTCTCGGACCCGCTCGTAGAACGTCGGACATTCACAGTTGATGCACGAAAACGTGATATCACGCGAGAAACCCGCTGGAGTTCCCATCCCGATGCATGATTGGCACTGCTTGTGTATGGCAAAAAGGTTTCTGGTCGAGCGGACCAGGTTGATTGAGGACTGCTCCAACTGCTTCCCAAGCAATGCGTCTTGGCACGAGTCGCATATGGTACGTGGAGGGGGGGAAGAATTCGTTGGGCTTCCTGAGATGCGGAGGTAGAGCGGATTATTGCATTTTGCACACCGCGTCCTTTTTCGGGAAATCCTTTTCAGCATTCCCGATTGCGCAAAGTCCCGCCATTTATGAAGACTGGTGTGTTCCTGTCTATTCTGGTTCCCACAGGACTCGCCGAATGCAGTGTTGACGCACTCGGTGATATCAACGCCAACATGTTTGAAAACCCGTTGCAGGGGTGGCGCAATTTTGTGCTTTATGTAATGCGGAATATCCAGCTCGAGTATTCCACCTCCTTTCAGCGCAATGGGGTGCATAACTTTCTCGTGCAGCGGATGTTCATCACTGCCGCGCATGAGGCTCAAAGACTTCAGACTCCGGCTGGGAGCTTTGCGAGAGCCCAGCCTTTGGATCACATAAGGGACACGCTCGTGGTTCAGTGTTTCAACCGAGGATCTCAACGCCTGCTTCGCACTGATTACTGCAGGGAGACGATCTTCGCGCATCGCCGCAGTGACCCCCTGTCGATCGCTCGGCTGCCATTTGCTAAAGCGCACATTGCATTGTGGGAGGTTCTCGCGATCGCCGAAAATACGCTTGGCTCTCGAAGCAGTGTCTTGATGTTCGGGTTTCAGAGTGCTTTCACCAGCATACGGATAGCCGTCTCGAGGGGCGACGGTCTCTGCAACATTCGTGGAAAACTTCGAACTCACTAATCTGCCTGATACGACTGAGCGCACGGGCAATCCAAACTTGCTCGCTTTCATCTCGGGGTACAGCACGTACTCCGACGGAGAAACACGACCAGTCAGCATATCTCGAAACGCATTCTTCAGGAATGCAGTAAGACGATCGGTGTCTTGCCATTCGAACCACTTCTGAATCGCCGAACGTAATAATTTTTCTGTTGACAAATTATAGTCGCGGCGAACACATTCTATCCCTTTCGCCTCCCATGTGTACTCGAAATTTTCAGCAAGCTTCTTCAGTCGATGCGGAGTCGTTTGATAGGCGTTCCCCGTATATCTCTTTGATTCAAGCAAGAAGCACGGGTGATATATTTTCTCAAGTTTGAGAGAAATCGGATTCGGAAACTTCTCCGACACCCACGCGACGATTGCCATGCCAACGGCACGCGCTTTCCGTCGCGTTCCACCCTTGACGTGAACGAAAAGTGAGTCTGTGTCACCATACACGACTTCTACATCAGACACACCAAATAGTTTTTTCCACAAATCACATTGGGTGACGACGCCATGCATTGTTTCTTCCAATATTTCCCGCCCTTTCATGACGATCGCGTCGGCAAGCTGTGCACAGGGAAGCCTTCCAGAATAATACGCAGAGGTATAGCCATAGCAGACGTTGGAGAAGTTTTTCAGTCCCATCTGAAGGCGATTGAGCTTCTCCCGAAATTGCGTGTGCTCCCGTCCAGTGGCATACTTCTTCACAGTGTTTGCCTTGACACGATTCGCCAAAACCCTCGTGAGCATTTGGGGAAAGATCCCTGGACGAACTTTCGATGAGACAAAGCGCTCTCCGTTTGGAGCAATAAATGCGTCACTGAACTGGTCTGCATTGCGATCTTCCATCTCTGTGAGGATAGTTGTGTAGCACAGATTGTACGCGATCATGATGGATGGGTAAAGTGATCGAAAATCCAGAACGATCACTGGGTCTCGGTAGAAGCCTCGGCGGGGTTGCAGAACTAATGGTATCGCCGTCGGTCTATAAGTGTTGTCATTGAAGGAAAATGCTCCGGTTTTCGATGTTCGCAATCCTTGAATTGAGGGGTATAAGTACCCCCTGGATTCTATATCTCGGGATAGCACCGATTCCACTCGAAATTGTGAACCTCGATTGAGGACATCCACGAACAAGATTCCGTATAAGAGACAGAGATTCGCGACGTAATCGAACAACTTCCACTTCTTATCGACTATTTCAGAGACCACTTGGTGTCTATGTGTGTGATGGGTCACGAGAAGAACAAGCGCTGAGCGAATGTGCGGTGATTGTGACAACTCACCTCGAAATGATGTGCCCACTTCGGCTGATGCCTGTTGGAGTTCTTGATAAAACGTCTCGGGTGGAATTTCGGCCATTCGCCATCCACAAATATTCCAACATGCAGCAGTGAGTGTATGCATTGTTTGGCGATCGTTTTTTCTCGAGGCATTCGATAGTCCTGCACTTCCATGATCACTGCGGTAAATCTTCCAAAGGTTGATAAGAAGACGGCCATCTTCTGCTGAAACATCATTCATTGCCTCATGCACTGTGAGATCTGAAGTATCTGGGGCTGTGCGATTAGACTGTGAGTGCGCTTCCTCCCCGGAATATGGTTCATGGGTGGCACCAAATGCCTCAGTAAAATTATCCGGGGTTAGCGGATTATCTTTCGCTCCTTCTGTAGCAGATTTTGCACCAGGTGGTTTTTTACGGACCTCTTTTCCGGAAGGTTGTCGCGAGCATGAATATTCTCTTCTTAGCACTTCAGGGGATACCTCAGTATTTCGAAAAGGGCGGCTTCTTCTTTTGCATCGTCCGATATGAAGATCGACACCAGTGAGCTTTCTATATCGTCCTTTGAGCTTATTGACACCGTTTCTATCGTGGTCCCAGCACACAATAACGTCGGGGTCGTTTCCTAAAATAAAACGACATGCTGCACGAACAAGGTGGGCCTCACTAGGGAAAACAACTATCCCAGAAGCCGGAGAACTTGTGGGTGACGCAAAATGCAGACTTTCATTCGACAGGTCTCCATTCGGGAAAACGGCGTATAGTGCATCTTGAATGACGTGGCTTTCGTCCGCATCGGAGACCTTTTCGACTAACGAGAAATAGATTGAGAGAAACCCATGTTTAGGGTGCACAAAGCTGTCCAGATACAAAACGCGAAAGCAATATAGAGGTAAATGGCTGTGTGGATCAAGTTCTTTTTGAGGTAGTGTAGCTCCTGCCGGTGAACTTTCGGGAGCGTTTTGCGCCATGTTCCTCCGCAGTTCAACAGCTTCGCTCAACAGTGTTTTTTCACTGGATTCATAGTCGAGGGTATGATAAAAATGGTTCCACGGGCATTTTTTTTCGGCACTCGTTCTCTCTGTATTATCTCTCAGTGAATTCTGTAGTTTCATATGACAATTTGATTCTGTACCCCCACGTACATCAGACACTGAAGGAGCCGCGAGGTTATTTATCTGCATTGTCATAGAACACCACCTTGAGGTCTTGCTGGGTTTCCACTTACCTATGGAGCTGCTTTCAACACTCCGTGGGGATGCTGACCTTCTCCCTTCGGATCCGGCCATAACCTGTGGGGAGGCCGTCGGAAGGTTTTGTGGACATTGAATACGTTCTCTAAAAGATAACCCGACCTGAGAGCTATAGTCGGTCCTCCCCTGCTGACTTATTGGTCGACATCGGATCGCGTCAAGCGGAATATAGATATCTTGGCTCGTCGAGGTTTGTCGGACTTTCGATGTGTGAAACCCAATGACTTCTATCCAGTCCATCCCACGACAATGCGAATCCTGTAGGAATTGCGCAACCCAGCAGTATTGTGGAACAAATTTTCCCCGCGCAGGGACAACATTGGCATTCCGAAGTGTCTCATTGAGGCGAAACGGATGATGGTATAGTCCATACACATCCCACGATACTCCAGCAATCAGAACAGAGCGTGCAGCTATGTAAATCAGCGTATTCGCGACAAACTCATTGCGACAATACACTTGAATAAACACGCTATCTTTTTCTTGGTATCCGAAAAACGACCTCCGTAGCACTGAATCGACAGTGAACAGTTTATTTTGCGTAATGAAATTTTCGAGCCTGACGGTCTGTTCTTGCTGATAACGTCTGCGGCTTCCCCCGGAAAGCTGAGCAGAAAACGCTTTAAGAATAAGCTGCAAGAAGGTGGCCTTCAGCATTCGGCGCGAATCATTAGTGTCCGACAGTCGTGTAACCAACATTTCTCGTATGACAAGGGGCATATCATCCGTTGTCGGACAATGCATGAAAAAGTATGGACGAATTTTCTGAACGTGCACGGTAATGCTTTGACGAGTGGATGTCCTTCCATATATCCGTATACCGAATGTTTCACGCAATCGCCTGTCGATATATGAAAGCCCGTCAAAGGATGTGCAGGCATGCACCAACGTTTTATCCTTCGGGGGCATCCGGGAGTCCCTAGAGCGCTGTCGGAATATTGCGTTTCCTCTTCTGATTACATCAATGCAGTTATGATTCTCCATCGCTCGCAGTGTCCCAAAGGACCTTTTACTTTTCAAATTGCTTTCACTCACAAAATCGCTGCTTTCCACCTCGACATGTTGAATTTGGACCACCACTGATGAGACCATGATGTGTCCATATGGCTTGCCGCAAACCGAATCTACGGATGTTTCATGCTTAAATGAGGGCAAATTTCAAGGGCGAAAATCAGATTATATTTTTCCAAACCGCAAAGAAACGTCTGCTTGAAGATTGAGACTATTGAAGACCGATGAAAGTCGGTCAGACTAATTTGCCATGAGAGTGAATGTTTTCGGTTTTTCTGGAACGTTCATAGACATTTTGTCGTCTGCGCAACCACTTGAACCAGCGTTCCAAATACTGATGCTCTCAAAAATCAGATTGTTCTTAGAGTACATTATCTTAAAGTGATTCCCTCGTAAATCAATATTCTATTCTTAAAGCATTTCCACCGAGATACCTTAAACAGACGGCATCTGAACGAAGTCACTGAGATCTTTTTTGTTTTCTTTTGAGAGTGCAGTTTACTTAAACCGCGCGTGTATTTCGACACGCATGCACATGCCCCCTTCAAGCGTTATTCTTACGGGCCAATTTCGGCCAAATGAAATTTCATCCCAGATTTTAACACAGTATTGGTATAAGTTCTTTCATCTTATCACCAGGGAGCAATACTCAGCAGTTTCCCGAACCTCCCCACAAAGGGTACTAGTCCTGACCCATCACGAAGAGGTGGCCCTCCACCGGGTCGGCCATCAATTCGTTATCATTCGCCTCCAGATCTTCTGGCAGATTTCCCAAGTGAATTGTGCCCATTTTTATAAAGACTAATCTTTCTGACGGAATCGGGAAGCATCGTCAAATCAAGTCAGCCTTCGAATTTATTACCCGCCAAGTCTACTGTCAGGGGAAGAATAGTCTGACAAATTTCGCCGCTCAGCTTCTTTTTGTTTTTGAGAGTGTATTCTCATTGAACTGTTTGTTGCATTTGCACGTACCCTTCGGCACGTATGCACATGCCCTCTGCTCTAAGCGTTGTTCAGTACTTCGGCACTCAACTTGGTTCCGTGGAGATCCACAGACTGCAGTCCTTCGGGAAGTTGTTCAAGGGATATTTCACGAGCAAACCTGATTGTACGTAAATTGAAGTCACGGGAGGGCTATCGAGATCAGTGCTACCAGTCAGCTGGCTAGGCTGAGGGGGATAAACCAACTCAACTAACCCGACGAAAGGACACCTCTCCGTGGTGGGTTGGACCAGTACCCCAGTTTTGGGGGAAGCCAAGAACCTTTTAAAACCCCTTGTCGTGTTTCTGTCATGGCGCCGACCCTATTGATGGCCATCGCAAGGTGGTGGGTCAGGACCAGTACCCAGCCCTTGGGGAGGTTCGGGAAACCGCCAAATTACTTCCAAGGGAAGAATCTCCTTGGTGGCGAGACGAGGGAAGACATCTACTAATCCTCTGTTTGTTTTCAATCCGCGGGATGAGATTAGCCCACATGCATAACGCGAAAAGCAGAGAGCATGCGCATACGTGTCGAAAGGCACGTGCAATTTTCAAATTGCGCTATAAAAACAAAAACAAAACCAACTCAATTGATCCTCTGAGAGTGCTGAATGACATATCAAAATTCTGTATACTCAATGGGAAAATCACAAGCTCAAGTGTGTGTGTCAGTCCCATGTGTGAAGTTTGACCACTTCTTCCTTTGCGGTGCACTTCATGCCTCGCCATTTGTGCGTCATTTTGGGGTTGTCACGACAGCCACATATCTCTTCCGCCTGATCCAATGCAAAAACAAAAAGCGCCATCAAGGTTTGCTATGAAAAAACTTGATCGATTGACCCTGCCGATTCCATCTCCAGCACTTGTAAGGAACGCTACGGTGTACATTTCGGATCATAGAAAAGGGGTCAAGGGGGAAAAGTTTGGTGAGAAAAGAAGCCAGCCGGACGGAATATAAACCTGGTAGAGGAAATCTAACACAATAAGTGTTTGTCCGACAGAGCGTCCCCAGCGAGTACTGATGAGCATTCTAGCTACCGTCGGCATGAAATGCTTCGTAGCAACGTCATTCTCAGTGTCATTCAAAGAGTCGATAAAGCGAAAGAAAAGTGGCATACAGTTCCAAGGTGAAAATACGTTCCCACTTACTCAGGGACCTGTGACTAAATTTCGGAGCAAATTTTGGCAATTATGTTTTCGTCATATCATCCGCCTTGAATAGCTTTGAGATGACGTAGGCTTGTTGGAAAGAAAGCTCATGAAGGTGCCGATACCTATCAGATGTGGAAAAATGTCCTGCCGCGGTGTCGACTTTCACTATAATATCATTTGTGCCCGTCGTGAAAGAGCGAAGCTTCGACGCCCACTTGAGAGGTTCCCAGAATTGGACTCTGTGGTCATTCAAACCAGCCAGAATCAACACATGCGGATAGTTTTGCGCTCGCACATTATCGATGGGAGAGTACGAAAGCATGTAGTCATGAAAGCGGTATTCATTCGGATTTCCCCACTCCTCCCATTCCCCCGCGGTGAGTGGAATCGATGCATCGCACATCGAAGTCATCGCGTCGACAAACGGAACTGACGCCACAGCGACTTGGAATAAATCCGGACGCATGTTGAGAACGGCGCCTATGAGCAAGCCGCCCGCTGAGCGCCCTTCGATGGCCAGGCGATCAGGGTGCGTCCATCCTTGGTGAATGAGAAACTCGGCGCAGGCGATAAAGTCCATAAACGTATTGCGCTTTGTCAGGTATTTTCCGCCTTGCTCATACCACTGGCTTCCGTTCTCCCCTCCGCCGCGTATGTGTGCGATACAACATATCATACCTCTCTTCAGGTACGGTACCCAGTTATCCCGGAACCGTGGCTCCGTGCAGTCACCATATGCGCCGTATCCAAACATGAGCACGCGGTTTTGACCGTCCTTCACCGCACCTTTGGGCATTATCATGCTTATGTGCACTTCAGTGCCGTCGAACGATTTTGTGGACAATCTTTTGACCTCATAGTCATTCTGTTTGTGACCATCCACTTTTATCTGCCATACTGTCGCAAGATGGTGCGAGCGCAAGTTCAACTGCATTCGGACGCGAGGGATGTTCAGCGTTGAATATTCGAGTAAAACGGTATCAGTGTCGAGAATGTGATTTTTCTTGGAGATCTTGACGCAGTAGACGGTGTCCGGCATGTGCACGCGAGTCATCGTTCTATCGGCCGCGTGAATCGCCAATGTCCATATCTGGCTTAGTCCGTCTTTTCTTCCAGCAAGAACGATGTGATCTTTGAAGACCTTGAAATTTTGCAAGTATCGAGAGCTGTCATGGGGAATGAGTACTTCGCTCTCTTCAATGTTTCGTATGAGCTCAGTTTGGCCGGAGGATACGAAATTGTTCGGGCAGCGCACGAGGGCGTTATTCACCGCGCCCCCACTGTTCGTCAATATGTACAGAAATCCATCTGGGTGTGGCATCGCCCAATACCGGCACCCGAACTCGCGTCTTCGCACACATCGAATTTCACTTGCAATGGAAGTTTCATGCGTTTCCTTTTTTTGAAAGGCTGTCATTGGGATCAAATGAGTTTCTGTGGTTTCCGTGCTCGCTGTATTGATAACAACAAACCCTTTGCAGAGACTCAGCTCCATCGTAACTTCGTACAGCTTATCCGGCTCTTGGAATATGCATACATCCCGCTCACAGCCTTGACCAATAGTGTGCACCCATACCTCGCTTGGTCTTTCAGCTTCATCTTTCGTAATGTAAAACAACCGAGACCCATCTTTGCTCCATTCGAGGTCGCCAGAAGTTTTGCTGATCGTGGGTTCATGTATTCCGGAAAAGCGAATGTCGAAGCTTTCATTACCGTGCAGATCAACGCTGTAGGCAAAGACGGAATCATCGGTGGGGTGGGGACGTAGAGAGTTGACCATACAGAACTTTGATCCAGATGATTGTGCAAGTTTATTCAAGTCAAGGAGGATCCCTTGACCAGATGTACTGTCAATCGAAAATCTTTGCTTTGCATAACTTTCGGCGCATAATTTTTCTTTCAAAATCCTGCAGTATATTTTATAGGGGCTACCCTTCTGCTCACGGCTAAAGTACGCATATTTGGAGTCCTTTTCAAATTCAAATGGGAAAGAGTCGCGGTTTTCTTGCAAGGCCGAGATGTTTTCGGTATAAATTTTCGTTCGGAGTGCTTCTAGTGACGCCGTGCGACGTGAAGCAAACGCATTCTCTTCTTCCACATGATCCAGCACAGGTTTGGAACTCCTACTGTCATCGCGTAACCAATAGAGTTCGTCCATGCGCTCGATAGGCGGATCGATCAGATGAGACTCGACTGCACCTCGATTTTCACCCTTCACTTTGCCAAATTTGACAAGGTGGGCTTTCGGTTGCGCAATGGGACCGTTGTGAGATATAGTCGTACCCATTGGGATGAGTCGAGTATAAGAAAATCTTCGGTGTTGAATCGGACATAAGCTTTGCCTATACAATTTCCAGAAGGGAAAAACTACTCGGAGCATGAAACTAAGAGTAGAGATAGTTCCGAATCAATATGTTATCGTTCACAACTAAATAATGGTCAAATAATACACAATCCAAGTACAATACAATTGTCTGAGAGATCAAACTTTCATAGGAAACAACACGTTCAGACGTGTCATCATGATGGGGTTATGCGCACGAGGAAGAGCTAATGTTGAGTAGAAGAGCCTTATGTAGCTCATCGGAGATTTCGCATGTGAGCAATCACGCGTTGAGGGGCGTTTGTTTGGCATGAATTGAAAAAAGAGATGGACCTGCCATCGATATTCATATCGACCGAAGGCTCGCTGTTCCTTATGAATACACCAATCGATGCTGCCTGTTTTTTCGTCAGCCAGATATTGTTAAACTCGGGGGAGCTCGATGCTGCGCTTATCAAAGTATCGCGTAGCTCCCCGCGAAACTCACCACCGGTTTTAGCCGATAGGGGATTCTTATCTGCATCCGCTCGGATTTGATGCACCTTTGCCCTGTCCGTCGTTTGATCAGCGTTGTAAAGCTCCAACTTC